>BMAU01009159.1:0-600000 GCA_019973935.1 Trichonephila clavipes | reverse complement strand
TGCAATAAATTTCAGAAAAATTGATTTCCCCCGCTATTAACAATGTTACAAGCAATTTTAATGATTTTATCATCATAAACAATGCAGGTCTTTTCAGCTTCATATTTAAAAATTTTCTCCACATTCTATTTATCTTTGTATTAATCAAATTTAATATATGAAATATTATATTTGTATAATTATTTTTTATAATTAATTATTACTGAATTTTATTGAAAAAGTTTTTTTTTCTGTAAAATCAACTTATTTCTTCTGTAAGTTTATTGTATGCATATAGAAAAGTTTTATGCAAACACAGGCCTAAAATTTGACTTTTAAAGTATATCAGAGCTTTTCATTTATTAATAAAGAAGAATCCTACTCTATAAGAACTTTGAAGTCTAATTATTTTTCAAATATATTGCAGCTTATATTAATCTATACAACGGTCTTTGGTTGGGCTGAGACTCAGAATTCGCAATTTTACTGCCATTAATTATTGGCCTATTATCAACCAGTTAAGATACCTTGTTTTCTTTCAAAAATAATTTTAAGAAAGTTTAATCAATAAAACAAAGTGGACTATTTTTTTTAAATTTTACACTGAGTAAAAAGATTAAGAATAAATTTATAATTAGTTTTTAATCACGCCAAAGTTAAATAGAGTATTTGATCACATTCTTCTTTTCTTAATAATTGTGTTCCAAAGTACTTAGCAATAGTTGTGCTATTGCCTTGGAAGGAAAAATTGCAATTTCAGTATGTTTTGGTTTTCCCTCACAATACAAACTTAATACATGAAATTTGTATGCGTCTCAATAGTAGCAAGGGATGATTGCATCTAAAGACATTACTGCAAGAATTGCCCTGAAAGCAATAATTACATCCAAACTTTTGGTTTTCCGTAAAAATCTAATGCAATAATTTACCTTGAAAGACCTTGGAAAAGGCCCTTCTTATTCTTACCCATGTTCAATTTCATCGCGGAAGTTTCCTGTAGAAATTGACATTGGATTGCCACAGGTTACTTAACGCTTTATGTTCTGTCTTTTAAAAAAAGAAAAACGAATATGAAAGAAGCCATGTCGTAGTTTTAAGTATCAAATCCGTTTAACAACCTTCTGTACAATGAGAACTTTTAATTTAATATAAATAGTTATGTTACAAAAGTTTACATATTAAGTGTTTAATTTTAATTTTATTCGGTTATCTTTTTTACTAACTTATGAAAAATAAATGGAAAATCAAATGGAAAAATTCAACACCATTCTATTTTTCTTACAAAAGCATCAGTTCAAAATCATAAATATCAAAGCCAAAATTTAACATTTTTACTTATAGAAAAATATTTTAAATTTAAATCTTCGTGGAAATGCATATTAAATGTAGAACACAATTAATTATTAAATATGCTCTAACATAACAAACTTAAGCATACTGTTTAGGCAAATAATAATAGTTGAACCAATGCATTAAATATAGCAACTGTCTGTTGAAAGAAATGAATACCACTTCAAACTTCATGAATACCAGAGTATATTCACATTTTGCTTTAGAGGTGCCTGAAAAAATGAGACAAATGCGATACTTAACTTTATCTACTTACATTCTTTGATATTAATCAGATAGGTTTACTTTTTTTTCTTTACAAGCAATATTTCAACAGTAAGTACTTACCAAATTTGAAAGATATATAAGTGGATTATTAATTCTAATAAATATGAATTAGATGTTTAAATAAAATTGCAATATCAATATATGTGTATTAAAAATCGACAAAATTATAAATTGCGTTTATTTTTCTGTTCTCTAGATCATACAAGATGAGTTGCCATTGGACGATATGGATGGAAGCTGATTTGTAAATAACAACAAATATTATTTTCAGAATGACGATATTTATTAAGAACCAAACATACGTTTGACTCCAATGATGAAACTTTGCAAAATGCAAAAATCTCGATCAAGATGAAGGCAGGCAAACATAAATTTGCTTAATTATTTCATACTTTTCTTTGAAAAAATAGTTTAAGCAATCAGCAAAAATGCTTCAAATTTTGTATAAATATTCAGCAAAATTTTTCAGAATATAACTCGTAACTGGCTTTATCCATTTTATGAATTTCGACATTATCTTGGGTAATTTTAATGTCAGGTTAATTATGGAAACGATATGCAATGCATTTTAAATCATCAATCGATTACGAAATCGATCAATGAACTATAATCGATAGAATAAGAATTTTCACTGTAAGTAATTGTTTATTTTTACTAAAATCTATTATTTTGTTATGGTATTATGATTTACCATTAAGAAAGCAGCAAAAAAGAATTATTTTATAACATACAAATCAGTAAGAAAAGTAAGAGAATAAAGCAGTTTTGAAAAAGAAGGCATCGTTTTATGTAAAGGGTATAAATGGAGAGAAATTGAGATGATGTTTTTTTATATATTTCCTAGTTGTACAAGACATTTTTCACTTCAAATGTTTGATTGTGTCCGTATTTCTTGTTATTTGAATTTTCCCTGTATTATAATTAGTGCCAATAAATTTGTTTTTACTGTTTGTGCGTTATATTCATTCAGGGCAGAACGCTGTGAAGATCCCCTTGGATCTCACTTTGAGAACGAGAATAATTTGGAGTCAAAGAAGAACCAGTAGCCATTTTTATAAATAACTTTCTTTATTTGGTTATCTTTCCCAAATTGAATCAAAGACTTTTAATAACAAATCAATCAAAATGGCTTTATGAGGTTTAAAAGGGACTTTCCTTTATATTAACTTAAATATTTAATGATCCAATTAATTAACAATTATAATATCGATCACGCAGAGATTACCGCAATAAGAGATCCCAGAATTAAATTCAATAATGTTCCTACTGAACATTTAACTTTAATCTCACTCCTAATATAAAACTTTAATGAGACTTTAATTATAAATCAATATTTACCACGCTGAATCTCAGTTCTTCCTGTGCCTAATTTATCCACCTTGAAATCTTCGATAATAAATCTCTAACTTCACTATTATAACTTCCTGCTTCAATCTCTCTCTCCTACTGCCTCTCCCTTTAATATTCCGTTTGACTTAAATATTTTATCTAGTCTGCATAATAAGGAATCCCTGTCCTCTTTTTGGAGTTGATTGCAAATGGGTAGGGAATTATAAATTTCCCTAAAAAAGACGTCTCAGAAGGTTAGTGATAAAGTTCCGTATAGATTTGTCACAACGCATTAATATAAATTTAAGAATGAAAAAAATATAAAATACATATTTATTCTTTATAAATAATCAAATTATATAAAATTGATACTTAGATGTTTAACCTAACTTAACTCAGTGACGCGACAGCTCATGATGGTCAAGGTCAACTGTGCTCAACTCAGTATATGCGACCATGGGCCCTGAGGTGCATGAGCAATGTTCCGGTCAAGTGGTCAGTCTGATGTAAAACCCCCAGTGTTAAGTTCTCAAGCAAGTTTGGTACTCATTTTATCAACCCACTGAAGGGATGAAAGGTCGAGTCAATCTTTCACAACCCGGGATTTGAACCTCGGACCTGTGGTGTGGTAGCGCGATGCACTAACCACTCAGCCACTGGATGTTTCACTAACAAGCAACAAAATTGGAATCGTTTTTAAAAAAAATTGAACTATTTTTTTTCTTTAAAAAAAAGGTTCAAGTGTTGTGAATTATTATAAACACTTTTTAAGATTTTATATAAGCGACATTGCTAGATAATATAGAGCTCTATTTAATATTTTTCAAAAGTTTTTTTTTTAAATAATGCATAAAACTCAAAATGTAATTCTACATTTAACTCTTGATTATTGCACGACATTTAGGAAAATCAATCAGATGAACATTTTCTATCATTTGAAACATTAAAGTTTCATTTTAAAACGAAATACAGTCACTTAAATAACGAAATTTATCTTTAAGTGAATTTTAATCAGATTATTTTTTAAATGACACATAGTTTTTTAAAATAATTAATCAAAGTAAACTTTAAAAAATATTTTGAATAGTTTATTTTTAAAAAAATATACAGTAAAACAGTTTTAAAACATTTTTAATGGAACATAATTTTTAAAAAATTAATGGAACATATTTTTAAAAAATTAATGGAACATAATTTTTAAAAAATTAATGGAACATAATTTTAAAGAATAGTTAATGAAACATAATTATGAAAAAATACGGTTCATCTTTAAACTGAAATCTTATTGATAAAATAACAAGATTAGTTATTTTTTGTTAAGAAGTATGTGTATTGTTTAAGTAATAGATGGAGTTGTTTTAACAGCAGTGTTGGGAAATTGTATCCTTAAGAGTGAAGGGGAATTGTGGGTATGACAGGAGAGAGAGAGGAGAGTCTGAGAGTAGAGAAATTGTGAGTTTGTGAGTGAGTTTCGTAACGTATAAAGGTGTGAGTAGTTAGTAGAGTTGTAAATAAAGTTGTTATTTGTTGCTAAAGTGTGGCAGTTGATTTTAAATAATATCAACATTCCATATATTGAGAGAATTAGTCTAATCAGTTGTGTTCCCATTGAAAGAAATATGGAATATATTTTTCAATTCCTACTATTAACTCACACTCTCTATATATTTGTTTGCATATTTATTTATTTATCTTGGTGGAATTTTTCAATCGTTAATAAAATACTTTTTAAAGCGTTCAATTGAGCTGAAATTTTATATACATGATTATTTTGGATGGCAATACAATAATTTAATTATAATTAATAAAAAGTAATTGATTAAAACTAATTATTTAAAGAATTACAAACACAGCCCCGTTGGCATCATTTTTGGCGACTTGTGTCAAAACTTCAAAAGGTTTTTTTTTTCTCACGTTTTAAAACATTCAGCTGAACTGAAATTGTATTTTGGATGACAACACGATACTTTAATGATAATTAATAGAAATTAATTACCACTTAATGTTGTGATTCTGTCATATGTATATACATATTTATATTAATCGTAAGTATTTAATAAAAATTGCTAAAATAAAATTTTTCTTTGTTGATCTAAGTAGGAATTCATTCAATTTTTTTATATATTACTTGTTATATTAAGTATACATTTTCTATTATCTATATGAATTTAAAATCGAAGAAAGTTATTCATTGCTATTATGAGATATATTTTTATTGTATACATTTTCTATTATATATATGAATTTAAAATCTACGAAAGCCATTCATTGCTACTATGGAATATATTTTTATATTAAGTATACATTTTCTATTATCTATATGTGGGTGAGGTCTACTATGGAATATATTTTTATATTAAGTATACATTTTCTATTATCTAAAGTCGATTTTAAATTCATATAGATAATAGAAAATATCTATATTTTATCTATATTATAATCGTCGATCGACGATTGCTATTATGGAGTATATTTTTATATTAAGTACACATTTTCTATTATCTATATGAATTTAAAATCGACCCTCCATGACCTGGGTGGGATAAAATTCTATTGATTCTTTGCTTAAATAATCATTTTGAACAAAATTTCGCAGTTCTGATTTTTTTTTTCGTGATCGAATACATATGTCGTCTATATATGCAACTTAAAACTAAATTGAGAAAATTTATAAATCTAGAATTATTCGCAGGGCTTATTTCAAAACTGAAGTAAAACCTGAAGTTTAATAACAAATTTTACATGGCAAAACATTTATGAGCATATTTATATTGATTAATATTGATACGATTACTATAAATTTAAAATTTCAGAAAATAAAAGTAAAAACTCTCACAGATTACATAAATATATATATTACCAACTCAAGATTATTTCAATTCTCGCTAGTATTTTTCCTCATTTCAAGTAAAATTAACGTTGTGCACTATAAATTTTTGACTCCAAATTTTAGAGAAAAAAAATTCTCTCTCTCAGCTTCTTTTTAACTTCCATATAAACTGTTTTTTAAAGCTTACATTTTCATAATTTTAATTCGTAGAATCTTATACAAACTATTTCAGGAAATATGTTTATTAAGTTCAAAAACACAAAAGTACCATCAGTTGAAAAAATCAAAAGTATTTTTTTTCTCACAATGTTTGATCATTTGAATTCTTCTACAATTTTTTCATGATTGAATCTTTTTTTTAAATATACATATTTATTTGTTCTTTAGTTATTTTTAGTTCCAAAAGCAAGTACACTTATATTTGCTTTAAACTGATTATCTAATATAATTAAGAATTTTTTTCAAAACATAGCGTATTCACATGCAAATTATTTTTATTAAATAAACAAATAAAAATTATATATTATATAATCCTATGTAATGTAAAAGTTAAAAGTTTTTAAGCTGTTCAAAACTTTTTGTGGTGAATGATTTCATTAAAACTTAACATGTTACCATATATATGCTATTAATTGCGTGCATAATTAATAAAATTAATTTAAAATAAATGCATAATATATATAAATATTTCATATATTTTGAAAATATAGAAATCTGTGTAATGTACAAATATAAAATATATTAGTTTAAAATTCGAAAAGAGATAATGAAATATCCTGTTAACTTAGAACCAAAAATAAAAGCTACATTAGAGGATTTATTACACTGAATAAAACACCTGATGAACAAAAGCATGGAAACACTTGTTAAAGACGATTTTTCGCATTGAGCATTCTTATAAGGTGATAGACAATTAAAGTACATAAATCAAATATCTAGTTTTTCTCAAAATATATAACTTTGATACATATATTAAATCACCGGTTCCTCCAAATCATTTGACACATGAAACTTTAAAAAAATTCTCTCTTATCTTTCAAAAGGAATAAATATACTCTATTAAACTAAAATTATTCCACTGGCAGATGACTTTAAATGCATCATTTTGAAATATCTGATTCATGAATTAATGATACAAATATATGCACATTGCCCGAAAATTCCGGTAAATTACACAGTTGACATAAATAAAAACATCGATATTTTTACCAATAATATCAATATTTTGAGACTCACCTTTATTTCTCCATCGTGTCCAAACCTCACTCTTCATCCGAAAGAATCCTATTTCTATTTTTGCTTTCACTTCAAAAGCGATGTTGATTTCAACACAAACAGTAGGCATTTGCAAACACGGTGAGTTCTGAATTTTTGAATTTTGGCTCGCTCGACACCGTTCCACAAAACTTGATAACAGTTTATATTTATATTATCATTAATGAACACATAAGCAAAATGTAACACAAATGTTTGTTTATTGAGGACAGTAATAACACATACTGACGAAATGTAAACAAGGAGGACTACTAGCGCCCTCTGCACATGCGGGTCGTATATGAATTTAAAATCGACAAATTTTAATTGATTTTTCGTGAGTTATTTTACAAATTCAGAATTATTCGCAATTTCAAAACTGTATGGATTTTATGAGCATATTTATATAAAAAAGTAAAAAAACTCTCAGAACTATGTTTAAGAGTGTGTGTGCCTCGACAAAAACTTCCATATAAACTGTTTTTTAAAGCTTAAAGGAAATATGTTTATTAAGTTCAAGAACACAAAAGTATTTGAAAAAATCAAAAGTATGTTTAGTACAAAAAAAGCAAGTACACTTATATTTTGCTAAAATAGTTATAATTAAGAATTTTTCAAAACATAGCGTATTCAAAAATATTTTTAAAATTTTTTTTATATTCCTTTGAAATTGTTACCTGAGTAATTACAAATTTACATTTGAAATTTTATTAGCGTTTAACCAATAACATCATAAATGCATATTCTGTGTAATGTACAAATATAAAATATATTAGTTTAAAATTCGATAATGAAAATCGTATTCTAACAAGATTTTTTTTTATTTTATGTGTACATAAAAAATTATTTTTCTCAAAATATATGTATTAAATCATTCCTTCATTTGAGAAACTTTAAAAAATTCTCTCTTATCTTTCAAAAGCATTCATTTTGAAATATTTTCAAACGACATAAATAAAAACATCGAAACCAATATTAATGAAACATAATTCAGAAACGTAATTAATAAAACATAACAACTGCAGGGGTTAATTTTTTTAAATTTAAAAACATAAATCATTATGGAGAGAGGTTATATAAAAATTCACATTTAAATACGTTTTTAAAAAAAAATTACCTTATGTCATTCTTAAAATTAATGCATTCATTTAAAAAAAATAGTATTCAGTTCACTTATAAATAAACTGTTAAAATTTGTTTAAAAAGAGTATTTTCAATAAATAAACTGTTAAAATTTTGATTTTAATATAGTTAAATAATTTATATTTAAATTTAGAAATAGATACAAAATAATGCAAATTTTAGTACAGTTAGTAACTTTGTAAGAAAATCTTTAAACACACTTAACAGCACATTAAGTTTTTATTTTTATTTATTTGGTTTGCTAGCCAAAATTAACGTCATTTTCTTTAAAAGTTATTATAATAATAAAAAAAACTAAAAACAATTTAGGGACAATTTTTCTTTTTTTTAATTATGGGTTCAAAACTCTCTTTCTTCACCAATATTTATATTTGTATACATTTTCAAAATACATTCAAACAATTAAAAAACAATTCAAACAATTGAAAGTCATCACATAAAGTTTTTCAACAAAAAAAGCTTATTCTTGAAAGCTCTGTGATTATTCCAACGATAACAAAAACAATATGAAAATGTAACATTTTAAAGAAAACACGTTTAAGTTCACATCAGTATAAAAATTTAAAACAAGTTTCTGATACGAACATTTCGTAAAAAATAATGTTATATATTCCAGAAAATAAAACTTTGACATACTTATTTTGATATCAGATATATTCTAAACATATATGCATCTCTAAAACGTTAAAATGCAATATTGCACTTCAGTATTGTATCGCAACAAAAAAAGTAATAATGCAATTTTATTACTAATCAAATAATAAATTATAAATGTTATATAAACTGTGGAAGATAATATGAAATAAATGAATCATTTTTAGATATAATTTTGAATACATAATAACTTAACAGAGTGTAAATTTTGGTAATAGCAATAATTTTATTGCTACTCTTCTAGAAAACATTTTGAAATTAATAAAAATTATACTACAACAAATATGTATTGTTTGAGAGAATAAAAATTGCACCTAATCAACAAATCATTTAGATATAATTTTCCATGTAAACAAAAGAAAAAAAACATTTGAAAAAATCGAAACCAACTTGTAACAAAAACATTTTTAACAATAACTAATTTTTTCAAATGATTTTGATTGTAGAGGAATGCTTTTCCTATATTTACAATTTTTGAATGTGTTGAAATATTTGTGTTATATTGCACTATGAGATATATTTCTTTCATGAAAATTAATTAAGAGGAATGTAAAAAAAATAAAATTATAATTACATTTATAACATAAAATATTAAAGACTTGAAATAATAGTCAATTTTTCATTTACTGAAAAATTAATTATAGTCATAAAAATGAACTTGTGTTTTAATTTTTTTTAAATTATTTCATAAATTATTTAAAATAGTTTTTTCATTTTATGGATTCAATTTCTTTCCAAAAGAAAACAAATATTTTGATGCCTTAATTTTTATTTTTAAAATATTTTTTTATTTCCTTTTTCTTAAAATATTTGGTCTTGATAGTTGGAAATAAAAAGCCTTTAAAATAAGTTCAAATCTTGTATAAAAAAAAGATTATTATTAAAGTTTATTTCAATTAAGTTATTAAATCTATTGTTCGAATCTATATGTATTCATTTTAATCTTCAATAACTTCATTGATTCACCTTCAATTCAAATTAATCGATACTTTTAAAGAATAAAGAAATGAAAAAAAAAAGTATGGAGAAAACATATCAATAAAATATAATCTTCTAAAACAAAATCAAACATAACACATTGCATTTGGACACCAAATCCTATTCACTCCAATTATTATATTTTTTTATCACAGTGTTAAAATAGAATCATATTTATCATAAATATTAACATTTATTTCTAATAAAAATTTCCCAACATCCAAAAATTGACACAATGGTGCGTTAAAAGTTTTTAAACATTATCGTGCACTTTTCTTTGATGCAACAAAACCTGATACTGATGCCTAAACTTAGTGGCACATTTTCTGCATTTATATTTTTTCACATGGTGGCACCAATATGAATGACACACATAATTTATATTGTTTTTAAATCGAAAACTGCGTGCATGGTTCAATCTGCAGCGCTTAGGGGATGTTTGTTTTGAGTATTTGAGCAACTTCTTCCTGAAACAAGAAACAGAAGGGCTAGACTTAGCCCGTTTAATGCTTTTGTTTATATCACAGATAGTGTCTCTACCTAAGTTTGCAGATATTGGGGACTTGCTGGTGTGCAGCCATTTCCGAGGTGCTACCTGTTTCCTAGACTTGCGCTCCCGAGAGCTATCCTGAGAGGGTGTATGTGTCACAATCTCGTCTGCAGTTCTCTGGAGAGATGGTGGTATAGCCACAGCCACCTTGGACATGGCTGCATTGCAATGGGCGTAAGGCGTTATACCATTCATCTTCTTCGAATAAGGATTATGATGTAGGTAGGGTCGAATTTCGTCTGCAGCTTTTAGGTTTTTGCTTGTTTCCAACAACTGAGACAGTTCATCGTTGCGCAACAGCTTAGGATCCAAACTGTGCTTAATTTCTCGACAACGACTGCATGACTTTGAATGATGACATTTGCGATAATGACGAATGAACGGAACTTTTGCTACGCAATGGTAACCACAGTGAGGGCACCTTGTCAAAGCATCGTTGTGTTCCGTTTCAACATGTTTCTCAAGTGTAGAATCGCAAACAGTCTTAAAGGCACAGGGTGGACCAGCTTGGCAGTGCAGAACTTCGCCCGTGTGAAATCGCATGTGTTCGATGATGGTTCGCTGTTTATCGCTGTTGAAGTTGCAAATGGCGCATGAAAATTTCTTGGTCTTGGTCACAGTTGGCTCTGCTGTCTTTTTGGTGGTATCCGTTTCTTTGAGATCATCTCGATGGTATAGTTCAGTATGTGTTTCTAGAGAAGAACGATTGGCAAATTCACAGCCGCAATGCCAGCAAGTGAGATCTTGATCATTGTCGTTTAACGCCACTGCTGCAAGATCCCCAACTCCACTGTCGCTAGCTGTAAAAACAAATGCAATCAATGAGTTATTCAGTAAACAGTATTATTACGCAATTAATATTGTAATACTATATCCATAAATGATTTAGTTTGAAATTTCGTGAAAAATATATGTATAATGAAAAGTGAATTATTATTGCAACATAACTGATTCCAATAATCTTTCTTTACAAGTATTAATTATCCTAAAATACATCCATCCTGAGATTTTATGAGGCTTATTTTTGAGGAATTTTGCGGAAACAG
Source organism: Trichonephila clavipes (assembly GCA_019973935.1). Taxonomy (NCBI): domain Eukaryota; kingdom Metazoa; phylum Arthropoda; class Arachnida; order Araneae; family Nephilidae; genus Trichonephila; species Trichonephila clavipes. The sequence continues at coordinate 588,620 of BMAU01009159.1, read as the reverse complement.
TAACATATAAATTATTTACATGTTTATAACTATCTTTGCAACATGAAATTTGAATTTTACTTTAAAATGTAACTTTTTTTAACTTTCTAACTTGCTAATTTTTATCACATTATTGCTCATTATTTTCAATTCATTCAAAGTAAGAAAATAACAAGCACTATACTTCATAAATATCGGACATAAAATTATTTAAAGTACAATTGAAGCTATGGTATTGAAAACTAGAATGATGCATCATTTTGCAAACATAAACATAATAGAAGTGTAATAATATAAAAGAAACTAAATGTTACGATTAGTAAAACTTTAAAAGTCTTTTAACACAATTTTTAACGTAAAATGAACGCCTATAATAGTAATTGCGCGATTCTTAAAAAAATTTAATAAGAAAATTCTACCACTAAAAACCTTAATCATTTTTTAAGAACATTTATGAATTGTCTTTAGTTTTTGGACTTCTAAAGGACCCATTTAGTAGTAGAGGGTTAAAAATGTGTGCAAAAAAAACAAGTATTACAATTACATTAATAACTTTCTTGAACATTGTTTTTCAGATCAGAAAAGAAATTAAATTCAGTTAACATATTCATACACACACAAAATAATAATAATAATAATAATTATTATTATTATTATTATTATTATTATTATTTTGAAGCACAAATTGGGAAGTAATAAGTATCCTAGAGAAGAACTTTGTGGAGCATATAACTCTGGCTATCTTGATAATCTCTCTTATCAAGAATTATGAGGAAGACAGTACAAAATTTTTACCATTGCCAAGTATAAGTTAAAATATTTTTAAATGAAAGATTGTTAAAAATTTACTTTGTTGTTGAAGAATGTTGAAAAAGCTCTTTTTAAAGATCCAAAAAGCAATAGAACCAGAATTATGAGCGGGACGACTACTAACCAATCCGGATTCCGAGGGAGAAAAAAAAATTTAACAAACAAATCTCTCTCTGAATTAGTTCAGATAGTGAAAGGGAGCAATTTGATTGGGGCCGACGAGAAAATTTTCCTATCTAGGTATATATAGTTCTTACAAGATGAGCATCCAATCAGAGAAGAAAAGCAGTTATACCACAGTCTCTGCAGTCTATGTATGTGTTTTTTAAAGTTAAAGAGAAAATAAAATGAAAATTAAAGCATGAGAATTTATAAGAATGCTAGGTCTACCGGGATATTCCTAGGTCAATTGAAGTTGAGGTCAGTGATATAAAGGCTGTTAGTAAACGTGAAATACAGCACTTACAGCTCTGTACTGGTGATGCAAGCTCTGGTTTCACATCTACTTTACATTGACTTGTTGATGCGGTTTTTCCATCACCATTCACCATAACGTTAGGCAAGGCTGGAGTGAGTCCGTTCATACCCTGAGTCCTGAACCCTTGAGGTGCCGGATAACAGTACGAGATGCTGTTGTGAAGCGGCATCAGACTGACGGAACCTTTGAGGTCCAGGGGCATTCGGATATCGAACATCTTGTTCACTTCTGGAAGCATGAAAGGGGCTGCAGGAGTTATTTCAGAGTTTCCGTTGGGGGACTCAAATTTAAGTTCTGGACTGCCCATGTCGCTGTCGTCATGGCTGTCTTCTGAAATCTTGTCCAATACGTCACCAGCGACCATTTCCAAACTAATTAAAAAAGAAATAGCTCATTAGAATACAACTGATAAGAAAAGATGCAAGAAAAAAAATTTAGAACTAAGTTAGTGTTTAGAAGAATAGTAACATAAAATACATCTCCAAATTTGTAAAATTGATGCCATTAAAAGAAAATTTCTAGAGAATTTCATTGTAAATAAACTGCAAGCAATGTCCCAAAATTGTATTACTCTAATTTCGACCACATATGTAGTTATATCATTCACTAAATTTGGTGGTTGAATAATTACGATGTTGTACGCTACGTCGTAACATTCAGTATAGTATGTTCGTGTAGATGCGGGAAGTTTAACTAATGTCAAGTTATTCAAAGGGATTTCTTGAAAGTAACAGAAAAACTCTTTCTGATAGTTAACATGGTCTTTAAGTGCGTAGGTAGACACCTTCATTGTTGTTTTTCATTGTGGTTTATATACTAAAGACTTTCTAAAGAGAACATACACACACAAAACTGAATCTTTCAGAATTTCTACTAAGTCATGCATATATATAATTCCCTCAACCACAATAAATACAAACTTAGGGCGGTACAGAGGTTAACGACGGAGGCTTCTGCCTCCCAGGGAAGACATGGATGTTTGTAAATGCATTTACAAGCATTCCTATGCGGCATGTAGGCATTCTAAATAATCGTCGAACCAAAAGTCTTCTCGAGAGTTTGGTGATAAGGGAAAAAGCAAAGGTGGTCCTGGTCCACCCCCATCCTTCAAATTTGGGGTGGAACGAGTCAAACTGTACTGAGACACCTGCATGGTTTTCAAAGCTGTTGCCAAACCGATAGATGCAATTTGTCCCCCTTGTCGCGATAAATTCATGGGCCTTGACCACACAACGTCGTTTGGGTGGCATTAGTAACAACAGAAATTTAACTTCTTAGTTGGGTTAAAAATAATATCTTTCTTCAGTGGAGTATCGGAAAATATTAGGGCCCCCTACGCCAGATCGTAGACAGGATTGCAAAACCATAACATGGGCTTTGGTGTCCCTAGAATCCAGCCCCTCCCATATGATGCATGGGTGTTCGTTACGCTACTGATTATCATGAAATTGTAACCGAAAGAAAAGCGTTCCTAAATCTGGGGAGTTTTTTCTTCAAGGAAAATGGAATAATTCTAATTTTAAAACAAAATTAAATCTATAGAAAGAGTCAAATTTCCTTTACTTACGCTCTTAATAATTTTTTCTTGTAGTTTTACATTTCCTGCTGCATTTTTTAATGTACTTTTTGAATAATTTAATCCAGAGGCTTAAGGGAGAATATTAGGGCACCCTCCCAGCAAAATCGGGTTTTAGGCCCCAAGGATCTGACAAGGGATTGCAAAACCATAGGCTTTAAGCCCCCTTGGAATCCTGGGTCCCCAATGCGGGGGTGTACTTTTCGACAGTGGCTTTCTTTCTCTGGTATTAAAAGTACATTTCATTTCACATAGTCCGTAATTACTGAAATCCTATCCTGTAATCGTTGATATTATTACGGAATTCCTCAAAAGGTAAAATTTTCAAACTATTTCTCACTTTCACACATATTTCACTGATTGCAAAAACCACCATGTTTTTCACCCACATTATCCTTCGTAACTAAAGCTACTTGAGTGGGACTTTTTACATAATACAGGCGATGGAGTGTTCTTCCCCGTGGGTGGGAATCTATTTTCCTCAAGCGGGAGTGAGCAATGATTCCATAATGAGGGTCAATGAACGTAATAATACGAATCCAGGCATACCAGGTGCTTCGGAAAGCACAAAGTACACATTTGGAATATCACTCACGAGGAAGATCATTAGTGTAATTAATCCTGTAACCTTCTCAGCCACAATTTGCTTTATTCAAAAATATCCAATTATTGTTTAGAAAGTAGTTAATTTTTATAGGAGGTGCATAATTGATTTCTCTAGTATGTAATTTTTGCTTCTTCTACAACAGATTGTGTTGTGAAAAAATGCAATTTCACACAGAACATTGAAAATCTGCATAGAAAGTGCCAAATTTTGGATTACTTAAAAATAATGTTGATTAATATGTTTTTCATAATACGTAGAAATCCTCTTAACTGCCAATTTTTAATTGAAAAATTAAGATTTTTTAAAAAAAATCTTAATTTTTTTAATTAACTACATTTTTAAAAAAAAAAAAACTAATATATATACCAGTGGTGCACACAAGGAAGACTGGCCCCAGGAAGTCCAGACTCCTCCCAATGCCCTTATTTTTTTCAATTAATTATAATCCTACGTATATGGTACATAAAATGTCTAAAAACCCAAGAGTTAACAATAATTTCAGTTCCAATAAATGAAAAAATATTGCATTCCATAATGATGAATTTGCCTTGTAATTTTATTTTTGAATCGTGAGAAATATAAATACACAGAAATTCTTGTGTGTTTTTTGGTAATTCATTTGACTATTTGTTATTACTATTTTATATTATTTAAGGAATATTAATTATTTATTCAAAAATTTACTTTGTACTGTTTTTCCCCCAACAATCGAAAAAATTAACAGAATATGTTTAGTAGCTTATTGGGGTGTAATACGAGAATGCTGGACTTTCAACCCTCGTCCCCACCCCTTGAAAAATTCCTTTGCGCGCCATTGGTATATACACATATTTACTTCATCCCTATAATTGTTCAAGTAACTCCCCTTTGTATTTTTAAAGTTCCAGAGCATTTAATTTTTTTGTGTACTCCTAAAGCCATTTCAATAATATTTGACACTTAGTCATTTAAAATGCATCATAAGCTCAATTAAATCAAACAGAATCAGTACAATCAATACATTAAATCTATTATTGTGTAAAATATTTTGAGCCAGATGTATAGAAGGTTTCACACACAGTTTAATAAATTTAAGAAATCAAAAACAAAAGACTTTGAAAATCAAAATGAATTAATTATATTTACAACATTAAAAAAATCCTTATGTCAAGAAAACGTTTATCTAGACATCCTAAAACATTCCTTTGTAAAATTTCAAAATAATAATATTTTATCTTAATGGTTTTTAGTAATCTTGTATGTAGATAACAAATGTTAACAACTTTAAGTACTGGTGAGATTTGTCAAGTGCGTAGGCGAAACGACTTATACTCTAACCGTCGAAAGTATTTCCATTTTCAGAAAATTGCTTTCTGAATTATACATGAACATAATTTACATTAACTCCCTGGCTAATACAAAATGTAAGATTTTTTTAAAGAAAAACAAGGCTTCGAAATTGTGTACTTATTTGTAGCTGTGTATTCAAACAGGGAGGGAATAACTCTTTTAACTTTCTCCTGCAGCGTTCTAAATTAATTTCAAATTTCTAGTAGAAATCTTTTTTTAAGCATTTTGAACAGTTAACTTTTATTTATTTATAATTCTAATCTAACAACTAAATACCTGCTAGTAAAAAATAATTAAAATTCTTAGAAAGTATCTAATTTTTTTTCTCGCCTTACCCGTTAACTAATAATAAATATATAATCCACTTCCCCAACACCCACCTTGCGAAATAAGAATTTCCAAAGTATTTATGTATCTCTCTCTCTCGAATGGATTGTTTTATATTAAAATATTCTAGTATTATTGCGATCACTAATTTAAAATTGGAATTACGGCCATAGTTTCATAATAAGCTGAATTTTTCATTCATTTTTTTCTTTTTTGTTGAACAAAAAAGCACGACAATTATCTTATTAAACGCATAATGAATGACTATATTATATACGTACAATACAATTTATATTATTTTATTGCATAAATCTTAAAAGGGGAAATTACACGGCTAAGTTTTCTTTTTCAGTCATTAGTGAAGAAATTCAATCATTTGATCGTAAGAACACTGTAAACCATCCCATTTAACATGTAATAATTGCTTTCAAATGAAAGAAGTATATTACTCTTCCATCATGGGTCATGATCATTCTCGGTTTACTTTGTGAAGGTCTCCTAGGACCTCACTTTGAGAACGAGAATAAATAGGAGTCATGTAAGAACCAGTAGTCATTTTTATAAACAACTTTCTTTATTTGGTTATCTTATCCAAATAGAATCGAAAAACTTATTGACAAATTTATCTAACTAGTATTATGAGGTTTTAAAGGTAATATCCTTTAAATTAACTTAATTAATTAATGATCCAATTAATTAATTTATTAAATAACGATCACGCAGAGATTACCACGATAAGAGATCCCAGAATTATATTTAATAATGTTCTCATTGAACATTTAACTTTAATCTCACTTCTAAAACTTTAATGAGACTTTAATTATAAATCTATAATTACCAACGGAATCTCAACTCTTCTTGAGATTAAATTATCTCCAACAAGAAATCTTCAATTCAAAATCACTATAACTTTATGCTTCAATATCTATCTCCTACTGCTCTAACTTTACTATTTCGTTTGACTTAAATACTTTATCTAATCTGCATATATAACAAGGAATCCTGTCCGCTTTTTTTTGGATTTGATTGGAAATAGGTAGGGAATTAAATTTCCCTAAAAAGGTCGACTCAGAAGGTTAGTGATAAAGTTCCGTATAGATTTGTCACAACTTATTGGTCATTTCCATCGAAATAACTAAAACGGATATTCCCATCGAAATAACTAAAACGGATATTCCCTCTCTTAAAAGCCATCATGGAAGTATGTCCCTTCTTGAAACTCTCATCAAATGAAAAGGCGAGATCTTTAGGGTTGACTTTTTGTGCATTGAGTCTTTTTTTTAACTACTTGCGTTTACTCGCTACATACTTTATGTATATCTTTTAGGTATAAATTATTATTTAATACAATTTTTCCTTAATTATCCTATTTTAACTTCACATTTGCTACATATGGTTTGTTAGAACTTGGAAAAAGTTTGAAATGTTAGAGCCCAAATGTAGAGGGCGCTTTGAAAGAGCGAGTATGTAAGGGTGTAGTGGTGTTTACGCCCAGACACTCGAGAATGAGACACAGTGAACAAAGGTATGCAGCCAGTTGCGAGTTCACCATATTATCAAGTATTTTAACTAGTATATAATAAAAGTATATTTTAAAAAAGTGTAATAAAGTCCTGTTTTATATATTTACAAAGAAGAGTGTGGAAGTGAATGATTTTGAGTAGTGACTGAGTTATCCCATCCTGACTTTTAAAACATATAAACGTGAAATCACTACGTATGACTACCGGGTTCGAGTGAGTTTACAACAGAAGTTAACATAAATTATAGTAAGAACTTTTCACACAAAAATTTTAACATTTTTTTTTGGAGAAGATAAGAATAACTTTATCATATTAGAAATAAGTAAATTAGACATTTTTAAGATAAAAATAAGTAAATGCAGCTTATATCATTATTCATATGTAATTCCAGTTCTATCAAATTTAAAAGCTCCCAACTCTTTTCCTGCATGAATTTGAAAAATATAGTTTGCATATGAGATTAGCTCAATATATATATATTATTTAATACTTCCTTTAATATCTTTTAAATAATGACGGAAAATAGAAATGCAAGGTTTGAAATTTATCACTTACCAACAATCCTTGATGTGCAGTTCAAAATCCTGCGCAAGGTCGGTCAAGAACTTGCATTTCGTGCAAATCAACTTCTTGTGTGCCCTATACACATGGGTAAAGAGCCTTTCCGCTTTTGCTACTTTGAATTCACAAACTGGACACTCGAAAGTCTTCAAATGCACATTCATGTGTCTTCTCAGGCACCAACTATCCACACCTTCCCATTCACAGTATGGACACTGGAATGTTTTCATCTGCTTGCCAGTGGTCGAACCGGAATCGCTGGGTGACGAATCCCTTCGACTCAAATCGATGACATCATTATTAGATTTGTTTTCATTGTCGTTGGCAATCAATTTATCAACAGTGAAGTTGTTAGAAACGGTCTTAGCTTGTCCATTGGTGGTACCGTTGCTTCCCGACACACCAGGAACTCGCGGTGGTCTTCTTCTTACCAAACTAATATCGTATGGATGCCCTCTGTGGATCCTCAAAAAATGTTTTTTAACATGATCAGCTCGATTGAACAGTTTAAAACAAATATAGCAATGGTAGGGTTTATCTTCTTTGTGTATATTTTCATGTCTTAAATAAAGATCACGGCGATCTGTGGTATATGGACATTTAGGACAAATGAACTTCTTGTCGCAGAGTTCTGGATCTAGTCTTTCTCTTCCCTGGCTGTCCACAGTAGTTTTTAGATTGGTCAACAGTTGGAATATTTCTTCAAGCAAGGGTTGGCCCTTCCACAGTGAGGGTGGGGCATTGGGAACTCCATGGTGCTTAGCCATGTGCATGCGCACACACCGCGACCATGTACTGCTGTAAGGGCAGTGTAGGCACTGGAATACTTTCGCACTGGTGTGCGTTCCGAGGTAGTGTTCGGCAATCCTAGAAAGGAACCCGACAGCGTTGCATACAACGCATCGAAACATTTTGGTGTCAGGGTTATAACTAGCTACAGTGGAATTGTCCCAACTCAGTTTCTGCTTGCCAAGGATCCAAGTTGCATTTTTCGTATGGCCATTTATCATCTGTGTTAAAACAAAAAAAATTTTAATTAGCTTTCTTACACTTACATTAAATAGAAAAATAGCTGTATCAAAAAAATAAATGCTTTTGATACGAAAAATGCATCAATGTTGTTGTTTCTAATGCCACCTGTCTGACGTAGTCAGATCGAGGTACACGAAATTCATCGTGGCATGGGGCTAGAGGTACGCCTGTCGTTGGCCTTGAGCACCATACAGGTGACAGTACAATTTAGCTAGGCGAAATTCTCCGAAGGGACGATAGATGGCGACACCACCACCTCTATCTCCCCCTCCACAATTTCTGCATGGAAACTGAAGGGGGGATATTCTCCAGTCCCTGCGCTCGTGACTAAGCACACAAGACAACGGACCTACTGATTTAACGAGCACGTACTCCGTGTGTACTCGGAGGGTATTTGGTGGCATCGGGCATCGAATCCAGGCCTTCCGGTCTGGAGTCCGATGCTCTAACCACTAGGCTACCCACGGCCCATGGATCAATGTAATACGATTCGTTCCTAGAGGGCACACACAACACTGGCATATTATACCCTGATATTTAACAATACGTCAAAATGTTACAGAAAAATTTAACCACGGTTCATGACCTATTTTAAAACTAATAACATTTGAAAATTGAAAAGTATTATTTTTCAAATTCACAAAATATTAAAATGAGTAAACTGAAGAATATAAAATAAGTAATCAATTAAAATCTTTAATTTGAAATATCCACGTAATGCAAAAACAGAAATAGAATGTAAATAATGTAAATAAATACTGTAAACAAGTTTGAAAAAAATAATTAAATTAAATGGAAAATATTACTGATTTTTTTAAAATTTTGTTTATTAAAACCTGCACAAAAGTAGATTAAATTAAATTTTGCATATATTTTTTCCTAATATTCAATATAAAGACGAGATTTTCAACGGTGCAAATATGATATTATTAATTTTGTAAACATTAATTAATATATATTTAATCTTAATAGTATGTAGAAGGAAAAAGCACTTAATATTATATTAATTTTGTAAACATTAATTAATATATATTTAATCTTAATAGTATGTAGAAGGAAAAAAAAAGCACTTAATATTATATTAAGTCTCATATACATAATACCGAGGAAAAAATGTTAAAAGTCAATACAAAAATATAGCAGATAAAATATAACACAAGGCACAAAGAGTTAAAATCTAAAATGCAAAAATAAACTGCCCTCTGCCAAAAAACATTAACAATAAACTTTTAAAACGTCATCAAAGTGAAAGTTCGAAGTACGAAACACGTGAGTATATTACTAAGCAACGGCATCTTTTTAAAATGGTTGAAAAGGAATTTTCATAATTATAATGTTGACAAGGACTAAAACCACTAAATGGAATCCTTCTGATCTTTCACTAAAGCCTATTAAGCAAACAAAACATGGACATTAGACTTCACCATATTTTGAAATATACAGTCGAACCTCTATCTGAGAAACCTCTATATTGCGAATTTTTTCTTGGAAACTTGAACATTTCACGATTTTCTTCGTAAAATAACCTCTCTATAGCGAAGTACATTTTCTATGTAACGAACTTTTTCTTTTGTGATTCAATTTTTGTTCTCCCTTTTTTTAAAGTATTTCTAAAAAAATTTCAAGTTTTTCTCTCTTTAACACATTTTATGGTGGTCGTAAATCTTGAACTGGTTTTATTAGATCCTAAGACTCCGAGAGTAATAGATTCATCTCGTTCACTAGAAACATCTTCGATATCCTCTTTCACCCTCAGTGGAGTTGTCCCATGTCCCGTATGTTTAATATTATTTGCATGTTTTAAATTATAAAATGTCCTTAAATTTCATTAATTTTAGTATAAGATTATTTTCTTAATGTTGAAAATACATTCTTTTTTTCTTGTTTTCCTTGCAGTTTTTCTTTCTTCCTTTTTGATGTGCAAGATATATTAAAAAACATATATTAATTTTAAAAAAGGTGTGAATAATTTCTTTTTTTAAATACATATATATAGTTTTTATGAATTTAAAATTTGTTTTATGTGGTTTGTGAAGTATATTAAAAGATGAACCTCAACTTTCCATACAACGAACTTTTTCCCAGGATTTAGCGACTTCGTTATATAGAGGTTCAACTATATATACATATATAAATGAATACTACGATGAGTTATGACAAGCAAGACATCCATGTCATTCAATAATATACATCATTCATAGTAAAACGACAAATGACGTGCTTTATAGTAGTTGGAACCCCAAACATCGATTAGTGTTGATATTTTGAAATAAGCACAACAATTATAACATGATTTTTAATGTTTCTTTAGTCATGACCAGTGGCGCACACAAGGGTGCTGGGGGTCCGGACCCCCAAAAGCCCTTGAATTTTTTTCCGATTGATTATATTTCTAAGTATATAGTATGTAAAATTAAATTAATTACTTGTTATTAATCATTAATTTTATTAATTAATGCTAATTATTTATTCAAAATTAGTTTTGCACTGTCTTTTGTTTCCGAAAATCGACAAAATGAAAAGGAGCATGATACAAGAATGGTGAACTTTCGACCCCGGACCCCCCTTGAAAAATTCCAGTGTGTGCTACTGGTCATGACAAATATAGCTGGTACACTACTTCCTTTATAACATAAAGAAGTTCAAAATTTCACCTTTTTTTTATCGAAATGACAGTTAAGTTGAACACTTCTCATCTAAACATACGGATCATTCATTCGTTAAGAATTGCTCTTATCAATGAAAATAAAAATCACCTGTGTCGAATCTGCTGCATCCGTTGGTGAAGGTGACTTCAGAGGCGTAGGGGACGTGGATGCAGGTGGTGTAGGAGGCTTTTCTTGCTTGATGGCAAAATTCAGGGGCAGGTCTGAATCCGAGACCTCGCATTTCACATCTTTGAATATCTGGTATCTGGCAGCCTCATTGATAGCTGGATAGACGAAGCCATCTGGATGAATTGTAGGCTTCATGAAAAAATTGCCGTGCTTCAGGAGGTAGTCATTAGTGAAAGGGGAGTGGAACCCGCCAAATTTGGCGGAAAGGAATGCCTCGCTGTGTGTCATGATGTCTATACTTTACTACTTGTCCAACATCTTAAGAATCTAAAAGAAAAATGAGAAGTTAAGTTTTTAGATGTAGTAATAACCATTAGATGATGTATAAGAAGTTACATTATTAGGACATCTTTCAATTTTAAATTCAAATTCTTTCAGAGCCCTACAGAAAGGTTATTTGAAAAAAATAATTTAAATATTTAACAATTAGTTTCATTTCTCAAAACCGTAATATTCAGTTTCAAAAGCAGTTGCATCTTAAAGTGCCGATCTTTGAATCTGCAGCCAATTCAGAATATTGAAGAATTCACTTTAAAGATTTAACCGAAATAGTTTCGATGGCATATTAAAGCAATTTAATCTTAAGAATCCGTAGTTGCTTATTTGAAAGTACAATTTGTTAATGCATCAAAAGGATGCTAAACGTATTATGTGGACATAATTATGCTATTTGTGAAAAAGAAATTATAATCAATATGATTAAAAGAAAAAAATGTGCTCAAAATAAAAGATAATAATTACAGAGAAATAAAAATAAGACTGAGTATTAAAAATCACAACTTGAAAATTGCACAATCTCAATTTTGAATACTGAAACTTAAACAGCTATCATGCTGCCATCTATTGTAAGCTTTACAAAACAAATTATTTCAAGAACTTTTCTTTTTTTGCATATTCATTTTGTTTATCCAGAGAAACTAAAATGACGATATACATATATATATTTTTTCGGAATATCAACTTCATAAAGTTTATTCAATTTTCAGAACAAATACATCGCAGGATGTTTTTAAATTTTGAAATAATTTGACATGATCCATACATTCCGGATATTATAGTAAGCTTTTTTAAGAAAAACTACTACATATATTTTGTTTGTGATTAGAAATAATTGTTATAGGTTTATTCTTGAAAAAAAAGTTATAAGTAGCAATTTTTTAAAAAATATCTATGGTATAAATAGCGGTATCTATGGTATAATATGCATTAAAACTATTGAAAAATAAACAGTAAAATTCTTTCGTTCCCTAAATAATTTTTAAAACACAATTAATTGCAAAAGTTTAATATTGAACGTAAATTTAAAAAATTAATGAATTTAAATCGTTACAACAAAATTTTAAACATCATTTAGAAGGTCAGCTACTAATATAAGTTAATCTAACAAAAATCTAAATAATGATAAAAAAATCTATCGAATTAAAAATGTTTACTTGATAAACTTCAAACAGAATAAATAAAATACAAATCATTATTTTAAATACGTAATATTAGTGAATTTCAAAACGCTTACAAATCTGAAAATATTTAGTATACAACAGCAGCATACTAATAAAGGAAACCCATTGGCTGCGGCCCCTAATTTAAAAAAAAATACATTATTTATTAAAATCTTAGTTTTTATCAACAATTCTAGCAAAAAAAATTCCATTGTCACCCCTTTTCAAAAGAGGGGGGAGGAATGTCACTAGCATATGTTATGAAAGGCATATTATATAATGTTTTCTATGCAAATTGCATAGAGAACGTAAATTTTATCATGGTTGAGGTGAATTATTTTCCTGCGCTTTTACGCCCAAAATGTGATTTTTTCTCGGTACATATTGAGTCAAGAGATAACTTTTTTTATAAACAAAAAGTGAAGAGTCTTGTGTTTATTGATTACGTAGTATAAACAACATCGACAAAAAAACTATACGATAAATAAGATTTACATTACAGATTTATAATAGAGCTGTGAACAACCAAAAAAATATATATATTTGATTTCGTAGGAGTTAAAATTTCGCTTGAGTCATCCTAAATCACATAGAAAAAATGTTGGTCCATGATATAATGCAGATGGCAACACATGCATTACTAGTCTTCGATGTGGAGTATGAGGACTAATAGCCCTTTCTTCACTTAATGGGCAACAGACCCCATTATTCTTCATAATGGGTCTTCGGCACAATGGAGAACTCAGCCCAAGACTCGCGCGCGATTTAGATATCTCCAGCCTCTGAGTCAATGACCATGGTCACTAGGCTACAATAACTCACAAATAAAATGGGGGGTATAATTATTGATCCTAATCTATAAAATAATAAATTTATATCGAATTTAAATTATACAACCGTATTCATTGGTACACTTTAGTATTAATGTGTGTAAGAATAAAATAAATTAATGTATATCAAATTAGCAATCATACATTATTTCAAATGTGCTCAATTCAAATGACGTCAGAGTCACATGATAACGATAACAACGTGTTTTTAGCCAATCAGTTCAAATCTTACTTGGCGTCATAGTCACACGATAAAAACAATCATGCGTTCCAGCTAATCAGTTCATGCGCTTCATTGTTGCCAACTTTTGATCTTTTCAGAAACTTTCTCTTAAAAGTTACTAGTTTGTCAACAAGAAAATGCACAAAGGTAGACAACAGTGGCACACACAGGAATTTTCAACAGGGGGGGGAGAGTCCACGGTCGAAAATCCACCATTCTTGTATCATGCTCCAAATACGCCACCCAACATATTCTTTTGATTTTAAGGCTTTTCAGGAACAAAAAAAAAGAGTAAAAAATTAATCATTGAATAAATAATTAGCATTAGTTAAAAAAATCAATTATTAATAACAAATTCTAAATGAAATTTTACGTACTGTATACGTAGGAATATAATCATTCGAAAAAAATGAAAGTCTTGACTCGGTGATCCCCCCCCTTGTGTGCGCCACTGGTAGACAATATGCATTTTTTTTTAAAAAATACATCATAAAATAATTTTTCTTAATTTAAAAATCATTTGAAAAAATTTATTTTTTATTATGTTTGAATATTTTTATCCAATTATAAAATTTGAAATTTTACTCAAGCTTTATAAATAGAACAATTAATTTCATGTTTGTACTCAATAGATGTTGTGTTGCCTTTATCATGTAACCACCATAAATTGAGCCCATTGAAGGTAAATCTTTTAAATATTATTTTTGAATTTTAAGCCTTTTCCAATTCCTACTATTAGTTCATACCCATCCAATATATTTATATTTATAAATGTATATCTTGTTCAAATTTTCAGTTGTTAACAAAATACTTTTTATTCATCCACTCAAGTTCAAATAGATTTTTTAAAACTTGTAGTGGATGAAATTCGACGTTCATACAGTTTTTATCGAATTAATTAAATTTAAATTAAAGGATAAATAGTAACAAAAATAATAGTCCAACACCAGAAATAGAAAGGAAAATGGAAAATTACCAGGAAAATCACTTTCTATTTTGCCACTTTTTTGTGTTTCTATCATATGAATATACATATTTATAAAAATTGTAATTATTAAAAAAAAATTCTTTGTTGACTTAAGAGAAGGAATCGACTTAATTATTTTTATATTACTTGTTTTAAATCTTATTAGCGCCGTTCCCTTGAAATTAAATCATTATACAGACTACGAAGTGATTCTTCATTTTAAGCCTGTTTCTGCAATACACGGCAACACTGACTCAGACGACTAGCTATTTTTCCTTTCTCCTCCCACTCAATGTTACCAACTCCCCTTTCACTGCTCCTCCAAAAACACATACATTTCCTACCGTGCCTATAAAAAAGATAACTTTCATCCCTTCCAATAAATTCGACACTCTTTCGTCATACTTATCGACAAGGAGGAATGAATGCAGCGCTTGAATGACTCTCACAGGGGAGGAAAGAGTGAAGTTTCGAAAGCGGGCATGTGACACGACTTCATAGAAGTGCTTTCATTTTCAAGGAAACTGCTCCTTCTTTCCCCAATGTACTATTTCATGAAGGATTTTTTCCCCTCAACCATTGAAATCTCGATAACTTCTAAAGGAAGTTATAGCCTGTTTAATCAGATTGTACCATAAGCTCGTGGTCATGGGTATCATTATAATTGCATGGTGTTAAAAGGGAATTTTTTTTGAAAAATAATTTGTGATGGTAGAATTATTACTTTTATTTATTCATTAGGTTTTTGGTAAATGTTGAATGCTTGGGGAAAAATAAGTATGTTTTAATACTAATTTGAAGAAAAAATTAAGCTGAAGTGTGTATAAATTTTGTTTAAATAGGAAACATGATTCAGGAGGTGATAAGACAGTTAAAACAATGGGTTTTTTTTTTTGTTTTGTTTGAAGTATTAAAAAGTTACCTTTTCAACTTTTTTTCATGGATTATAAAATATATATATATATCAGATAATATATAATGATCGAAAACTAAAGCACATTTTCAGACAAAAAAAAGTATTTCTATATTAATATAAAACCGAGTGATTTTATGACATATTAATTCAAAAGGAATTTGAACTGTATTTCATAAATTTTAAACCGTTTTATAAATAATCAATTTTTCTTTTTCGTACGTAAATTTAGAAATTTATTTGGCATTAGTGCTCTTAGTAAAAAAAATATGGAACTTATCTGCATACAAAAAATGGAATGACGTCAGCAATATAATTACATTTAATTTTCCTCTAGAAGCCAATAAATTTAAATACAATATTATTGGTTATATTCCTGCCTCAAAAATGGTCAAGTTTCGTCTTGTAGTTAAACACTAAGTAAACGAACTAATAAATCTAAAAACCATGAGTATCAAAATCAATCTATACAATTAAGTAAAAGATCGTTATTTTAGTCACATGGTCTCGATTTGAAATATAATTTTTTTAAAGAGGGAGAAATAAAAAGCGCGCCAATTTCTCTTAACATTGCTGTGAAATTGTTATCATAGCTTATTTTTTGTTCTCTCTCAGTGGTAAAAGTAAAATAAATAACAACCCGTTTCATTTTTTAAAAAAATTAACGCTGTAATATTTGCAAAAGATTAGTACATTGCTTCCTTACGCGAATCGGGAATTATTTTCGAAATTGAATTCTAAAATCTTTTTTTATTTTCAGTTTCAGGCTTAAGCTCTTTTAAATATTCATTCTACTCCATTCCTCATACAAGTGATAAAAAAAAATTCAACCTCTGAGATCGTACATTTATCAATAGGCTATTGTTTTCCCTATATTTCAATTTTTCATTTCATTTATTTATTTATTAGTGGCAGCAGATGTGTCTTGAGTAATTTCCAGGTGTACATTCGTAGGAGGAGTCATGAAACCAGTTGAAGGACAGTTTAGACATCCTTGACTGCCTTTTTTTAATCGGTGGTGTTATTTATTAATAAAAATCTAAGCGGATAATCCTCGAACGGTAAATTATTTTTTAAAAAACAATGAAAGAAATTTTTTTTAAATAAAGAAGTAAATCTTGCAATCGTGAAACGAATATTGAAATAAAGCTGTAAACGTGTTTAGTTTTACCCTTTAAATATGGAAATATATTAATCTCTGATCGAAGAAGAATAGAATATATCGCTACATTTCAACATGACTTACGTAACACGCAGCGTAAAAGTTTAGTATTCAACATATTATATAAGTTAATCTAATGAAAAAGTTTATTTTTACTAAGTATAATTATTTCTTTTTCATTCTAAATTCGCACCTGTATCATGGAAAAACTTTACAAAAACTTACAACTCACAAATACACAGTATTTAAATCCATGTATTTTAAAATAGAGAACATTTAAAAATTGAAGCTAAATCAATTGGGGAATGAAGTCGAAATAAGAATTAGCTTTTATAATTTTATTGAAGAATATAGGATGTTTGTCTTTATGAAAGAATACAAATCAAAATGTTTCTGAATTTGCAGCGCTTTTATTTTGTTCATCAAAAACAGAGGTTTAAGCTAGTCATCTGTGGCAATGAATGATCTTCCACACAGAAATATTCGCTTTTTTCTGGTATTTTATTTTAAAAATATGGAAAATCAAAGTAATATATGTATATTTTCTTTTTTGAAAATTGTTATTAATGTAATGTAATAACTTATAAAAATATTTGAACTTCAATTATATGGCATACATCTACAAATAAATTACTAATATTTAAAATTTTTCATTTATTTATATGCACATTTTTATTTTTAGTGAAATTTTAACGTTAGAATAATCTATTTTCCTTTGAAAGATTTTAACAAGAATTTTATTTTGAAAGTAATCTAACCTTAATGAAAACAATTGTTATTTATATTAAATAAACATTGAATAATTATAAATTATTTGCAAAAAAGATCTCAAAACTATTAAATACTTTAGCAAGGATGTAAAGTATTTCCATACTTAAAAAAAAATGTTTGTTTTCATAAAGAATGTAATTTTATTTTTATAAAGAGGCCGCGAGAGTCTTGTTTTTTAAATTCTCATCTTAATTGAATTGGGAAGAATTTAATTAGTTGTGAATTTAATTTGGTTTTCTTTGGATCCCAGTTACAAAGTATCGATGATAAATCGTGCCAGAGGCAATGTAAGATAAAATACTGAAGAAAAAGTTTTAGTAATGTTATTTTCAATGTAATAAATCAAATATCCACTTAAAATGACGAAAAACTCATGGAATATGGAAGACGAACAAATTATAACATCAGTAACACGGTGATGGAAAAAAATATAGAATGCAACATAATTTTATTTTACACGGCAGCGATTGTGTGTTTCATGTTTCAGATTGCTGATGCTGATCTAAAAATATTTTTTATATTTTTTCGTTTCGCTGGCGAAAGCAATTAAGTCGCCAAAAATGATACAACCGACGCCAAACAGAATATTCCCGCTGGTAACCTTTTACCACCACATTTTCAAAACAAGGTGCGATCTTTTCTTACCACAGTGGCGTCTTTTTCATAAAACATCTAAAATGTTAGTAAAACCAATGAGAGCATTTTAAGTGAAAATTGTGTGTTGTCGCCAATAAAGCCTGCTTGGCGAGATTTCCGCTAGCAAAACGGAAAAGTTCTATATTTTTCAATTAAAATTTTATCCATTAACATTTTTAAACAAATTCCACGAAGCGATATTTGTTATAAAATAATCTCTTTTATAACTGCTTAGGAAACTTAAGCAATATCCGAGGCATTATTTAAAAGAAGAAACAGGTTATATTAATTAAATAAGTTAATTAATTCAACTCTACAGCTATCAAATCTAAAGGGGTAAACACGAATTCCAAAATTCTCATTTTCCATCACTTAAATGCCAAAAAAGTTTTAACGAAATTTGTGCCACCTGTTATTCAGAACGAAATATGTTCTCATATGCTAATTTATTTCCTGTTCAGCAGAATTCGCACACAATGCCTTTGAAAAAAATACTTGAAATTGAAAACGGTTTTTCACCATTAGTTACTCTAATACGCTAAACCCCCTTCAAAGAATTTCAGATGACCACAATATACACCAATCAGCTTATTGCAACCTAAATTCGAACACGTAACTAACTAAGCCTTTATAACCCTAAAAGTGAACAAGGCCTCCCAGCAATCCTTCCACGAAAAACACCAACTGTAACACGACTTCCCCGATCTGTGGGACGTAACAGGTCATCTTCCTAGAAGCCTCGCATTCCAGTTTAAAACCCCCCTTTATTTAAATGACCCCCTCCTCTTAACGAACCCGCATGCAGTCACGCTATATACAGTTGCGACATACACGCAATTAGGACGATCGCACACCAGTACTGGAGGGGGGAGGGGGAGAACCCTTATCATCGAACTAAATACTTCCCGTTCGAATAACATATGTCTGTCCATTTTTGTCGGCTAATAGGCTGCCGGTTAATTTAACTGGGTTCTTGTTTCGGGATGCTATGAAGCGGAGAAAATATCGTTTGATGTTTGGAATTTTAAAATCGTTTGCTGTTTATAGAATGCGTGAAGTGTTTTCGCGCGGTTAGGTAGGAGGTTAGGAAAGAATTGTTCCAGGTTGAAAAAAAGTTTCGTTTGTTCTGTGTTGGGTAATAAAAATTTTGAGCCTGAAAATTGCAGGGGTAATCTTTTTACTCTCGTTACTCTTAGAGGGGGAAATAGCCATAGAAAGATGATTCGGGCTTTGCTTCACTGGTGTACAAAAAAAAATAGTACTCAAAGAAAACATTATATTAATGGCGAAAAAAATTAATGGCAACATGTACGGAAATTTTTCTATTCACCATGAAAATGTCTAGTGTGGTTTCTTCACTACGAGAAACTATAATGGTATTCTATACATTTTAATTACTTTTAAGGAATGATTAGAGTAACAGCCACACAGGCAGTTAAAAACTGTAAATGGAAATTAAAAAATTGTTGAAGTAGTGGATATAAATATTCGTTTTTAGTTAACACACAAACTGATTGCACATGTACGTATAAAGAAAGAATTTTTTTAAAAAAACAGCATTATATATATATATATATATATATATATATATATATATATATATATATATATATATATATATATAAATTCAGTGTTTATTTACGTCGCTTTTCAAAGCAGCATGAGGACTATTGGCGATGAACCTCGTAATATTGAACCATGGCCAAGTGAGGAGACAATATCCGAATTTCCATGCCACTCTAACGGGGGGACTGAGAGACACGACAGATTTAACGCGCATCAGCCCCCTCTATATGGTGGGGTTTTAGTGGTATGAAAGCTCTAACTCATGGTCCGAGACCATGATCACTAGGAAACCGCGACCAAACAGGAATGGAAGGAAACGTTTGATACTGGTATATCGACTTTATTATTAATTATTGTTCCAAAATTCCCCTATGTTTTGAGGGATCCAGTAAACTAAGCAGCCGATTTATACCACCTATTCCAGTATATAAAGAATGCATGTTATTTGTTTGGAATATCTCAGTAATTAATTATATTAGAATCCCCGCAAAGATACTTTAAAAATGTTGAAAGTTTGAAAGGTCAGCCACTTTCCTCATCTCTTCATCGTAGTATGCTTCAAAACTACTTGGCATTAAATAACACTTTCTGAATGAGTAAGTAAATTGCTTCTTTACAAAAGTCTGACTAACTTATGCATCAGAGTCTTGGCCATTGACTTTACGTAATGAGGAAGCTTCGGGGATTTTCGAGAGAATGATCTTACGCTGCATTTTTGGTAGGATCCAAGTGAATAGATCATGGATCGATCTAACTTAGAACTTTACAAAATTTACAAACAAACTGATGTTATAAAGTTTGTCAAATTACAGAGACTTAAATGCGCTGGTCATCTGGCTGGAATGGATGAAATCTTTCTTGCAAAGCCCATGGGAAATAGACCTAGGGGCAGACCCCTGTTAATATTGATTGACTGGGTTGAGAAGGACTTAAAAATTTTAAAGGTCAAATTTGGAAAAAAAGTTGCAAGGTTTGTCGAGTCATTGAAGAAGAATGAGTAAGAGTCACAGGCGTAGCTAGTCGAGAATGGGTCCTGTATCAAAAACTCCTTGGAGGCCCTTGTTAAGGGCCCCTTAATATTTTATGATTTTATGCTTACACTTGTTGTGCTACCGTAGCTTGAGGGGCCTGAATCATTGATACGGTGGTTGCTACACCTCTGCTAAGAGTTATATTATAGTCGCAATTTAAGACAACACGAGGGCTATTAGGAAAGAACCTCGTAATTTTGAGCCTTGGATAATTGACGAGAATGATACTACCACACCTTGACAGATTTAAAGCGCATTGCCTCTCAACACGACAGGTCTTTAGCGGTACCAGAACTCGAACCCGCGGCACTTTGACCTCTAGTTCGTTACCATAACCACCTAGGCTACCACAGCCACACCGTTTTCTGTGAAAAAAAAAAAAGAAATCTCATTTCGAAACAACAGCAAGTTTTTAAGAAATGCATGCTATATTTGTGACTTTTTAATAGTAGACTTTGAAAAAAAATTAAGCAAAAATTTCATATACAAATAAAAGCAAAAAACTCAAAAACTAATCACTTAAAGGAAGCAAAAAATTATTACTAAATTTGCTTATTATTTATTAATTACGCACAAAAATGTGAACAATACACCCCTTCTTACTTAACTTCCAACAAAGTTTCGTTCCAAAAATGAATTCCCCCTCCCCTCCTTTTTTGTTAAAGTGTTTTTCCCCCCTTCAAGTTGTTAACTTTACCGAGCGGAAGCTACTTTATGCTTCCATTCTAGATAAAACATAGTTTAATATTTAATTAATTAATTAAATTTAATATTTTACTTAAGTTTACATGTTCTGTTTAAGTTTTATACTCTTATCGAGAGGATCGTATCAAAGTGTCAAGGAAATTACTTCCGAAAACTTAATTTGTATTTAATTTTGATTCTGTACTCTTTCAAAATTTGAAAACTTTTTTTTTAGTTACAAGAAGCACAAGTTATTTCTCTGATATTTTTTTTTTTTTTAATAAAATTAGGAATTAATTCTTAATACTATTTTATGAAATCTCCAAAGTTATTTTGATGAACTTTTTAAAACAATGATTTTATAAAATTAGAAAAGAATATGAATAGTTTAAATTTAAAAAAGACAAATAATAATAATAATAAAACTACTCGATAAAAAAAAACATAACATAACAACAAAAGATTGAAAAAGAAATACAGAGATTTTTCAACACCACGCCAAAACAAGCGTAGTATTTTTAGAAAACCTAAGCACATGACCATCCCAAAATTAACAAGAGATAAAACAGTAGTAGATGATAAAGAAGAAAAAAACAGCGTCATTCGAATAAAAGAACAAAGTCTTCAAAAGCATTTCGAACGGATAAACAAAGTTTTATAAGAAAGGAAAAAGAAGAAAAAAAAAACTCGGATCGCGCGCATTCCGCAGTTTGGAAACGCTGAAGTTTTCCATTTGTTTTCATTGAAACGGTCAGCGGGCGCTCAAGAAAAAGCGGCGGGAGCGATAGCGACTCTGCACGATTTATTTAAACAAATCCCTCACTCGCTTAAGACCATATTTCCTCGAAAAAGTCAATGACCCCTTTACTCTGTTTACCCCTTTCCTTCCCCAGATGCGGACTCCCGGTTAGAGAAATGATAATCCCCGTAATTTCGATGACAGGTTCTCGGAGGAAAAGCGGACCAAGTGCTACATATTCCAAATTTGTAATTAGATCGCTCCAGTTCCTGGCATGGAAGTTTTTTTTTTTTTTTTTTGCGGTGACGAAATCCAAATTTGTTCAGACCTAACGAAGTTTTGCATTGTAATGTTATCCTCCGTCTTTTGAAAAATACTTTGTTCTATTTAAAAAAAACTTTCTGTTGTCATTTAGTTTGACTGAAGTAAAGCTCATGAAAAAAGCTTTTTCTTTTTTTAACACCCTTTTATAAGCTTCACTTGTATGTAACGGAATCTATGAACTCAATTTTTACCCACTTTAAAAGGTCAGATTAATTCGAAATTTTGCTCATTTGTCCAGGTCCGATGACAATACAATAATTTAATGATTTTGTTCCATTGTCCTGATCAGGATCATCAGGTACCATCAGGATCAGATCCTATTTCTATATTTGGCGACTGATTCCAGATTTGGCGACTAAGAGATTAAATAAGAACTTGTTCGATTAACTGTAAAATGGGTGTTTTTTATTTTTTTTAAACTATAATTTATGTTCAAACTCATTGTCTAGTGTATTATGGTAAATTAAGGATCTTTCTAAAGTTGTGTCTACCTCTGTGTTGAAAGTTGAATGTCACCTGCTAAGACACTGTTAATTTAGTTGAGTACAGTACTAACCATCTTCTAGGTTAGCATTCTCGTGATTTTTATAATATGTGATTTCCAATTCATTTGAGAATTTGGGATTTGCTGAAATATTAGTATATATAAAGTAATTGTGCCAAATCCATTCACAGAAATTGAAAGCGTTTTTTTAGCAATACTTTGTCTATCAAGAAATATATAACAGGATTAATCGTATACTACAAATTAAAAACAACACAAAATACCCATAATATGTATATTTAATTAAAGCATCAATATATAAACACACATTTTAATCAATATTTATCGACGACTGAGCGGCTGTTTTATCATATCAAATTTGATTCAGTTAAACAGTATCTGCTTGAGTTTTCAAACCATCGACTTGTTCTTGTTCATTTCATTTATACTTTCGAAGAAACGTCATTATCAAGAGTATCATTTGATTAGAAAATTTACTCATTTCTAGAATTCTTGTCTTACACCTTGAAGCATCCCAGGTCGAAAACCCCTCTCTATATTGTGAGTTAGTGAGTCTAGAATTTATTCATCATTTATATATATATATATATATATATATATATATATATATATATATATATCATGCCCTTTTCGTCATAATTTTTTTCCTCTCGTGTTTTGTTATGACTAAATATTAGACCAAGAAATTTAAGCACAAGTACAAATAAGTATTATGTTAAACAAAATTCGTTCGAATTCCTTGGATTGTCCACTAGTAAAAAAAGTTGTATTGCAAATAACTTAACTAAGTGGCGCAACAGCCTATGAGGGTCATGACCTACGGTGTCTTTCTTAGTTTACGTGACCGTTGGCGCTGGGATGCATGTGTAGATGTTTCGGTCAAGTGGTCAGTCTGACGCGAAATCCCCCCTCCAGTATTCAGCCTCAAAGAAGTTTAATACTCATTTATCAACTCACAGAAGCGATGAAAGGCTGAGTCGACCTTACACAGTTTGGGATTTGATGATTTGAACCTCAGACATATGGCGTGGAAGCGCGATACACTACCACTTAACCACTGGGCTTTTACAAAAGCAAAATGGCTTCCAGAGCAAGTAGTCAATAATTTTGGCAAATGTGAACACAGTACACATGTCAAAAACAAGGTGAAACATAATTATTTCCATTTTAATTAAATCCTCTTTTCTTGTAAGTCAAAGTCCGGAAATGTTCGTTTTTATTTGGTTGCTTGCTTATCACATCGAGCAAAGCAAAAGATGAAGGTTTTACAATTTGGTAACAAGGTAAAAATTAACAATAAAAGTAGTTATGAAAACATAATTGTAAAGAAAAAAAAAGTTATTGAATAATAAATAAAAGACTCTATCGTCGACTGATCCTAAAGAACAGAACTTAAGCCTAAGTATGGTACGTTCAAACAAAAGGCATGTCTTGATATTAACGTTATATGGTTTTTAACACATGCAACCAAGTTAAGGGAAATTTTCTAAATATGCAATTTTTCACTTTATAAAATTCCTTATAAATCTTTAAAATTCAATTCTTAATTGTTTTTCCGTCCAATTACTTCCTCTGGATTAAAAACTTCGCTTGAAATACTTGACGAGATTACCTACTCTACAGTCGGAAAACGGTAGTATGTGTTTTCGAAAAACATAAATATAACTCAATAAAGTTTGAAATATAGTTAGCTCCATATGATTAACAATTTTTTAAATAAAGATAATTCATCTATTGTCCAAAAATGGCAGCTTAAAAATACCTTGCTGATCGATGTAAAACATATTTAATAATATCAATAAATGGAACTGGTATTGTATAAGCCCGGCGGCCGCCATCTTGGATTTTTTTTTTGGCGAAAAGTCATTTCTCGCCAAATGCAATGTTTATTGTCCGCCACGTTAGGCCTAATTTTTAACTCATAAGGATGATCTGAAAATCGGCGCCATATTTAGCGAGAGGTTGACGGTCGGATCTCATCGATATCTATGCGCAATAAATTATCAAGCAAAATTATTGCGAGTGTTTTCAGTTATTTAACTTAAAATGATCATAAAGGTTAATATGAATTAGTCTGAATAGTTAAAAAGGAAAGGAAATAATGAGCCAGTAATTAAACGGCAATTTGTATCGATCTTTACCACTTTTCCTGCAGTGATTATACTGCGATTCATATCACGAACAAGTATGTAGAAGGTTAATGAATCATTGAGTAAAAAGCACTTAATTGCTATAGCTAACGTATAAATACATTATCAAGTAATAATAATTAAGAATTTGTATTGATTCAATTTATAAAAGTGATTACTGCTTATAAGTAACCTATAACGATTTCAACAACCATAAAAAACTAATCATTAGGTGATATTAAAAATCTTAAAAGAGATTTTAAGAACTACAAAGTGTTAGTTTTATTGAAATGTTTTGTTAAAAGAGATATTGAGGATTTTGAAGCATTAGCAATCCCGTAATTGTACAAAAGTTTTGTTTTTAAAGTTAATAATTTTCAAAATTGACTCTTAAAGATCGATATTTGTAATTGTAAATTATTCGTCGTAATTCAGTTTTCATAACATACAGACACTATTTCGAACTTAACTATTTGTTTAAATTTTCCCCAGGACAAATCTATTTAAAAACAATAAATATTTCATATTTTTGAATAAATCCATCAAATTTAAATTTGAGAGTAAAGAATTTGTATATGTGTGTTTTCTTGTTAAATTCATTTCAAAAAAATTGTGGATTAAACTCTCAATAAAACATCTATACTTATAACTAACTTCCTAGGATGTTACAGGAACGCTTAAAACCATTAAATTTTGACCAAATGCCTTTTCAGGAGATTGCCAACGTAGTAAACATTATATTTGAGACATCTTTTAGTAATTAGTACCTATTAGCAGTGGCGTAACGTACTCCTCCGCAACCACTGCATTGAGGAAGGGGGGCAGGGATTCTAGGGGGTCAAAGCCTGACTCCCGCCAAGTACATATTAGAACTTAGAGGTCCAAAATATGACCTTGCAGGGTGACCCTAATATTCTCCGTTACGCCACTGCCGATTAGTTGTGATTTTTTCTTCAATATGGATCGTCAATGCGACAAAATAAGTTGTTACGATTATTTTTAAGAAATAGAATTACAAAATCTCTGGAACCATTCAGTTGACGTTATATAGTTAATTATACGATCCAAAATACAGTAATTTGGAGTGTTTCCGAACATCTACTAGAGTTGAATGTATTCATTTTATTTGATTGCTATGGCATCATGCATTCAAGATTTACCTAGTTTGACGTAACTTTTAAAAAATATCTGTTATCTGCAATTAACGATGAAGTGGGCAATACAACATTACTTCCCGCATATTGCATATATAAATTCATGATGCTCATCGAGGTGTTTACCAAAAATAAACTAATTTTCTCCTTCATCCTGCCTGTTCCCCTAGAACAGTGGTTTTCAAACTTTATGAACTCACGGAGCCCTCAGAACTATAAGATATTTTGGGGGAACCCCATTCCACCCTTAGAAGAACATATCTTAACAGAATATTTAATGTAAGTCTACATATTATAGTTACTTAATGTAAAGACATTTAAAAGAGTATTGCATTTGTTATCAAAATTTAATATAATATTAATATAAATTACTCAATAATAATAATTACATTAATTTTTGCTCAAGGTATTCGAACTCAGTAGAGAATGTAAATCTATGTTGTGTACACATATGCAATTTTTTCCGAATTTTGATTTTGATTCGGGGAACTACTAGATATGGTCAGTGGAGCTCCAGGGCTACGTAAAACAGCTGAAAGACTCATACATAAACTCACACATGAACTCATACATAAAGTTCCAAAAAGTACGAGTATCTTCTAAACAGGAATTTTAGGATTTTTCTATGATATTACTTTATTATTAATTAACTTTATAAATAATACCTTGACATGAATCCTTTAGTCAATATTTTGAGCCCTGAAATACAATTGTTTTCTTCATGGCCCTCAAAATTTCTAGAGGATTCTGATTCAATTTGATTTTAAAGTTAGTTCTTTGGAGCTATTATATGGCAATTTTAGAAAAAAAAAACAAGGATACAAAATATGCTTCGCAAAGAAACCTAAATACAAATAGATAATTAAAGAACGTAATTACACACACAGGATTATTTTAAGTAAAGGGCATTTATGTTTAAAGCAGACATTACTCACAACAAATAAATTATTTTAACATTACAGCGATCACTATATTGCTTTAATCAATGCGCAGAAGCAGAGAAATGAAAAGTAAATTGTTAAAATAGTTAATGATGATTGCATACAATGTCTTTAAATTGCAACTGCGCCTTTTCTACCTCATTGTTACGAATGGTGTACAAATAAATAAATATATACAAAAAGCAAATAAATTTTTATATAAATGTCAGGAATATATAAACCAACGTAAACGTCCGTATATCTTTAAAGTAAATAAAAGACTTGCTACATTTCAAAACTTTTAAGATTTTAGTTTTAATTTTTTAAAAGTATACGGAACTGCTTAAAAAATGATATAATGTCGCCAAGGATCGCGACAAATTGTTTATTTTTAAATTAGAAAACACTTCAAAATAAGCAGTAATGCAATTAATAGCACCTTAATCCATTTATATAAAGCATATTCTAGAATAAACAAAATAAATCCAAAATATTTGGATGCTATGCTGGAAAAATGTTCAAATAAATGTCAACTCTCTCTCTCTCTACTTCTGACTGTTTAAAAAAAACTTTTAAAACAAGACAATACAATACTTAATATTGTATCATTACGCAGTGAGTAAATTTTCTGTGATGGTTTCTGTTCAAACTCTATTCTCCTCCTTCAAAAAAGTGAAGATAGTTTTTAAATAATTAACTGTAGAAAACATTACATTTTCATTAATGCATGTACTCTATATTTGTTTTTGAAAACATATCAGTAAGCGCAGTATTATTTATATATTACACGATAAAAAAAAGAAACATTTTTAATCTTTAAAATAAATATGTTGTTAAAATCCGTTACCATCTTTAATACATATTAGAATTTAAAAAGCAAAAACTCTTTATTAAACGCACTAATTATTTTATATACTATAACAGTAATTTAATTATACAAGTCTTATTTTCTCACATCGTATACAAATTGCATAGTGCAACTTTAAAAAAGATATTTAAATTTTTCAAATCTTCGCCCTTAAACACCACTTAAAATTTTTAAGAAATTGCTTGCTTCCTTATTACATTTCTTTTTTTCACTAAATTTATTTATTTATTTTTTAATTTTCTATGTTTCGTTTCCTACTTTGAAGTTCATGAATTATACTGAGAGTTCACTTCTTTAAACAAATAAAACAAAAAAAAACACAATCATCCTGAAGCTTCAACCAGGTATAAAAAAAACCAACATGCACAAAATTCAACAATTCTAAATTTCCAAGAGGTGAAAAAGTGCGAATAACTCTTTCTTTTCGCAAAAATAAATAAATAAATAATTACGGAATCTTACCCAAACCAATAACAACATTCAAACTCCCACCTGGCGGGTCACGTGGGTGATTCATTTAACTCAAATTTCTCTTCAACCGTGGTTGAAGAAACGTGGCGTAGATAAGGACAAAACATTTGAACTTAACAAAATCACAGATACGAGGGAGGGGGAAGATCTGAAGTGAAGTTAAAATAAAACGAAGGAAGCAGCTGGTATTACGAAATGCAGTAGGAGATTATGGAGGGGGAGGAAGTGAGAGAGTCAGCAGCGTTAAAAAAAAGCTGGTTCTACCTGTAAGAAGAGGAAATTCCTGGTGTTCAGATGGTAGTGGTACACTGTTGGGTGTGTAGACTTCGAAATCGTAGGTGGGAGATTAGGGGGGTGGGTCGTGAGCTCTGATGAAAAGAGGAATTTTCTCTCTTTTTATATTTTGTTTTTCTTTCCTCGCAATGGTGACAGAGAGAAGGGTACGCCGATTCTTTCCTGGTAGACGCCTTTTATTGTGGTGCAGAGAGCATTTCGTGGGGGTGGCTTGGTTCAGAATGCGAGGGTTCGAAAGAGGTGAACGGATGGAACTCTTCTTTTTGTGTATGTTTGTGTGTGGGAGAGCTGAATGAAAACTCCTTCTACGAAGGATGACAAGAGGAAAAAATGGAGAAATTATTTTCAGTAGAATGCGCTTTTGATTACTTATATTTTTGTGTTTATCAGACGGTTTCGTCTTTATAGTCTCGTTGTTTGTTTGGATAAGGTGTTGTAGGATGTGATAACGCACCGAGTGTTGTTGTAAGGGATCTAGGTTCACTAAAAAGAAATAAAAGCTTCATATAATACTGTTTGTTCAAAAATTTTTACAGAACTAGATGTGATCTTTGTCTAAGAAATGTTGACTCTTTTTTTTTAAACACTTATAAGAATTATTACCAGAGTATAAATTTGATTATATATTTTTAACGAATTTTTTTTTAAAGTTAACACACTACATTTTTTACCTATTAGATTTTTTTTTTTAAAAAAATCAAGAATTTTTAAACTAAAAAAAATGTCATTAAAGAAAATTATAACATTCAAAGGATAATTTCTTCAAGGAAGAAAAATTGTTAACAATTTTTTTTTTATAAAAAAAAGAGAGACTAAGGGATAATTTTAAAAAACTAAATTTAAGAAGTGTTTATATCAAAGAAATGAATGGAAAAACTTATACTTTAGAAAATTTTGTTTACCAAAGTCTCATATTTATGGAGCTATTATTTATGCAAATTCCCCAAAAAAGAAGTCCTCGTTTAAATTAGTAGAATAAAAAGTAATATGCTCAACACAATCAATATTGTATAAGGAATAAAATTGGATATTAAAGTATGCACTCGATTTACCAGAAATTTTCCCAATTGTATACGTATGTTAGCAGTGAAGTAAAGGGGAATATTAGGGTCCCCCTGTAAAGTCAGGTTGTGGGCCCCAAGCTGCACTTGGCATCCATCAGGCTTTGGGCCATGTTTAATTCTGCCCCCGTGATACGGGGGTGTACGTTACGCCACTGGATGTCAGTGATAAAACAATGCCTACATCAAGAAATATGGCTTTTCATATAGAAAAAGTAAGCATGCAATCCTATCCTTTTGATAACTTAGTTAAATTGCTTTACTGTTAGAATTACTATTATTCCATTAGTAATATATCGTTTGTTTAATCGATATGAGAGATGGATTGATTGATTGAATATTAACGTCGCACTGTTCAGCTACACGAAGGCTTTTGGCGACGGACCACGTAATTTTGAACCATGGTCAAGTGACGTGGATATGAGAGATGGAAGACAAGGTCTTAGAAGTTTTACTCTGTGTTTCCTTGTTTAACATAGATTCTATATCAATTCTCAAAGATACGTATCAAAACTACTGCATTCTGAATAAAGAGAAGTAAGAACACAAAAGAAAGAAAGAAAAAGTCTACACTTTGATTTAAATGAGGGCGTATAGTTTCATATTTAAGACAATTCAAAGCACAAGTCTTAAAGGTTTTTTTTTATGGCAATGAAAAAAACACCTGTTGATCAGGGAACAATTTCATTTCACTGATTTTCTAAATTTAGTGCTAGAAAAGTAACTATCATTCTCATAAAAACAAAATCAAATATTTAGCTATAAACTACAAGTGCGTGATTCTGAATTTCTTCCTTAAACAGCAATCAAAAACCCGTTGAATACAGATTTCCGGGAGTTATTGCAAAGTTATACCTTGCAGGAAAAATACACAAAAATGATAGAGGAAATTAAACGAATAGTTTAGTGACAGTTCCAGTGGTCCAGGTAGGTTGCAACTCAACACAACTTGTAATTACATCACAAGGTAAACAAAAATTCTCAAGACGAAGCAGTTGCGTTGCAGACGATAACGGATAGGAAAGGAGAATCCGTCGAAGCGATTTTCGAGATCGATTGTTTCAATTATTAATATTTTAACTGTATGTGATTGTGTTTTATTTTACTATAGTGTAATATGGATTGAGTCTAACCAAAATATTCAACAAGTTTAAGAAATAAAAATAATTGGACGATGAAGACTTTTTGAAATGGAATTTTGAATGTCGACTTTTTTAAAGAATTGTCAAAAATAGAATTAAAATTTTAAAGAATCGAAAGAAAAATTCAATCAACCTTAAGAAAAAAAAAAAATGTAAAAAAATCGTTTTTTTTTAATTCAATAAAAAATCATTATGTAACAAAATTAAGTTTTTTCTGATACAGAGCAAAATATAATTATTCTAGGCAAAATATATTTATTACGATAGAATGCTCTATGAAGAAATAAAAATGTTAATAATAATTAAAATATTTTTTTAAATTATTAATAAATAATAACATTATAAAAGATGTTGCTATTTTTCATCAAAAAAGAAAAGTATTTACTAATTTGACATTTAAAAAGTATCCAAGAAAATAAATTTCTTCCCATCCCCCTTTTTTTTTATTATAACGCAAACAATTTTTTGGGAATTATATGCTAATATAACTTTTTAAAAAAAGAAACCTTTTGCCTACACCACACTAAATTTGTGATTGGGTCATGCAAAACATAATGGAGCGACAGATTTCCATTTTAATATTGATATATTATTACATGTAAACTATTTAAGAATCACTTAAAATAATATTTATTTTACCATAGTAGTTTCCATAAAATGTGCTGAAAAATTAATATTCTGAAATAATAATTAATTTAGATAATTCTAATTATCTAAAATAAGAACAAAATTATCCAAAATCTATTGTTTCAAACAAAGAGTAAGGAAACCTCTCTTAAATATACAGAGAGGGGAGAAATGATTTTACTTTATACTGAATGTCGTGATTTTGACATACAATCAATAACTGGATCATAAATTTCAGTCTTAATGATTCGTTTTTATATTATTATGCTGAAGCTGTTTACTTTAGAGTAATCATTAAAAGCCAATTAGAAAGCAAAAGTCTTTTTAAAAAAATTGGACAGTGAAAATATCTTTTTAAAAGTCATATTGTGCTCTTCTCTATTATAGAACGTACGCAAAAAGAAATAAGCAAAACGTTAAAAGCATTAGCTAGTATAATAGATTCTTAGGGACCTTTTATATCAACAATTAAAAAATCTACCAACCCCTAAGAGGAAAGCAGCTGAAAAAACGGCAAGTTTTGTCTACTTGTGAAGAAGCTGTATGGAACAAAAAGGTATCTTAAAACAGTTTTGTACTTTAATGATAGCACGGGACTTGAAAAGTTATATTCTCAAGAGGAAAAAAAAGGAAAAGAAGAGTTTTTCTTTAGCTTTTGTTGTGCTAAGCAAGGTCAGCGACCGGAAATCACGTGACTAGGTTGCCAAATCTTTCTTCGATACTAATTGGAGATTTTCGCGTCGGTTTTATTTACTTTTTTTACCTTTCTTTTATTTTGATCTTTATCACATCAGTATGTTTTGACTAACTTTATTATATTTTTTTATTTTATTGTAGATAAATGTAAATTCGCTTTTTTCGAATTTTAGTGTTGTTGTTACAATTGGCTTTATTGGAGAGATCAATCCAAACACACATAAAACTGCTCAAGTATCACACAGAACATTGATAAATAATAAAAAAGAACAAACATTTAAAGTAAGAACAAGGACAAATTAGCTTGTGAACAAAAAAAAAAGTTTAAAATTTTAACAAGAAAAGGAACATAAGCGATGTAGTCTTAACAAAGAGTTTATGAATGTTTTTGCATTCCAGTACAATACGCTTATTTCACCACGTTTTAGAGATTATTTATATAGTTCTGAGCATATAAGAAGATGCTCTGCATTCATGATGCTCGTATTTCAAATTTGGCATACACTAAATGTGGAAGGATATTTATTCTATTAAGATGATGTGCCATGCTATCATGTTTACCATAGCCTCTTTACGGGACTTTTGATAAAATGTTTCCCGAGTTTCTTGAATGTTACCTCAAAATTTGGCTGTTGATTTTGTTGTCTGATCAGATTTAAGAGTATATCCACTAATTTCTCCAAAACTGTTTTATTTAATTGACTATGGATTAATTTTTGTGCTAAAATTATTTTTGCGTGGTAATTTTTTACCCCAATATACATATCTAAAAGAATATTTTGATTGGATATAAAAGAAAAAAGTAACGTTGAGACACGGTAATATATAGAGTAAATATCAGTTAATTTATTTAAAAGACTCCGAATAAAAGTAAATATAATACATATTTAAAAATATATCTTGAATGGAATAAGAAATTTTTTTAATGTATACAAAAGGTAATATGTTATCAAAGGAAATAAAATTAAAAATACTGAAGGTATTTTCGTTTTATTATTGTGTATTAATTTAAAATATTTTGTAAAATGCAAATTGAGAGCTAAAATGTTTTCCCCATTTTTTTTACAGTTTTTCCACAATGCATTTACATTTTTAGAATGATATGCACAATAACATTGAACAAATTGTTAATAAAATTTAATGATGCTTGGAAAAATAAGATTGGAAGAATGAAAAGTGTGTGTGTGAGAGAGAGAACGAAAGAGAGAGAGAGAGAGAGAGGGGAGAGATAGAATATGAAAGGGATAAGTTATATAGGTATTTCGAATATTTTTATAAAACCGTTTAAGATAAATATAAGAATTTAAGTATATAGATAACACACACGAGAGATTTTACTAACAATTCAGTAAAAATAGGATTTTTAAAAAAATATTAATACAATCATATTAAGTTAATCTTTCAACAGGTATTCAAAATGAAAATCGGAAAATACAAAATCATTTAAGTTATTGAATGTGTGTTGATTGTTGTATTGTATAAATAACACAGAAAAAAAAATATGAAATGGAAGAGTGTAAATTTTATATTATTTCTTTGTATTCCAATACCTAATATTTAAAATGATTTTTGAAATAATTTAAAAAAATCGTCAAAATATTGAATAAATTGTACATGTTGTTCCTCATGCAACTTAACTTTGAAAATGTTTGCAATTTCTTTATTTACTGGCATGAGTTTCCAGTAATAATATGAAATATTACTGAGGAATTTGATTTATTTTGATTATTTGCAATAATTTTTGTAAATAAAGCATATAACTACGTCACAATAAAAACCATGCAATAATATTATAACTAAATTAATAAAATTAACTCTTTTTTATACAACACACTAATGTATGCCATTTTTACCTATTGGTACAAGATAAGGAATGAAGGTTTTGATGATTTTTCCTCTGTAATTAATTTCGTAGATATTAAACTATAGACTTTCGCAAACATTTTTTTATTACATTATGTATAGAAGAAAAAATAGGAATATGAAATCGAAATTTCTTTTAAAAGAAAAACTTAAAATAGCCAAAGTGTTTCATTTCTAACAATGAACGGAAAATCTGTATCTTATCAAGAGATTTTTTTTTTAATTCTTGCTATCGTCAATACAATTTTTTCGTTGAATACATCCGTTGTTAAATGTGTTGCTTTTTAGAATATCAATGTGAATCAATATAATCAATAACTGAATGTTAGTTATTGATTTGAAAGGATTAACGACCGGATTAAATGAACTCTAGTGGCTCAAAATTAGTTTCCAGACATATACCATGTATATACCAATGTATAAAGCGCACCTCTACTTTCAAACTGCATTTTTTAAGTTTAAGGCATATTTGCCGTATAACTCGCTCCTATTTCTACGAAGAAGCCTGAAACGTGCTTGTGCAATGCTCTCATCTTTTGAAGTCTAGATACAGTATTAGGCAGGGACGTCTCAAGGCATAGACAACCTGGGCCCGGACCTCGTCTCGTTCTCAAATCAACCTTAATAAGCTCCTGCTTCGAATAATTTCAACGGTCTAGAGTTATTTCAGGTTGTATTCTCTGAAAAACTAAGAATTTCGAACGATATGTCAGCTGGATACATGTGATGACGTCGTCCCTGTATAGAACTAGGCCTACCACCATACACCATCATTACTTATTCAGTAAGAGCCGTGGGTAGCCTAGTGGTAAGAGCATCAGACTCTAGACCGGAAGTCCTGGGTTCAATACCACCAAATTCCCTCCGAGTACACAAGGAGTACGTGCTCGTTAAATCAGTGGGTCCGAAGTCTTGTGGGCTGAGTCACGAGCGCAGGGGACTGGAGAATATTTCCCTCCCCTTCAGTTCCATGCAGAAATTGTGGAGGTGGAGATAGGTGGTGTTGCCATCTATCGTCCCCTCGGGGAATTTCGCCGAGCTAAATCGTACTGTCCCCTGTATGGTGCTCAAGGCCAACGGTAGGCGTACTTCTAGCCCCTTGCCACGATGAATTTCGTGGGCTTTGATCACAGTCATCTACGTCAGACAAGTGGCATTAAAAATAACAACAACAACTTATTCAGTCAAATAGCGATAGTCGGTCGAGCCGATTTGTGCGATTTTAAGTAATACACATTTATTTTTTCGGTTTTGTACGAGTATTTGGCAACGTATGCTATGCATTGTCTACTTTTATGAGTAATGGGTGGGGCATAGATTTATGTAGGGCCCAGAGTCTACTTTAGCCTAAGGGCCCAGAACCTCAAATGTCTCAAGATGCCTCTGGTATTAGAGAGTGGATAACTTAAGCATGGATTGAAATTAAATCTCACATAATCAAAAAGTAATTTAAAAATATAGTATATGTGACGATCTAGATGGAACAAAAGATGATTTTTTATTTATGGATCAGCATAACATTGATAATGTGCCTGAAGGTATAACGAAAGACGAATATGACTAGCTTTTCCTATTGTCCTATAATGAATGATCATGAGGGATGTTATTTCTTTAAAATAAGCAGTATTTAGATATACGTAGAAATCTATATTTTAACATTCATTTTTCTTTATTTTTAAAGCTATCATTTTTTCATTCGGTGTATAACGTGATTAATTTTGTGTGTGTGTGTGTGTTCAAACGTGCGCGTTATACGTCAAATTATAAGGTAGTTAATAAATTATTATTTAATTATTATATTAATTGTGTACGTAAATGAGTGAAATACAGAGACCACATGCAAAGGAGGGGTTACATTTTAAAAAACAGGCGAAAGAACCGAGAAGTAATCTTTATGTTAATAATAGAAACGATGTTGGTTTAGAGGAGGGGGAGATTGGACTCCCCCACCTTGTGTTCGCTACTGTGCTGTGTGTAAAATGTTAAAAATGTATTAATAAAATGTGAGATATCCACTATCCAATCCACAGAAATCGACACATTCAACAACTTGCAACCTTCACCAAATATGTATTCACGACGTGTCGAACTTTTGGAAATTTAAGGTATTAATATTGATATCTTAAAAAAAGTTCTCGATAATAAATGATTTAAAATTGAAAGGAGAAGGTTTTTTTTGGTCAGTCACTTGTATTTAAATTTATTTAAAGTATTTAACTGATAACGAATGCGAAACTTCGTGAGTAGCTTTCAGATAATACCTTGCAAAATCCCCTCCTCTCATTTGTGAGACTACCAACATTAAAATTCAACTCCAGGTAGCAGACGAAGGCAAAGACGCGTTTTAAATTTTAATCATTGTGGTTAATAAAACTAAAACTTACGTGTCTGGCAAAATTTGTCACCTTCTGTATCCCCAACGTGATGCTATCCCGTCGCTTGAGGGAAACAAATGAAAAATAATATTCGCGTGCCCACATGGATTAATCACTAGTCCTCCCCTCCTGCAGGCAGGCTAAGAACCTTGACATAACTACTACCCCTTCCTTTCAAAAAAAGGAGTCGGAAAACGACACCCACTAGCAAACAACCACTCCGCCCAAAATGTTACCTGAATACCAAATTACAGCGTACAGGGGTTTGAGGGCGGGTGCGCCAACAGATAAATAAATAAACCAACAGACCTTCTTCCAACCTCAGCCCGCACCCTGTCTGGCCAGAAACAGCCATATTTGTTGCTTTTTTTTAACGTTCTCAAATGAGTTTTAAAAAATACTAACAATGTGCTGCGAGATTTAACAACCTTGTTTGCCAGACATCGTTGCGCTTGTTGTTTCTTCGACAGAGTATATACCTTTCTTGGGGATGTAAAGACCCCTTCTTTGTAGTTGTTTAAGTACCCTCAAAAGGTTCGTTTGCAATTGTATCACCTGTAATTAGGACTACTACATTTGGAAATGTAATGGCATTTTTATTGGACAGCAATCAGACTGAAAAGGAAATGGTAATGAGATTTCAAGAGATTCTGGTAAAATCTGGATAGCTTGCTAGATATCCTGTAGCTGTAGAATGCGTACACGTTTTGGTTTGTACATTGTAAATTTATAAGTGGTGCATTTTCTTAAGTGTATCGATTGAATCAAAAATGTTCATTTAAAAACAACAGAGTAAAAGAAGTCATAACACTTATCATTTTACTTCCCCTTAATGGAACATAAATACAGTTTAAAATGCTGCTTGATAGAAAACTAATAATGTCGTTTTAAATACTCGTTAAATTTTCAAACTGAAATTGTTGTTTCTTTTTAGGTATTCAAACCTAATTTCATTTATATACATTATAATTAAATCCAAAATAAAATTACTTTCGACAATAATTTAAATTGTCATATAAATTCTAAATAAATTTCACTTCGTAAACTTGTAGTTAAATTTTACTCATCCGCGCGTCCAGTAGAATATAGTTTTCTTGATCATAAAGTTCTTTCGATGAATTATATTATATTGTAATTATTTAATTATTTATTTCTAATCAGAAGATTATAAAAAAATAATATAATATTTATATAGAATTAAACACAAGTTACACAGAAATCCCCTCTTCCATAATCTTCCACTTCTTTCACATAATCCAGTTCCCAACTTAATAAGCAAAGAGCTCTTACTAAAACTCTGTGAAACTTCTTTTTGACGAATAATATAATTTACTGAGATTTAAATGATCAAATACATTTACTAATTTTCAAAAACGGAATAAGACCTTTTACAAGGAAACACATAAATTCAGAATATACACATTAATAGCTATCAGTGGTGCACACAAGGGGGGGTTCCTGGGGTCCGGACCCCCAAAGTCCTTGATTTTTTTTCTGATTGATTATAATTCTAAGTATATAGTACATAAAATTTAATTAAATATTTGTAATTAATGATTAATTTTATTAATTAATGCTAATTATTTATTCAATATAATTAGTTTTTACTGTTTTTTGTTCCGGATAATTGACAACATCTAAAAGAGCGTGATACAAGAATGGTGGACTTTCGACCGTGGACCCTCCCCCCCTCCTTGAAAAATTCCTGTGTGCGCTACTGATAGCTATGTTTTCGATTTTTTCTTCAATCAGGTTAAATTAAAATTGGAAAAAAAGTCATTTTACATTCACTAACATATTTCGATTTACGTAGCAATGAGAAACGAGACGAGGGCAATTGGCAATGGGCCACGAAATTTTGAACCACCATTCCACGCCGAGGACATTGAGCCTCGACAGATTTCACGTGGATCACTCTCTGTACACAGTGGATCCTCAGTGGCACGAAGTTTCGAAGCCCTGATTTGACAACACAGGCTATGAGCTCCTGACACTGACCACTGGGCTACTGTGGCTGAATTTTGCGGGGAAGTAAAGAATGAAAAGTAACACACAGCAGAGTTCCGGAATCTCGGCCTAATGTAGGCCAAAGGGTGGCCAAATTTGTGAAAATGCCAGGTTATCGAGAACGGGGTTAAGAAAGAATAAGTACGAGTGTTTCCTCAGAAAATATTGTACTGCTCTTTGTATGTATTGTTTACTTGAGAATATACACACACTCCCCAAATACCACATGAAAAGTACGTACTTTATGAAGGCATAGAGCATTTTTTACAAGAAAATGAAAAGTAGTGAATATATAGTCTACAATAGTTTACATGATCAGACATACCTCAGGAAAATACTTTTTGAAAGCATAAAGCTGTCTGCCGACTTAACAAACGTTGTCTACTTAAAAAAAAAAGAAAAGAAAAGAAATGCATATATATATGGTATACACGTAGGTTTTCTTTTTTGCAAGTGTGTGGCCGATTTATCCGGACAGCCAGGATATCGAGTGCCAAAGATTCTACTGTGGTGGCGCACACAAAGGGGGGGGGTCCTGGTGGTCAGGACCCCCCCAAAAGCCCTTGATTTTTTTCCGATTGATTATAATTCTTATATAGTACGTAAAATTTAATTAATTACTAGTTATTAATGATTAATTTTATCAATTAATGCTAATTATTTATTAAAAAATAGTTTTTTACTGTATTTTGTTCTCGAAAATCGACAAAATCAAAAGGAGCATGATACAAGGATGGTGAATTTTCGACCCCGGACTCCCCCCACCCCCCTTTCTGAAAAATTCCTGTGTGCGCTACTGTTCTACTGTATATCATTTTAAGCTGAAAACCAAACATTGTTTTTTAAAAGATAAATTTAAAATGCTGAATTCATTAAATTTATGATTACTTGTCATTGGGGAAAATTATGTACACAGTTTATCTTAATTATTTTACGTAATTCATTCAAGCTCTTGCAAAATTGAAGAAAGGGAAATTATGTGATTGATATTTTATGTTGTAAATATATCATTTATTAAAAAAATAAATACATGTTGACCAACTTATGGCGTGGAATTTGATTAAGGTTCTTATACTTACAATACATCGTCCGGAAAAAAA
Source organism: Trichonephila clavipes (assembly GCA_019973935.1). Classification (NCBI taxonomy): domain Eukaryota; kingdom Metazoa; phylum Arthropoda; class Arachnida; order Araneae; family Nephilidae; genus Trichonephila; species Trichonephila clavipes. The sequence continues at coordinate 549,064 of BMAU01009159.1, read as the reverse complement.
ATCTGTAATAAAAATTTTGGGGAACATTATTGAATTCTGGAATGCTTTTTAACAAAGGCAATCTGCCAGAAAACGCATTCGACACCAAAATCTTAACATTTCTCAAGATTAAATTCAATCCGAGATTCAGAAACTTCATTCATTAATTCCTAAACCAATTCATCACAAATGGTCTTAGCTTGACATTTTACTTCAAGTAGGTAAGCCCAATTAATAATAAACCCAGCGATTCATGCCACCCCGCCTTCAGTGCCTTACTCATCGAATCCAACTTGACATTGAAACAAAGACCCCATTGTTTGCAGACTCTTTTCAAGCCCCTCTAAAAAACAAAAAGCCACTGCAAATAATGTTAAGTTGATGAAAAGGGGAGGGTGGGGTAGAGACAGAACAAACGTGGGCGAGGGTGTGTGAAATCCTGCGTGCGGCCCCCAGGATAGAGGGAGGGCGGGTTGCGCAATGAAAAAAGGGCTACCACCACCGCAGTAAGGTCATTGTGGGAGAAAATCACCAGCATGACCATATTTGGCCTCGTTTATTATGCAACAAGTGGTTTCGAAATTTGCGGGATTCGCCGCGCTGAAACGCTTTTTACAGACATGACTTTAAATCACTTTGGAGTAATCAACATAAGTGCGGTCATGCTTATTTAGAGAACAGGTACTCTTCTTTTCGGGAGTTCTATTTGCTTAATCCTGGTTTTTTGAGAATTAGATCACCTTGATAACGATTATTTTATCTGTGTTAAGGACTTGAATTAATGGGAAAACACATTTTTAAGATTTAATTGGTAAAAGTCAGTCAATGAGTGATAATTTTCAGATTTTATGAAATCAATACATTTACAGAGAAAATCGTTTAACACGAAACAGAGGAGACAGAAATATTTTTTCCTGATGAAAGAATTTCTTGTTAAATGATATTGCAAAAAAAAAAAAAAAAAAGTTCCACAAAATTGAGTTTATTGGTTATTTTATTTTTGTGTAGATATGTATATATGCATGTATTTAATAAAAATCAATGAAACGAAAACACCCACAAGAATTTAATAAAATTTGATACAAAATTTTCAAGTTTTTTGAAAATAATTTGACAGTTTACCGTTGTATTGACTTTTTTAGCGTCAAATTGTCAATAAATTGTTCGGTGTCGTCCATTTTATTATTCATCTCACCGTTGGAAATGAATAAAAAAACTAAATATTTTTGCGAATACACTTTTTTTCATGATGTTCCTCATTTCGGATGATGAGGGAACTGAAGTTTCATTATTAGTTTCATTTACGTCACCAGAATCTGCATCAATGATATTTTTTGAGCTTTAAAAATGTCTTTGTCTTCCATAATTCGGGCTGTATACACATTATCATCATCATCTTCTGAATCATTATCATTATTATCGAATTTTTCCGATGATAAGTAGGACAGTCCAATAATTCATAAGCTTTTCATTTAATATCTCGTGTCTTCCGTATTTTGTTCATTACCAGAAAGGAAATCTTTTGCTGTTAAGCGATTTTCCTTTCGTGTTAAGAGGAGAGAAATGCATGAAAACACATAGCAGTTGGTCGGAACCGTTGTATTATTTCGTGTTAACCGATATTTCGTCTTAAACGTCTTCGCGTTAAGGTATCCTACCACGTTCGGAAATGCGATTTTAAAAAGGTGCAAAAACAGATAACTTTCATGATATTTAGTAATGTATAAAATTGTTTTAAGGACATTTTGACAAAAAAAATTATTTAAATACAATATTTTGGCAAAAAATTAACTTAGAATAATCTTTTTTCAAAATGTTCTCCTTTTATAAAAATGCTTCTAAAGTAATAATATTTCGCTGATATAAAGTAAAGACTTCTCCAGAGAGTCTAAACTAGGAATTTTGAAAAATTCACATTATTTTCAGAGTCACCACCCATTGAAATAATTATCGGCGTTTTTTCCTTAAAATTTCTCCCCTCTGATGTCGTAAAACATGGATAAACCCACTTCGAAGTTATATATTTCAAAAATTCTAGTTGAGCCTCTGTACAGAGGTCTGAGCTATATGCTGGCAAAATATTATTACAATAGGAGCATATTTCACAAAAGGAGAATATTTTGAAAATGGGTCATTCTATGTTCATTTTTTGTCAAAATAGTGTACTTAAATAATTTTTTATTGTAACACTATTCTTAAAACAATTTTATATACATTTTCTAATCTAAGTGACACTAAATATCATAAATATTATCCATTTACACGCTTTTGCAAAATCACAGTTCCGAACGTAGTCGGATACCTTAAATGTATTTCACTTGTTGTTAATGAAACTCCAATCAAAACTGATACTTTTCTAATGCTTCATATTGTTTGGAAACTTGCAAAACTTTGAAAACATGCCTCTTGCAGCAGGATGTAAAGGACAAAGTATTTTCTGTTCTGCACAAAGTTGAAAAAGAACTCTTTCGAGTCAGCAATAAAAATGATTTCCAAACACATCCATTTTAGACAATATTTTAAAATTTCCAATTGACTTCTGCATAATAATTCGCTAAAAGTATTTTTAGCTGTTGAATAAAAAATGTCTAATTTCTAACTATGAATTTTTTTATGTGCGTAGTTGCTTATTATAGAATTTCCAAAAGGTAAGTACAAACACTATCCCGATAGTACGAATAATCCCGATTTAGCGAATAAAATGCCCGGGGTCCCGACGATGAACTCGCTAAATCAGGATCCGCGACTATATGTATATATATGTGTGTGTGTTTATATATCAGTGGCGCACGTAAGAGGAATTTTTCAAAGGGGAGGAAGGGGGTCCAAGGTGAAAATCCACCATTTTCGTATATGCTCCAATACACCGCCCAATATATTCTTTCGATTTTGTAGATTTTTGGAAACAAAAAAATAGTATAAAATTAATTAATGAATTAACAATTAGAATTAATTAATAAAACTAATTATTAATAACAAATACTTAATTTAAGTTTACGTACTAGATACATAGGGTTATAATCAATCGGAAAAATATCAAAGGCTTTGGGGGATGTCCGGACCCGAGGACACCCCTCTTTGTGTGCGCCACTGATATATATATATATATATATATATTAAGCTTCAGTTCTAGAAGCAAAAATATGAAGCAGATTTCGAATGAGGTTTTAATTCACAAACTCAAACAAAGGATTTGTCATTTTTAGAAACAAATAAAGACAAAAAAAAAAGCAAATGTGAAGGAAACAAAAGTTAAATAAAATTTTAAAAAAGCAGATACTGTGTCTCCTCTTACTGTCGTCCATTATTTCATCTACTTTCAAAATAATTCGAACATTCTATTCATAAAGGAAGGCAGGGTGCATAATTATTGCAATTATGTGTTCATAGAGAAATTTCTGCACTATTGCTAGGCAAGAAAAAAAGACAAAAAAAGAGCTATAATGAGATCAACAACTGATGGCGATTTAATGATGCGGAGTTCGTTTCTTTTTAATATAATTTCATAGGTCATTAAATTCCCGTTTTAGTTGAACAAAAACACATTTTTCACATTTCCTCTTCCTAAATATTTAACCTTCTCCAAAGGCCATTAAATGTAGTGTTAATATTGACTTTGAATTATGAGTAAGTTGGAAAAGAGAAAGAGAATGAGAAGGTTCCCTTAAAAATGGGAGAGAATTCTGAATTAATACTTATATATTAAATTAAAGGATTATTGTGTTAATACTGATTGTTCAACGTTTTTTTCTAGAGCGTTGAGATTTTTAATGTATTGAAAATTTTCTTATATAAAGAAATAATGAAAATTTATTTAATGTTAATACCATAGGAGCAAATGTAAAATAAGGCATGAATCTTCGAATTTGGCAGTTAGATATTTAGACTTTTTTTTGACAAATAAACTAAATCTTATAATTAGAAAATATATGGTTTAAAGATTGCTTTAAAATTACGGAACATAAAAAAATGAAGCAGGCTTACAATTTATCCAATTGATGATTCTATTCGTACATTATTTTTTTCAGAAAAAAATCTACATTGTCGGTTTATTCACTCTATTTAAACAATGAATTAATGTATGTATACAATTTGCAAATTCTGAACATTTAGGATTTCTTTGCAAGGAAAACGTGTTTTTGCTACTACAGTAACTTTGTGATGCATATACACAAATGTGTGATATTTATGTTTCGTAGATTAATTGTAAATAATAAAAACGGAAAAATATAAAAAAATATATAGTCATATAAATGAAATTTACGTTTTACTGTTTACATATGTAAATTAATAGTAAAATAGGTATATTTTGTAACTCATTTTTGGTTAATTAGTAGAAAACTTATCTATCACATGTTTATACTAAATTCTGCTGAAAAAAGTTTGCTACGGGGAAATAACAAAAGAAAATCGTCGTTTAAACTGATTTTTAAGATAAATATATAATAAATAAAAGAAATATATGAAATACGTGTTGCATTGTAAAATAAGTTATATAAAAGCACATAAGTAAAACACAAAATTTAATGCTTTATGTTGTAATTTTATAATGGTATTTAAAAAAAAATACAGCGAAACCAGGAGTTTCTTCAGGAGAGTGTGAAATTATATCACTTAAAATTCACACATTAGAAAGGATCTCAGTCAGAAATTGATGTTCAACAACAGCATTGATACTCTGAATTGTGCAATTCTGCATTTTTCCAAGCTTCGAACATTTAAATCGAATTATCTCTACAAAGTGGGTACCCAGCAGTTTTAAATTGCCATCTTAGCTTATACATAAAAAAAAATTATCTGTTCTCTGGAAAGATAGCTAAGCAAAAAATATAAATTGAATCTTTTAGAGAAAAAACTGTTGAAATATTATATTAGAAATGATTGTAACAAGAACTGAAATTATTTTGAACGCTTCTAAATACTGATGTACACATAACTTGTATCTCCTTTACGAGTGCCTATTCATTAATATATTTTTAGCGTAAGGACTTTTTAATGAAGTTTGCATGGTTCTAATTGTAATTATGATTGGAATAAGATATTTCAACCCAGACGCATGATAAATAAACACTCCAAATTAGCAATCAATACATAATTACGCCAGAATTAAATTAATAAAATAACGAAACTCTTTTAAAAACTTTTTTTGACACAAGCTCTCGAAAACAGAACAAGTAATTGTGGATTTTTAGTAATTTCTTTGTCCTTCATATTAATAGAGTGAAACAAAAGACAAAAGCTTGAAAACTTATGAAATCACTTATCAAGTCTCCAAAGAACATATCTCATCTTCCTACCCCCTCTTCATCTTCTTTCCCTCCTTTTTAGGCGGGAGGGGAGGCAAAACCTAACACAAGGGGATAAGAGCTACGCAAAAAAAGAATGAAGCGAGAGGAATGGACCGTACACTGCCGTTTTTCCTATATATTTTCCTAATTCATGGCACCTAATACACTGTAGATGGATACAAGAACAAAATTTCTGTGGAACTTCATGCCCACCACCCCCTCTTTTTTATATTCATCCCCCAGGGAAGGGGGAGGTTACATGTACCACAAGTCAAAGTGAGTTAAGATGTTCCTAGGGCAGCACAATAATTATGTCATCTTTGTCGGTCCTTCTACTCACAGGGTGGGGATGACGGACGAGGGGTGGGAAAAATGATAAAAAAAATGTACGCTAAAAAGGGTGGTGTAGGGCGCTGGTTACCATGACAACGGCTAACAAGGTCTAGGGAATATTAGTGTGAGACCTTTCTTTTTTATATATATTATTATTTCCTTGTTGAGAAATATATGCGATCGATGAGTTTTTTCCCTTTTTTTCCCCCTTCTTCCTCTTGCTATCGAATGAGATGTTTTTTGTAAGGAGTGGGAGAATTTCCCTTCTTTAAGAGGGGGTGGGGGATCTGAAGTGGAGGGAAAAAGGGCAGTTGGAAGTCTCAATTCTTCTCTCGTTTTTTCCCCTTTTACGTATGGTTATCGTGTGTTTTTATTCCGATTTTCTTGTCCCCTTCCTCCCAACACATATTGCAATCAATGATGAGTGGAAAAATTGAGGGAATTTTAAAACTTCTTTAAAAAAAATAAGATTGTTAGAGAGGGAATTATGAGGGCTTGTGAAATATTGCTTCACTCGAATGCATTGAAAACAAATGCGTAGGGGTATTATATCTGGTTTTTCAAAACAAAACATTTCAACAAAACCTTTTTTATGAATAAATAATTCTCAAAATATTGAAAAATACCCATTTCATCCTTATATATGCATATTTTTTTCCCAAATCAATTAAAAAATTTAGTTATTAATTGAATAATTGATATATAAACACATCACTGAATATTAACCATATACTATAGCCATTATTTACTCTAAATAGGTGCACAATAGGTGTTATGCAAACTAACTTACATTAACTATACAGCCCATTTTTTTTTTGGCATAGTACTTCTTTCACTACACATTTGGATTATTTATTATTTATCGATCCAGTACAATTAAAACATGACTAGAAAATTTAAATGTAATTAAATGGCAGTGAAATTAAATTTAACCATATTATCTACACAACATTTTTCTTAGAAAAAGGGAAACAGACAGAATTAAATTTCTGCAATAATATTTAAATGCAATCAGATCTGTTAGAAAAAAAAAATCTCAAGCTGATTTTTATTTTAATTGTAACTGGAATTTGATACATCTTAAATGTTTAAGAAAAGTCAACTCTTTTTAATATCAACTCAAAATTTTACAATTTTTGTTTATATTACTACATTTAACAATTATCTTCAATTTTATTGTAGACCATGGTAGCATAGTTGTATAGTAAACGGATACATGTAATCGAAAGGTCAGTGGCATACACAAAGAAGGGGGGGGCGATAACCCTCATAGTCCAATTTTTTAAAAAAATTTACCACAGAGATCATAATTTTTACCCCTTAGTATTTACGTCTGCTTTTTTTAAAAAATGAACCTCCTTCCCTTCCATAACAAGAGGTCTGAGTACGCCACTGTAAATGGTAAAGATTTCGAATAGTGGGGTGGTTAAACAGTGCCAGTTTATCCATAGGGCGCTTCGGGGGGGTCGCTAAGGGGCCTGGATAAGCTGGACATAACTAGATTTTCAGGTTATAAATTTTTATCCGTCTGTGCCAAGGGGGCCTGTAGATTTTCTGCACCTAGGGCCTAAAATGAGCTGAAATCGGCACTGTGATTGAATATAGAATTATCGGTGTTTGAAGTTAATGTGTTGGCGTGGATGTCGAGCGAATGAAGTTCCATTTTAGGTATCATTCTCGTCGCTTTAAGATGGTTCAAAACTAAGAAGCTCGATGACAACAGTTCTCGTGTTATTTTTCATGTGTTATTAAACAATGAATTCTACAGTTTTTTTCCCTTATATTTATAAGTCGTAGTAACATAATGCTATTTAATCTGTTCATGAAGAAATTATTGTTTGTTTTTTACTTTCTAAGTGTTTATTGTGAGAAATAGTTCGAACACACACACACACCTACATTTTATAAATAAATAGAAAACAAATCTCATTGGGGATTCATTGATTATAACTTTTATAATTTTCATTTGAAATTTTGATTTGCTGAATATTTATAAGCTATTATTTTTCCCTATACGCATTCCATATTAATATCAATTATAACCAATGGCGCACACAAGGGGGGTCCTGGAGGTCCAGACCCCCCCAAAGCCCTTGATTTTTTTCGAATTGATTATAATTTTAAGTACATAGTACTTAAAATTTAATTAAGTATTTGTTATTAATGATTAATTTTATTAATTAATGCTAATTATTTATTCAATAATTAGTTTTTTACTGTGTTTTGTTCCCGAAAATCGACAAAATCAAAAGGAGCATGATACAAGAATGGTGAACTTTCAAACCCGGACCCCCTTGAAAAATTCCTGTGTGCGCCACTGATTATAACCATACAAATTTCCCATGTTACTTTCTCGATTTTTTTTAAATATAATTTTTACGTACAAGAAAAAAAAACTACAATTTATGACCCTTATGTAGAATTTTACGAAACAAGAAAGAAATGTGAAAAATAAAAGTTGTTTAGACAGAAGCAAACGTCCGCTAAGATAGAATGATTATATTGAAAAATACTTAATATTTTTTAAAAGTTAAAAAACTAGAAAACAACTGCTAAAAGTAGAGATGCCTGGGAATGACAACTGGAGAAGGCCAGGGCCCACCCAAGGGTATTGAGCCTTTGAAGAATAAGCAGAAGCAAAGGAATACAGCAAAAGATTGAGACACAAGAAATTTCTATCACTCCGTTTCGTACAAACTGTTTTTTGATTCAATTTCAAAACAAATTTTTGTAAAAAAAAAATAAAAAAAATTCATGGTTTTTTTTTCTATTTCCCATATTATAACAAACATATTCAATTGTTAAGACAACAATAGAAAGGAATTCACAGACGATCACAAGAGAAAATATCCATCTGCAACACATCGAAACGCATTCCGACCAACCACAGACAGTGTGTACTTAATCGTCTGGTGTCAAGCACTTCTTGAAGTGAAGTGAATTCAGACGATTGGTTTGGTAATCTTGGGGGATACTGTACAAACACTGCTTCCATTGGCTGATTTATTGTGTCTTTGCTTGGTACCACATACATTGATATGTCTTTGTCATAATAGTTCTCACAGACATATTATTAAGTGCATGCTGTCTCTGAGGGATACAATAGAAAGACTTTTTAACTATTATTTTCATACATGGAGTCAGACTAGATTAGTTCGTCATAAAACTAATACTAAATATTTTTATAGACATCTAATATTTAATACTATTAAAGCTCCATTAACATTTAAGTTGTCAGTTACATCTAAAAGAAATCATCGCAGTCAAACACACACACAGTAATGATTGAATGGATTTAACTATTTGACAAACTAACAATGTATTCCTTTGATCGAGTAGTCAAATTCTCGCTAGATAAAAGAGCAAATATAACTTTTTAATTGAAACTAACATACTACAATAAACTAAATTATATAGGTATAACTAGTATACCAAAATAAAAGTATCTCACATTATGTAATCTCCAGCTACTACAAAAATAGAATGTAATTATCCAACGTCTTTAACTTATCTCTCTTTTTGCTTATGTGTTTTTTCACATCTGTGATATTGAAGGGCATTATATACAAAGCACGAGAGATTCATTTCATTTCAGTACTAACATATTTATATAAATCAAAATCGAGATGAACGCAAATTCGTTGGAAAATGTGAAAACATAATCATAACAAGTACGAAGCTACAAATAAAAGTGAACCTCACAATCGTTTTAATTAAAATATTAGAAATTAAATAGTCGCATTATAACCAATCAGAAAGACAGATTGACGGATAATACCTTTTTGGGAAAAGGAGTATTAATTTTATATTAACCCTTTATCTACCGACGGTACTTATATAAGTACCACTCACTTTAAAATTACATAGAATAACCATTTTTACGAATACTCTGGCGATACTTAGCAGGAATATTCTTTTAAATCCTCTTCCAAGATATATGGCAGCACGTGTTCTAAGATGAGTATTTTAGCGGTGAAGGCGAATAGTTTTATAGCAGAATTTGCGTTTTCAGCAGACGGCGTTTTCAGCAGATTGTGAAAATTGTCATTTTTGTTCTGAAAAAGTAGTTGATGTAAAAAGTCAAGTGTCTTATTTTTTGTATGTTAATGAAAACCTAAGGAAACGGTTTGACTATTTATTTTAAGTTAACAGTGTATATAATTAATTTTACAGTTGAATATCTTCAATTAATTTCTTAGCTCTAACGGATTAAATTTCCCAAATTTGAGTATTTTTTTTTTATGTATATCCCTTAATTTTCAATGTAGGGATTCAAAAAAAATTTTTTGCATGAAAAAAACTGCTGTAAAACATAATGCGGTAGATAAAAAGGTTAAGCAGTTATGCAAATAATAAATCCACGGCGAACTAATTTTACGTAACTGGATAAATTATCCTGACAAACTATGAGCAAAAATTAATACAAGTATTATTTCTTCTAAATCAGTATAAATGTTTATAACTATAAGAAATACAGGGATTTATCTTCGTACTTGGGTAAAATATTTACCACAATAGTTCTTAACCTATGAGGGTGTCCATCGCCTTTTGTAATGTTTGTAATGTTTCTTATGTAATATTAAGATTCCCTTCTTTCACAGACTCTGAAAGACTGTGGAAAAAATGAAAGATGTACCATACTAGAATAGATCACTAATTTCCCCCCAATGAAAAAAACTCTACAAGAACATGTATTTTGAGCAAGAATATTATGTCGGGAAGGAGTGCGCTTAAAACCTTCGGGGTCCGCGATGTCACGCAGATACATAAAGAGAGGGGGCGATCGAAAAGTTTAAGAATCGCTAATCTAGTATGCAACAGATATTTGATATTGATCAATTGATAAGTTATTAACGTCGCATCATGAAGCAGCGCAAGGTCTATTGGATTTATGTGATGATTAAGCCAATTGCAAATATTTTAAATTAAAAATAATGTTCTACAATAAAAAAAAAGAATAAAATAATTAAATGAGCTCAAATTTATTTACTGATGCAAAGGATTCTAATATATAAACTACATCTATATAAAAACATTGAGATGAAAACAAATTATAACAAGAATAACACATATTTTTCCAAGGTTATTCAACTGGATTTCTTTATATCAACTTCTTCAGAATGCCGCAAGGATTTAGTAAAATAAAATTTGGCTAAATTAGATATTACCGTATGATATACATACGTATTAAATAGGTAGCACTTGGAGTCAGGAAAAAAGAAGACATTATAACAAATAACTCTCAATTCTACGATCCAACTACATTTTATTTATATGAAAAACAACTCAAATAGATATATTACGCAAGAAACATCTCTAACACCATTATTCCCTGAGGCATCTTGAATACCATGAACTCTCTTATGTAAATAAAATAAAATCCTATCAATCAAGACAGACAGAATTCACAACGGCATAAAAACAGCTTATTTTGAGAATAACACCTATTTTTCCCAAGGGTATTCTGCAAACTTTCTTTCAATAAGCACGTTAGAATACCCAGAAGTTCTTAAGGAATAAAAACTTAATGCAAATTAAGGGGACACGGTGCGATTCGATTGATAAAAATCGGTCAAAAATCCGAATTATTATTTTTTGGGGGTTAAAATTTTTTTATATAAATAATTTTCAATAGTCTCTGAAAATTTGTAAATTCTAAGTTTAGAAAAGTCCAGAGTTGTGATAATTTTTATAATCTTTTTTATTCATATTCTAATGGCAAATAAAAAATTCAAAATGTGGTTTATCCCAGATAGAAAAATAGCTAGTTTATCATCATTTAAAATGCTAAGTTTTTTTTCTACTGCGCCAAATGCTTCGATATTTTTTCTAACTATTGCTAGTAATACGTGCGACAAAAGCTGGCACGCATTTTTGAATCAAAAAGAAAAATTTATATTTTTAAAAATAGTTGAATTTAGAATTTATACATTTCTAAGGGAATCTTCAATAAGCATTTATACAAAATTTTATTTTACGAATATCAATCATGTTTCCACAAAACTCATTCCCAACTTTATTATACATTGTTTGACGTACTTGTAAATCAAATTTTAAGTGTGTAGGTCAATTATTGTAGTAGGGGACTAGCATTTAAAACCTCTTCATAAATTTTTAAATTTATCTTAAAAAATTTAAATGACTAGGTTTTGTAGTATTCTGGGTAAAAAATTTCCACATAATACATTTACATTGGTTAAAAATAAAAAAATCGTAAAAACAATCAAATCAAAGATTTCTTTTTTATAAATCGTACCATATCCACTAAAAATGTTACTAGATAGCATGTAAAACGAGCAAAATTTGAATCCAATAGCATAAATACAAGCTTGAAATCTGTGATAAACAATTATAACTTAAAATGAAGAAACTCTTTTTTTTTCTTTAATAAATCCATTTGATTCGTAGAAGCAACCTAAGTATATGCTATTACACAATAAACATCTAACATTATCCCTTTAGGCGGATTAGACCCCATATATTGTCGTAGGCAAATCTAATAACAACCTATCAATCGAACAAACAGAAGTTGCAACGGCAGTAGAAGAAAAAGCTACCCAAAACCTACATACAGTGGGCGAGAATACGAATTTGGCAATGCTGATGACCGATAATCACACGTTTCCCAGCTTCCTCATCTAACAAACATGGATGGATTAAATTATAGCTGACAAACAAAGATAAAACTTAAAACGAGAACTACTAGAGACAGAAGACTAAAGATCCCTCCCTAACCCCTTGGCTACTTCTTTTTCTTTATTATGAACTTTTTTTCCGTGTATCAAACAGCGACAGTCTTATCTGTGGGTGTTTGTCTACAGGCAGCCATTATTTCTAGGCATCGCTTTCGCAATAACAATCTCCCTTGGGGTAACATCATATCAGGGTCCCTTTTGGCATAAGAGAGAGAAAGTTCCCTGTTACTCGTTCTTCCTTCTTTTCTTAAGCTACACAAGGGACTGGTAGAAGAGATGGGTGAAAAAAAGTAGAAATGAAATGTGTCGGCCAGTCTTCCTTGTCCCTTAGAAAAGGCCTGGTACGTTTCCGTAGTCGCCTTTATTTTTTTAGTTTTCCTTTTCCCTTTCACGATTTTTTTTTTGCTTCTGTCTGTCTTTCTTTTGCCGTGTATTATATTCTCCACTGACGGTGTTTTTCTAAAACATAACCCTTTTCTAAGAGGGGGCATTCAGTAAATGCGTTTCTGAAACAAAACTGTCTTCTTTTCAGACAGAGAGTTCTTGTCTTTTTTACGATTTGAGAAGAATCAAATGCTCTGTTTGGCACTTATATGTAGCTGTTTATAAATCAGAATAAATTGTGAGAGAAAAGCAAGAAGAAAGAAAAAGAGTTTAAGAGACCTCTAATTCTATTCTGATTTGGTTAAATTTCTAAACTATTTCTAGACGGTAAAAATCGAAACATGTTTGGTTTAAAGTTTATCTTTTGTATCGTATTTCTGAAATTGAAATTTCTTTCTGTATCCTCTTGCAAAATATTCTCCACTGAAATTTGTGATGTACCTCCCCTTGGAAGTACATCCCTTGAAGTATCAGCGTGAGCTAGAGGTGTAGGATTAACGTAAGAACTAGATTCAAACATTATCTTAATATGACTTTATTAAGATATTCAACCTCAACTTTGAACAAATATAATATAACTACTTAATGGGAGAATCTACTTTGACACAATGCGCAACACACAATGTAATACAGACTTATATCAATAATTGAACCACACACACCTGTATAATCTTCAAATAGATTTATAGTAAGTAATCAATCCTACCTTATATTATTCTGTAATGCTACTTGTCTTTATTTGCAATGGTATGCAGCTTGACGACTAACTTCTAGTCAAAAACCAATAAGTTTATCCACGACACGTAGAACTTAAATCTTGAACCACGAACTGCAATAATCATCAACTGCCACAACGCACGTCAACTGTCTAACATTCCTTTACATTGCCATCATAGCCCTTATTGTCATTACGTTTACTCTAAGATCCTATATTTATCCTATATTATTTACATCTCTTCACTTCTCGTTTCTTGGATTTGGTTGGAAAAGAGTTGCCATTAATTCTGGCCCAAAGAATCCAAAGAACTTGTTAAAGAAAAGACGCGTAAGTCGTCACAAGTTGTTTTTTAAAAACGTAACCTTCTTCAAGAAGGAGGAGAATTAATGATTTATCTACTAAAAAAAGCAATAACTTCATAAAAAAAAAACTTGACTTTTTCAAAATATTCTATTCGAATTTTGAAACAGAAACAAAAAAGTGGTTTGTAAATTAATATCATTACTTTTTTTCAGTTTATAAAACTTATCCAACCAGTATTGATTTCGAAATTAAAATTATAATTGTTGTTAATTACATATTGAAATTTCCATTTTTATTTAACTTAAAAATTGAAATTCAAGTTTATTTTCAAATATGATTTATGCAGTATGTGTATTTCTTAAATGTGATTTACGTAGATATTTTAAATAAATAATACAATTCAGAGGTTTAAAATTAGAGGCTTTTTAACGCATAGGTTTTTATTAATACTGAAGTAGTATGTTTTTGATTAATGTAAAATAATATGTAGTAGTAAATACAACTTGAATTATTTTTAAGAAATAAACAAAACAAAATAAATTTGTATAAGGTGATATATGTCATAAATGTAAATGATTTTTGAGCATTTTATCTGTAGACATAGGTGAGAATTTAGCTGATATATCTAGACTGAATTTTTAAAAAATGTGTTATATGTAGACCGAATTCAAATAAACGTGTTATATGTAGACTGAAATCACATCACACAATCATATTCAACTTTGAATATGATTGTGTATCTCTGAGTTAATAGGTTGGTTACAATTCCACTAGCCAATCATCTAACGTTGAGTTGAGATCCAAAAGTTTGAAATTTTTTAGAGATATACTAAACTAAAAATGTATCACAGCGGCAAAATAAGTTGCTTCAAAAATCAAATGTACATAACGAATTAGTTGTCTCGAAAATGTTTCCTTTTTTATCCAATACAATCGCAGTTCTTTCTTACTATTAAACAGCAAGAACTAAAGTAATGGTCTATTCGCAAAGCGCACGAAACTTCAGATCTTATAGCACTTTCTTACTATCTTGTCCTTAGTAAAGTCTACAGATTTCTAGAAAAAAAATAAAGAGACTTAAGTATAGGGGCTTAAAACCTATTCCAACTTACGCGACTAGGCTCTATTAACGCTTGGGCTTTACTACTCTACCAGCGATACATGGAGGGCATTTTACTTTCCATTTGTGTTATATGTCCTTAGCAGGCGGGTTGGGAAGACCCCTCGGGGGTTCGTCTTCTTAAAACATCTCATACACTTGCCGTGGATGAAAAGAAGATGAAGACGAAGAAGAAGAAGAAAAGTGCTCCATAACTCCGGCTGTTTGATCGGTGAATCGCTCGCTTTAGGACAAAAAGGGGAAGACACAAAAAAGCAAAAAAGGGAGAGGGAAAAAATAGAAGAGGGGCAACAGAATCAAAAGAAACTGGATTAGTTTCTGTCGTACGGAGTAGGGTGAATAGTTTGTCCACATGAGATCTTCTACACGTACATTTTGCCCAGAGCCTTGTCTAGCCAAGGGGGAGGAGGTAAAAAATAAGGTTGATCAGATCAGCTGAGCGGCTTAGGATGAAAAAAAAAGTAAAACTCGACCCTTCAGGATTATTTGGGAGAATTTTTTTTTAAAGAAAAAAAAAAAGGAGGAAGACAAGAAAATGTGCCAAGAAAGCTCACAAAGTGGAAATTTTTAGCTGTAGAGTTCATATCGAATTTCGAAATGATAAGCTAGTTAGGAATGAAAGAAAACTTTACACTATCTACTTCATCCTTTTAGAATGTTCGTTGTCCCTCACACATGATGGTCCTTTGAAAGTTGGTAATGAACTAAAGTCTCTAGATTCTGGGTTGATTTCGATAGCTAGTGAGCGATATCGTTAATTTGGAAAAAAGATTGTTTTTTGTAAATTTTAATTTACTTGGGATTGAATTTGCAGAAAGATAAATAATGTTTTTATACTACAAAAAAAAAGAAAGAAAAATTATTTTCTATGTTTAACATCACATATTATGTATACGACGTATCTTCCATACAATTATTTAATTATTCAAAAAAACTAAGGGGTATTTAAATGCATTTTAGAAGGGGAAAAAATCTTATAAAGCAAAATTTGTTTCCAAATGTGATAGGAGGATTTCCGAAATTGATTTGAATCACGTTAAAAATTCTATATAAATAAAAAGCAATTGATACTCCGAAAATTATTAAGTTAAAAAATAATGAAATGGTTCAAGTGATTTTTAAATAAGATACTATAACATCCAACATATACAGCAAATGATATTCAAGGTTTTTTTCCCTCAACGGGCTGTGTATTGGCAACTAAGCCTTTGCAGACATGGCAAGTCCCCAAAAGGAAAGATACATTTCATTGGTGGCACCATCTTCTGGCGGCTCTCGTTAACAAGCTTTGATGCTTGAATTAATCTTAATCCAAGCTCTTGTCGAATGCTAAATATTGCCGATATTTAATTTTTCTGAGAGCACCAGAGTCAAATAAAGTCAGTCAAGATTACTCAAGAATCAAGTACCAGAGTCAAATCAAGTCAGTCAAGATTACTCAAGATTCTAGGACCACATTCAAATCAAATCAGTCAAGAATACTCAAGATTCAAGGATCAGAGTCAGTCAAGATTACTCAAGTAATCTTTTACATGTCACATAATCATATAACACGCGTGCCAACGATTTTCGCATCCAGAGAATCTATCGACTCAAGCCGGAATCGAACCAGCAACCTTAGGCTCACGAGGCGGGCATGCTATCTCCAAGCCACTAATCGGACTTTTTTTAAAATCATAGAGAATGTTGCTTAAATATAATTCCACATCTCAATTTGTAAAGTTAATATAATTATTCAGAATCTCTATTTACTATCACAGGAAAGAAATTCAATGACATCAATTTGCTCTTTAATTACACAAAAAGTCAGTTCCAACAAATGCAGAGAAAGTAAATACCTCAGCAAGAAATATCATCACTGAGGAGATGGAGATTTTTGAAAATTTTTCTCTAAAACATTTCCTGTACACAAAAACCTTCACACGAAGTACATACGATATTCACAAGTTTATGAGTAAAATCATTGAAGGATAGGTAAGAAAAAAATTACAAATAAGCTTATCCTCAAAAACCGATTAAAGATACAATCAGATTCGGTTCGTTACTGTTCTATTCAGAATGGCCTCTGCCAGAATTCCCGATAAGAAGTGGAAAAAGAAACGAACTGAATTTTAAATACAAAACAAAAGAAGGAAAGGGTTAGGAAAAACTCTCATGCTTCAAGGATAATTTCTACAGTTGAGATCAAGCAAAACCGGTACATGCTTTTCCCACTTTATTATTTCGATAAATCGTAGATTTGTTGAAATATCTCCCCTTCGTATTTATTTAAGCCAAACAAATCGAAACTATTATGAATTATTTTCTTTATAATGATATCTAATATAATGAATTATTGCTATGAAAAATGTCAGGAGAGACAATTACAGAATCATATTTTCAAGGATTTTTAAGATATGTTTAATACTTAAGATAAAAAAATTCTGCATACTTGATTGAAAATTTCAATCAGATTCAAGTTAGTATATTTCCTAAAGTTCTTTATTTTTAATTATTAAAATTTACTGTCTTCTAAACATGTTGGTTAGTGTAAAATATCCAAAATAAGTTTTTTTTTTCTACCACAGTAGAAACTTCGTAAATATATGAGTTTTTATCACTAGCATTATAAGGTAAATGTATTATTATTACTTTTTTTGTTTGTTATTTTAACGTACAGTCTGTAATATATGCTCTTAGAACTGTAAAAAAAAATTTTTTTAAGCTCCAGTGAAGCAGATATTTAAATAAAATTTTTTAGAGTTGAAAAGCATTCTAAAAAATACGGAAATTCTTCGATGCAAGAATTACGAATGAAACTGTAAGTAAATTATAAGGTACTAGATATGCAGTCGAACCTCTATATTGCAAATTTTTCTATATAGCGAATTTTTTCCTGGAACCTTGAGTATTTTACGATTCTCTTCATAAAATAACCTCTCTATAGTGAAATCTATTTTCTATGTAACGAACTTTTTCTTTTGTGATTCAATTTTTGTCCTTTTTTTTAAAAGTATTTCTGAAAAAATTTCAAGTTATTCTCTTTTTAACAAATTTTATGGTTGTCATAAATCTTGAAATGGTTTTCTTAGATGCCAACTCGCCAAGAGCGATAGAGTTATGGATGTTTCATCCCAGAAGTGCAACCTTTAAACCCCATTGCCAATTTCACTGGAAATATCTTCGATATCCTCTTTCACCCTCAGTGGAGTTGTCCCGTGTTCCCATGTTCTAATTATAAAATAATGT
Organism: Trichonephila clavipes; assembly: GCA_019973935.1. NCBI lineage: Eukaryota > Metazoa > Arthropoda > Arachnida > Araneae > Nephilidae > Trichonephila > Trichonephila clavipes. Next base: position 531,016 of record BMAU01009159.1, on the reverse strand, counting down.
ATGTTTAATATTACTTGTATACTTTAAATTATAAAATATCCTTAAAATTCATAAATGTTAGTATAAAATTTTCTTAATATTGAAAATACAGTGAATTTGTCGACAATCTCTTTTGTTTTCCTTGCAGTTTTTCTTTCTTTCTTTTTTCATACGTAAGATATATAAAATAAAGACATATTAATTTTAAAAAGGTGTGAATAATTTATTTTTTTAATATATAGTATTTATGAATTTAAAATTTATTTTATGTGGTTTATAAAGTATATTAAAGGATAAACCTCTATATAACGAATTTTCCAAATAACGAATTATTTTCCGGGATTTAGCGACTTCGTTATATACAGGTCCAACTGTATTTTTAAGTGCTAATGAAAACTCGAGAGCTTATAATGCTTACATCTGTTATTTTTCAGCATTTTAAACGTTTTGGAATATCCTCAATAAAAGAAAACTTTTTCCTATAGTAAACTTACATTCTCCTCTTTAAACAACAGCAACAAAAGTCCTGAGCATATTTTATGCATGATAAAAATAAGACTGATTAAAGTACAAATGCTACACAATGCTCTTTATATGCTGGTGAATTCTCAAAATATTTTAAGGGGGAGGGGTTCTGTTTGAATATGTAAGCAGAGTTTTTAATCTGTTTTTAACATTAATTGAAAGAAATTTTAATTTAATAAGAGACTTAAAGTGAGTGAGCGTTTATATATTTATATCATGTATTGGAGAAATTCTTGGATTGACAGGAGAAATGCAACGTGCAGTCGTTTATCCTATTATATTTTATTTCAATAGTCAGTAAAGCAGTCTGCACTTCAAGCCATGACAAAAAGAGAGCTCTTTCAGCGTTGATCAGCAGCGAGTGTCCTTAGTACACGTGTCTTCTTTAAGTCCGGCGAAAGTAGGAGTCAAAGTTCTTATGCAGGAGGTGGGCTGAGTTGTCCTGGTAGGAAGTTTACCCAACTGACACTTGAAGGGGTGGGGATTCATCATATATATATATATATATATATATATATATATATATATATATATATATATATATATATATATATATATATATATATATATTAAAGTCGCCCTATGAAACAACACGAGGGCATTTCCCGACGGACCTCGTAATTTTGAATCATGGTCCAGTAACAAAGATAACATCTGAGCTAACACACCCACTCTCTTCGAACTTCTCCACCACACCTACGGGAGAAACAGAGGTTTTCTGTCTCATAGACCCCTTTCCATGTTTTTCAGTTTGAAGTAGACCCTCCCCCCACAGTTTACCTAATATTGAATTTTTTCGAATTTACCAACTTGAATGTCTTTTCGACAGCTGGTATAGAGCTACTAACATTAAACGATTAAAATTTGCAGCTGTAGTGAAGAATAGTGTTTAAAACTTTAAAAAACATGTTAATTAAATTAAAATAATACATAATATAACTTAGGGTCAATCTTGTCAGGTTTGACCCTTAATCTCCTCGGTTATTAGTGTCCAGCCCTTATTTCCCCCTTTCTTTTTTGTTTTGGAGATTGGCAACCACGCTGAAACTGCTTTTCACTAGGAAAAGTATCTCAAAATCCGACAAGAAATACACTACAAAAATAAGTATATACATACCACACACATGGTATGTGAAAGGCAATGAAATATACCAATTAAAATGCTTTACCACGCACTATTGAATGTTACAGATAACAATGAAAAGTTTAGAGTTCTTCTCCAAACGGAATATTAGAGACATAATTCTTGGAAAAAGATGACGCAACCCAAACCACAGACAATCAATCGTTGGGACAAAAATGATGAGGTGTCATTTCATAGACAGTAAATCCAGCCAATATGTATATTTGTCTATTTAAACAACAGATGCAACAATCGAAATATCTAATAGAGAAAGCAAATACTTTAAGACATTACTTTCAAACAAGGATTTTTTTCAAAATTGTTTTTAAATGAAATTTTCTCCTCTAGTATCAGAATTAAGATTTAATTTGGAATCAAACAATGATCATTATTTTAAAAATAAGCGAAATGTTTTGTTTCAATGAATATTTTTTATAATGAGTAAATGAATTAAATATATATATATGATATTGGGTTTGAACTGAGAAATTAATTGTTGCTAAATTAAATGAGAATTTTTTAACCTTATTCTGACGACGAGACTAGACAGAAAGGGCAGACATCTCATCTGACACTTCACTTTTCAGACTCTCACACCCATTTAACATGAGAACAAGCAGATATTGAAAATAACAATTAAAAAAAAAAAATTTAAAGTGGGAGAAAAAGGACTAATGAAAAATGTATGTATTTTAAGGGGGTCGGGGTCACTTCATTAAAATCAGTTGAAAAATGAACTGTGACCCCTTCTGCAAGTGCAAGTTAAATTTTTGCTGTAACTAAATCTGAAATATTTTAGCAATGAAAAGTAAGCTACTAATTAGCATAACTTGAAGGTAAATGAGTTTACTTTAAACTGCAATTTCTCAAAAGTGTAAATTACAACACAAAAGGATAACTTTTGAAAATTTTACTAATTTTGTAACATTAAAAAACTTTGCACATACATTACTACTATATAAGTAAATAATGTGGGATTTTGTTAAAGAAGTTACTCAAAAAGAAATTTAAAGTAAATGAATTTTCATTGATTGGAAGCTTTTCCCGTGTTACCCCCACCTTACATGAATTTTTAAAACATCTACTAAATTTTTTTAAATGCTGTCCTCAAAATAATAATAACAATTATGCAATAAATACACTTATAAAAATTGTTGACTGTACGATCAATCAATTTTTTAAAAACATTCCTTAAATTTTAGCCCTCCGTAACGTTATGGAAATAGGGAAAGTGCTGCGTGAAGTGACCCCTTGACGATTTAACTTTCTATTCTCAGAGCATTCTTCAAAAGCATTCTATTTTTTAATATTAATCCGCAATACACTACTTAACCCAGCGTTTCTCAAACTGTGGTGCGCTCCCCCTTGAGGGGCGTGTTAACTCTATAAGGGGAGGCGAGTATATTGAAAAGTTGAAAACTAAAGATTATTCAAAACATTATTAATTTACTGAAAGTAAACAAACAAAATACTTTCTGACACTATAAAATATAAAACACGCATTTACACTGATATAATACACTTATAAAAATATCTGTACTGTACAATGTATTTTATTATAAATTTAACAATACTAAGTTAAGAACAAGCTTGATAATTGCCAGTGACCCCATGGGCTTGTACTAACACTTATCTAGATGATTTGTACGGTTTATAATTAATTCCTTAACTGCCGATTAAAAGTAACGCGGTTTGATCCCCAATGCCACGGTTTTCCACGTAGACGCGCGTATTTTGATGGTTTGGGGGAAGAAGAGGGAATAAATAAGCAAAATCCTCTGAAAAATAAGTAAACCCTTTGCAAAGACTGTCAAGGGCATTTTATTGAATTACAAAGCCTTAGGAATAATTTTATGGATAGCAGTGCACAGAAAAGATCGTTCTTCGGAAAGACGTATATATACGTCCAGAAGATTAATGCTTTGGCTGAGCGAGACGTTTATATACATCGGTGGCATATAAGAGGTTAAAGTCGTACACGTACACACACACACTGCAGCTTTAGTGTCAAAGTATAGTATTATTGAGTTCAATACAATGTTATTGTTTGGAGGGGGCGCGATGAAAATGATGATTAAAAATTGGGTCGCGAGTATTGAAAGTTTGAGAATCACTGACTTAACCTCTTACCTGCGGATTAAAAGTTATACGATTCGCTCCCCCACACCACCCGGAAAAAGAAATGAATTAAATAAGCAAATCCTTATCTGAAATAAGTAAATTTTTTACAAACACTACAAGGTCATTTTTTTGCATTCCAAAGCTTCCAGAATAATTTTACTGAAAACGGCGCAAAGAAAATATATTTCAGAAGGACCTACATATACGTCCGGGGCAGTTAACACACTAGCTGAGTGAGACGTATATATATGTCCGGGGCAGTGTTAGCACACTAGCTGAGTACGACGTATATATACGCCAGTGGCACTTAAGGGGTTAATGCTGGTTTTATAATCAGACCTTATAAATATATTATTTAAATGCAATCCCTTTCTTGATAGTGATAGAGCCAACATTTGTAATCACATTTTATGTAGAATATATTTATCATGTCTAATTTTATATATGAATAAATACATAATGACTTTTTCCATTTTTTTCTTTTTTTCTGAAACATTTTCTACAAAGCAAATATATTTTAAACGTGCGTCCCGTCCCGTCAACGTAAAGTTTCCTCCAGAGTGACTGTACTCATTCCTAACGAAACTGATTTTGATCAGTAAAATTTTTCCTACATTTCCCAACCTGTCAATAATAATATTACTCACATTTAAGAAAAAGAAAAATTAATGGCCGTTTTTCTAGGTAAATGAAATGAAACAAACATTCAGCCTGCTTAGTGAATCAGGAAGTCGATTGCACAAATGGACCTTCCAAGAATCCCGTACCAAAACGATGGTACCACCATAATTGGTGGTTGATAATAAATATTCACGGATCGTCCCGTTGAATATTAATTACAAAAGAAGAAGCATCAAACGAGTTGCAATTGGGGGGACACACCAGGCAATCAAGCGTGTGATACCCACGACCCAGAATTCCCTTACCTTGTCAAGGTTGTCCGGAAATCGGCTCCTTTGATTCACTTGGAGATCCGTCCCCAAAGGCTCGGCCCCGCGTGAGGTCGCTTGCCCCGCAGATTTCACCTGACATGGTTTCAGGAGGGCCCAGCTGACCACTGATCGTGCCGCGGTCACTCCTATTAGGCACTGAGCTGATTCGAATGCAAATATATTTTCGGGAATTTGATTGAGAATTCTAACTGGACCAGTGTAGACACAGTACAGATACCTTGTTAGCATTTAAAGATGTTTTTTTTTTTCGGGAAAGGGGGAGTGAGAGAAGTTTTTTGTAAAATAAGTGTTTGTAGGTCATTGAGGAGAATTTGAGTTGCTTCTTGATTAAAGGTTTCTTACATATATATTATGATAATTTAATGATAAAATATGGAGTTAACTTTTCCCCTAAGAGAACAAGTGTTTCATATACAAGAAAGAACGACTTATTTTCTCTTCTTTTTTGGTATATATATTTCGTGACATTAAAATTTTTTTAAACATTGTGTGAATATTAAGTAGATCATATGCAAAAATTTATCTAATATTTTTGAGACTTTAAATAACTTTGAATGACTTAACAAATGCAAAATTTGATAATTAATAAGGACGGATTATTTTTCACATGCTTTTTATTTTTATATAACCCTTAGTTTTATCACAAGTAAGCAATACGTTGTTATATGCAGTAGCACACATAAATGTGTGTGGGGGGGTGTCGACGGGTTCAGACCCCCTCCATCTCCCTTGATTTTTTTTTCGATTGATTATAATCCTATGTATGTAGTACGTAAAATAATTTAATGAAGTATTTGTCTTTAATAACTTAATTTATTAATTAGGGCTAGTTATTTATTCAATAGTTCATTTTTTTTTACTGTTTTTTGTTCCCGACCATCAACAAAATCAAAGGAATATGTTTGGCGGCGTATTGGTGTATCATACGAGAATGATGGACTTTAGACCCTCTACTCCCCCTTCCTCCCCCTGCCTTGGAAAATTTCTGTGCGCACCAATGGTTATATGTATAACATTTGAATTCTACAGAAGTTTTATAATTCAATTTGAATTGCTGGTTAATAATGAAATATCGATCAATTATTTAAACTTCTTGAAATAAACAATGGATATATTTCTTTTTTACATAAACTCTCATTGTGTTCAGTGAAAAAAATTGCGATCATACTAAAAAGTGTGAGTGAATATTCTTTGATATTTTAAATTTTTGTCGATAATTAATCATTGGAAATCATTTTATGTTGATATTATATTAAGTGTTTCACAGTCGAATCAGTGGCGTACACAAGGGGTCTGAACCCCCCCCAAAGCCTTTTGATTTTTTCCGGTTGATTATAATTCTAAGTATGTAGTACGTAAAATTTAATTAGTTACTTGTTATTAATGATTAATTTTATTAATTAATGCTAATTATTTATTCAACAATTGATTTTTTACTGTGTTTTGTTCCCGGAAATCGACAAAATCAAAAGGAGCATGATACAAGAATGGTGAACTTTCGACCCCGGACCCGACCCTCCCCCCTTGAAAAATTCCTGTGTGCGCTACTGTGTCGAATGATAATCCTTTACAATTAAACTTGTGTAAGGCCTCAATGAATCCTTTACAATGAAACTTGTATGAGAATCTGAATCTAAATTATTTTTAAGTATCTTTCAAACAAAAATTACTTATTGGCATATTGATTACAAATGTTGTGCCATTTGCTAAAATTTAAGTCCATATAATTTCTCTGAAAACAATATTTTGGTTTAAAGAATAGAAATTTTGTACAGAAAAACGAATCATTGTATCTTTATTAATACATAAACAAATAAAACGTGTATTTTCTTAAAACAACCTTTGTTTATATAAGCGTCATTACACGTTTCACGAAAAAAACAGTTCGGAATAACACGACTTTCGTCAGAGCTTAAATAGCCATATAATAGATCTGAATCTTTACACAATTACTTTACAAGTTAAAAACCTGTCATTTTAAATCGCAGTATGATAAACATGCCGCAAAGCGTGAAAGAATTTTATATCGTAGAGTAATAAGCATACAGAATCATGATGAGGACATGATGACAGTATATGAAAATTTACTTTTTTATATAAACATGCGAGGTTTATAATCTAAATTTTATCTCTACGTTAGATTGAACTTTTAAAGTAAGTTGTTTCAAAACCTGTATACGTGCCTTTTAAACAAACACGTCTTCTAAGGGGAAAATATTATAATTTAATATTCCTCCATCTATGATATTAATTTATTAAAATTTTTGTATGTGTGTGTGAATGCAGTATTTGTTTCTTACGCAGGTGACTGTGTTTGTACACGTTTTGTTTGCAGTTGCAGTAGGGATGTTGATGTCTCAATTTCGGGTTTCTAGAACAAGGTTGTAGGTAAAATTTAATGAAAAATAAAGTTTTTATCAAAAATGCCATCTTATAAGTTGGTAAACACAAGTGAAATTAAATTTCTATCTTCATAATATTAAATAGGATAAAGCGTCATCAGGTAACTTTATTTTACGTCGAAATTTGCAGAAATCTGATTTTGCGTAATTCAAACATTATATTTTTTAGTAAAAATTACTTATTTAGGCCTTGTTTATTATTTATGAACTTTGTTGTTACCAAAAATACTGAATCACGGACTTGAGAAAAACTTAGAGAGAAAAACTTAACAAGGTTTATAAACAGATTTTCCGTTAACATATATGTTAAAAGTTAATTTAAGATTAAGTTTCATGTGAACATACTTTTAAGAAAATCAAGAAAAATGTTGAAAGAGACATACTCTAATTATTTCCGAACAGAGCAACAAAAACATTTTCCTAACAATTGTTTTAAAAATATGATTATCCGATCTCAAACTCGTTAATTTTTTGCCTTTTTTTTCACTTGTAAATAAAGACAGTGCGTAGATTTTTCTGTTTAAAACATTTTTATACGAATTTAACTTCAATCCACTTACAGCTTTATTCTATATTGGAAATCTTGTGTAACCCACTTTAGTAACATGATAAAAAATAAGGAGATACATGTTACCACAATATTTTCTTTCCAATACGTATTTTACACCAAAAAATAAAAAAACATATGCCTACAAGTTGTATCTGTATCAGGGACCATAAACCTATCGCACACGTGCCACATGTGGCACACGGTTCAATTTTCAATGACACTTAATATTTGACTGTCAATATTTGAGTTAATGGAAGTTGATAAATTTGTAATGAAGCTTATTTTTCAAACATCTTCAGAATGATCGACATTTAAGGAATTACGAAAAAACCTCAAAGATAACTCCAAAGATAAATGTATTTGTTTAAAGAGAAAACATTGTGCATGTACTCTGCTTTCCGATTTTGGTTCTCCATATCTAAGTAAAAAATCATCCCTCATATGAAAAATATTTCGAGTTCACAAAATAAATTGTTTAACAACCGAATGCTCAGAATCGTGTCGAATAGAAAGTCACACATTAACCCCTGATTTTGTGATATGGAAATATAGAGTGGCGCAAGCATTAGCGCATTAAAAATTTTAATTTATCTTTTTATTTAACTATAAGGCAGGGAAATACTGATGTGTTATGTGTTGCCTCTTTCTTATTTTTATATAAACATGTTTAAAAGTGCTTAATATATGTACAATTTTTATTTTTTAAATTTTTGTTTATATATATATATATATATATATATATATATATATATATATATATATATATATATATATATGTAGTCTAATTCTCTACAAACAAGAGATAAACATTCATCAATCACATTCGCAGAAAACACATAGACAGTAGGAAGATCATAAATGAAGGAGACATGAGCAGCCGAGATTAAACATTATAAAAATGGATGCTGGATATATATATATATATATATATAATATATGGATGCTGATATATATATATATATATATATGTAGTATAATAAAATAAAAGTGAAGAAGTACTAGAACCTACAGAGCTAAAGAAGTAAGAAATTGGAATTCAGCAGACACAACAAATGTAGATACAAAAAAAGTCTTTGGACTAAACTTGAGACCTATTTCTAAAGCTGTCGCTGAATTAGACCAGTGAATTAGGGTTAGCAATGCTTTGTGGATCCAACCTTCCCCTTACAGCAGAAATTTTCGACATAATAGAAAGAAAAAAAAGAGCCAAGTTGAAAAATTAAACCTAATTCAACACGTGGATGATGAACCTAATATATATATATATATATATTTCCGATTAACTTACCAAGTTGCAATAGGGGGAAGGTTGGTGCCATCAAACTAGTTTAACCCCACTTATCGGTCCTAAGTCCGAGGTTGAACTTGGATATTTTATAAATTCTTATTTTATAAATTTTTAATTTTGTTTGAAAACGGTGGAATTTTATCTTCTATATGCGCCATTGATATTTTGAAATAGGATTTAGTATTATAAGATTCATATAATTTCAATTTTTTAATTGATTATTAAGTTGTGATTTATATATATATATATATATATATATATATATATATATATATATATATATATATGCAGTTTATTTTTATATTAAAAATATCTTTAAATGATGCAAAATTAATATTTAATAAAACTGTAAATATCTATATTATTGACCTATATTCATTCTCTAACTGCATGCATTATCGTGGGAATCTAAGTGCTTCAAACTCCTACTGTGCGACACGTTGAATTATATCGGTAGATTAGTTTGCAAAGTCAGAGCTAAAAGGTTGCCTACCCCTGATCCATATCTTTATTATCAAGCTTTGAAAAAGTAATTACATAAAACACTTTTTTGTTAACGATTACAGTGAAAATAATATAATTAATATTAAAATATTATGTAAAATATAGGCTCATCATCAAAGCTTTGAAACACATTTGGATGTAACAAATATACATTTCTTTATGATGAACGATTGCGTATTTTTCTTCTTTAAAACTTTAATATGCCATTCCAAAAGCTTTTAGAGCATAAATTAAATACTATAAACGTACAGCATGTGTAAGGATCTACTGCCTGCTCCTGGCAACAGGTCGGACGAGACACACAATATAGAGAGGAGGAACTGGCAACGGCAGGGGAGGGGTCCGAACGAGGAGAGAAAGGAGAGCGGGGGCGCGAAAAAACGTGGTCGAAAAGAAAGGCGACGTGACGATGGATTGTAATCTTGGATCATTTTAATATATTCTTTTTCTTATGAAATGTCCCATGGAAGGTGTGCAATAAAACAGAGGGACAAAATCCTGACTGCAATTATTTTCTTTTCACAATTCGAACACGACCCGATCCGAATAGAACCCACAAGTTTACAACATGCTTAGGAAATTATTAGAAATATTTAAAAGAATGCTTTTTTTAAAAAAAAATACTTGTGTGTGTGTGAACTAGTTTACTGTTCATTTTTTAATTTTTTTGTTACACCGGACTTTATAATGCAATTAACTTTTATAAATAGTTTTACATCATTTTATTCTAATGTTTTTTTAGTATTGATTTTAATATTGTAGATTTTTAATTAAAAATCTTTACATCTTTTATTTTAATTAATTTACCTTTTTTATCGACCTAAAATAATTATTTCTCCTTTTATTGAAAAATTATGTATTAACTTACAATTAAATATCAACGTTCAATTTATTAAAACATATCAATTCATTAATGAATGTTATGTCTTATTTCATGCCAATCATCTTCTGGGACGCACAAAAATATGTGCGATCAGATGGGCCAAAACCATGGTGCATACCGTGTTATATACAACAAAAGCAACATTATTCATACTATTAAAAAAATTAAATTGATCACGTATCAGTATGTCTCGAGGGCAATTATTCATCAGTTAACAATGCTTGGTTTTTTACTTCCTTTTTCATTTCAATTATTATATCTTAGAAATTAATACAAGCAACGATAATTTAATAAGCATAATTTGTAATACTATGTGTTTAGATCACGATTTTGAACTACAAGTCGAATTGTAACAAGCCTCCTTTAAAGATATAAATATTCATAGCCCATTTAGACTTTTATTAATGCATATGTATTATGAAGATACGTGCAACGGATTTAAAACGTCATTTTCTCTCAATTCATTAGTAATAAGGCATAAGAAATGCAAGCGTTGATATTTTTATGTATTAATTCCAGTTTATTGAACTTTATTGTAACTTTGTATCGAAATAATTGACTGGCCAATGATGTTCAGTGTTTACTTAAACCATTAAGAGGAAATGTTTATTTGAATAAAACATTCATTTGCGGTTTTTTTTCTCTAATAACAGCAATTTTAATTTAATATAATATAAATTACATTATAAAGCTAACATTTAAGAATATAAATATTTATTTCATTCAAAATTTGACGTATTGAATCGTAGTCGAAAAATATTACGCAAGAAATAGCCATGAAAATTTTGTAAATTTCAGTTGTTTGTGATCATTACATTCATAAATTTAAGGCTTGAAATGCTAACAGTTACATATGATTGATTGATGAGGCATTGCTTGAAATATATTGCTGATTGTTTTAATGTATATACATTAGAAATCATAACACTTCATATAAATGCTAGTTAATTGAATATATCCTACTTAATAGTCCAACGATAAGTTATAATATAGCCCCAAAAAGTATAAAACAATTTCACTGTATTTTAAGGTATCCGACTACTTGTGATAACTTTTTTTAAAAAAAATGGAGAGAGGGGATTTTTTTGTGGTTTTTAGATTTATTTAATACATTTTAAGAAAAATATTCGAAAATTAAGAAGAGAAAAAGAAATTATTATTTCTAAAATGAGAAAAAATTGGTACAAATTCACAAAAAATTACTAAACGGGGCCCATTCTGAACAAAAAGTTTACGAACAAATTTTCAATTTTGGTGTGTTTCTTTGCTATTCATTTTTGAAATGACCTTCAGGATAAGAGATATTTTAAATTTTATAAAAACTAGAGCACTTTATCTTATTAATTATAGGAAATTGCTGTAAAAAAACCTGTGATTATATTCTTATAAGGGTCTGTTAATTTTGTAATGAAATAGTGATTGATAAATCTGAAGGTTAAAACACTTCTACTCTTATACAGAACGTACACAGAAATTTCAGATAATTGTTTTCAAAACTGTTTGAGCAATCACTGTCCCCGTTTGAGCATTTTCAAAAGAACACATTTTGAGCAAAACGCATTTTAATGTATAGCATCTTGCTTGAAATAATGGCAACTAATTTTACTAAAACACTTGTAGTTTTTGTTTCAGTGAATGGAAAATAATAAACTTGATATTTTTATAAAGCTAATAAGATGGCCTATAAAATAAAACTATAAATGAAAAAATTTAACAATTTGTGGCAAAATTCACAATTTTAGAGTAGTTTAACCGTGAATCACGTTCAGAACCGTGATTTTCAAAAGCGCATAAATGGATAATTTTCATGATATTTAGTGTCCCTTAGATTAGAATATATGCATAAAATTATTTTAAGGACATTTTGACAAAAAAAATTTATTTAAATAAAATATTTTGGCAAAAAATTAATTTCGAATAATCTTTTTTCCAAATGTTCTCCTTTTGTGAAAAATGCTTCTATTAGAATAATATTTTGCCTGTTTATAGCTCAGACCTCTGTTCAGAGGCTCAACTAGAATTTTTGAAATATATAATTTAGAAGTGGGTTTATATTCATATTTTACGACAACAGAGGGGAGCAATTTTAAGAAAAAAACGCGAATAATTATTTCAATTGGTGGTAACTCTGAAAATAATGTGAATTTTTAAAAAAATCTAGTTGAGCCTCTGTAGAGAGGTCTGAGCTGTATACAAGTAAAATATAATTATAATAGAGCCATTTTCACAAAAGGAGAACATTTGGAAAAAAGAGTATTCTAAGTTAATTTTTTACCAAAATATTATATTTATTAAATATTTTTTGTCAAAATGCCCTTAAAACAACTTTATGCATGTATTCTAATCTGAGTGACACTAAATATCATGAAAATTATCCATTTATGCAATTTTTTAAAATCACGGTTCCGAACGTAGTCGGATACCTCAAAGCTGATTTTTAGATTTCAAAATCGAAAATAAGATCTATTGTGTGATTTTTTTTATGGACAGCAGTATAAAAGCCTCATTACTTATAACATTGGTGTAGCTCAAGTTTAAAACCCCACTCAATGATCTGCAATAAACTACTTTTATTCCTAGTTATTATTCCCAATACACCAATCCTACTTTAAAAAAAATCAAACAATCTTCTTTCACATCGACGGCTTAAATAATGTTCGATGCATGCTCACTTTTCCATTGAAAACTTCCAAATTTTATTTCGACTCGGTGTAGGTGTAGGAAGCACGGAACACACATTGCACCATTTGAGTGACACCTGTATGTGCGTCCCCGGTTTTACACACCAACGAATAGATCCATAAAACGCCACATCCACGGCGATATGCCATGCAAAGAGAATAAAATCCGCTTTTCAATCGAGATTTATGAGGGACATACTTTCTCGCTGATCTATTATTTCTTTCGATCAGCCAAAGCGTCGGCGTTGGATGAACCTTATAAATTGAGTTTTAAGTGTGTCACATGTTGACCTAAGCCTGTTTTTTTCGCTTTTTAAAGAATTTCCCCCCTTTCACTTTTAAATATGCGTCGTTCCCATTTCTCCAGCCCGTTCTTGAGCAACCAGTGAACTTGATCTGAATAACGTGTTGTCGAAGGACCGGATGAAATTTGAATAGATTTGAAAAGAGATGACATTTTCATGCCCAGAAGGAATGGAAATTGTTGTTGCGAAGAACTGAACGTAAAAGACGTGCGTCTTGGAATATGTCACTTCACATGCTCAAAAGATATTATGTGGTTCTTTTGACTAACTATAGCGAATATTAATTGGTTTCTAATGCGTTATTAGGCATAGGAAATTACGGATTTGATATATTCATATTAATTACACGTTTATACGACTATTTTGAAGAGTGATTTTTAGGTGTTTGATGTTAGGGCCATTAGAAAAAAAATATACATATAAATATGGTGGAAGAATAATAAATAAAACTATAAAGTTTTTAAAGAATAAAAAACTATAGAATTATTTACTTTATCTAACTTAGAATATTTTTAATGTATTTTTTGAAAAATGAAATTTTTACGATAATTTGAGCACGAAAAAGGAGGTAGTTCCAAAAGAATCCAATCAAATTCAATTAAATTCATAACATACATATCATGTGCCCTTTAGAGTGTAACAAACCTCGCAGGTTTTAGGATAGTTGCATTTAATCACATTTTACAGCAACTTTTAGCTTAGAACATACAGTAATTTTGACGAAAAATCATTAACATCAAATTTAAATGCTTATAAAATATTTATTACTGAAATTAAAATTGCATTATGTCTAATGAATTTTTTTATTACGTTTTTCTTAAAAATATTTTTCGTTTTGAAAAATATTTTTTTCAAAATGAAAGGGTGATATACAGTAGCGCACACATGAATTTTTCAAGGGTGCGGGGTCGAAAGTTCTTGTAGCATGGCTCCTTTTGATTTTATCGATTTTCGGGAACAAAACATAGTAAAAAACTAATTATTGAATAAATAATTAGTATTAATTAATAAAATTAATCATTAACAACAAATAATTAAACTTTTCGTACTATATACTTAAAATTGTAATCAATCGGAAAAATAATCAAGGGCTTTGGGGGGTCCGGACCTCCAGGACCCCCCCTTGTCTACGCCACTGGTGATATATGTTAGTTATTTAATAATTATGACTCTTTTTAAACCTATTTGTGTTCTTTAAAAAAATAATATTTTTCTGAAAATCAATTTGTGAAAAATTGGTCTCTCAACCTAAGGAAGCAGTAGCAAAACTACGCAGTTCCATAAGCATGATCGAAAATTATAATGTGTGGATTTTTTTTAAAGAAGTCTCATGTATACGCGAACCTATTAAAAATATGGGCTTTATAATGAGTGATGATAATGGCATTATGTTCCCTTTTGATGAACTGGAAATATTTTTATTAACTTTCGGTTTATGTTACAAACTTACATAAACTAAATTTCACGAATATTGAGCTAAGCCGAAGCGGGGAATAATATAGTAGTGTCTATCAGAAAAATAACTGTTCACACATATACATACTTTATGATAAGGAATAAAAAATAAATATAAAAAATAGTTAAACAAATGAAGTGTGTTCAATCTTTTCTTTTCAAACTTGTGCTCAGTCACAAAACAAATTAATAACTAGGAAGCAGATGTCCCGATCAGGTGGTCAGTCTGAAGAGAGACCCTAGCATTTAAGTCCCCAAGCAAGCTTGGTACTCATTTATTGACCCACTGCATAAAACTTTATTTGTTGAGAATATAGGTATTATATCATATATAAAATAAAGAAAACTGACTTTTTCGCAGGAAATTTTTTTACTGCATTGTAAAATGCAGTAAATGACTTTTGTAAATGACTGAAGCTGCTTGCACAAGAAATCGATGCACAAAGCATTTTAAGCGGATTCTAAATTCATCCATTTTTCTTAAAGGTGAAGTATGATTAAAGTAACTGGAAGAATTGCCGAAGCAGAAAAACGACTTCGGTGAATTTAGTATAATCGATTAACAAAACCTATTTATCATTGCACCCAAGTATGGGCTTGAATAAATAGGGTTCATTAAGAGACATAAACAGTTTGAGCATGTAATCTGATTCAATACCAGACTGGAATTACTGTCAGATTCTAATATGTTATTGACTGAAGTATTTCATTACATTTAAATCTAATGTCATATCAATCTGATGGGATGTTAAGATATGTTAAGCTTTAATATTTCAATACTTCTCCACACAAACATTTGTGCTCAAAGAATTATTGTTTTCTGAAGCAAAATTTATTTATTTTACTCTCTGAATATTAAATAGTCACCATATGTAATAGACAGCTCTCACAAAATGTCTATCTTCGCCAAAAGAGTGGGTGTTTTTTATTAATATCGCTATATAAAGCATCACGAGGGCTATTGGCAAAGAACCTCGCAATTCTGAACCGCTTGGACTTGCACCTTCCTTTCCAAACTGCCACAACATGTGAACTGGAAGAATTTGGGCCACAATAGACTTAACGTGCATCTAATCCTGTACACGGTGATTCTTCAGTGGGATTAGAGTTCTAAATTATTACGCGCTGGCCACATGACCATGACCACTAAGCTATCGCGGCCACTCATAAAGTGTGTTTAAGAAAAGACCAAAACTAGTACAGTTTTTCCCAATTAGAAAAAAATTACAGATATTAATACTGTATTATATTTGATTACTGTATATTATTCCGTATCCTTTATAATATACTTTAAACTTAAAGGTACAGAAAATTTTCTTTCAAGTATTCCAAGTTTTTCGCATTTTATTTCCTTTACAGAGGGGTGTAACGTACACTCCTGCAACCCCCGCACTGCGGGGGGCCTAGGATTCCAGGGGGGTCTAAAGTCTGACTCACGCCTAGAATGTATTTAACCAATTCATAAAATATTAAAGGCAAAACCAGACTATGCAGGGTGGTCCTAATATTCTCTGTTACGCCAATGCCGTAACATCAATGCGAAATGGATTTTGGCAGTGGCGTATTCAGACCTGGGGGCTACATTCTAAAAACAGACGACAGCGCCGAGGGGTAAACATTTTGGGAAATATTTAAAAATTTGTTGGCCAATGGGAGAAGCGTTGAACCTTCAAACCTCCAACCCTTGTGTGCACCACTGAATTTTGATCTATTTAGCTTAAAGGAAGAAAAATAGAATATAGGTAAACTTATATACATTTTGGGCATTCGTTATCTAAGTAAGTCTTCCGAGCATAGTTATTTTTCTTTAACGTAAAAAAAATATATATTAAAAAAAACAATCCGCTTTCAGATGACTATATAACATGTCATAATTACTTTATGATTTAGAACTTAAACTTCCGCGGCAGCTTCTTGAATGTTATAAAAAGTAAAATACGGAGCTCCAAGCACATTAATATAATTTTTTTACCAAAATCGAAAAGATAGACTGAAATGTAAGTCTAGAACTGATAGAACTTTTATCCGACTGAAATAAATGCACCCATTACGAAACAAATCAGGAAAACTTAATTAAATAGACAAATAAAAAAACAAACAAGATGTCTTCGTGGTAAAAAAGTGTCACTAAGTGGTCACAATTTTTATTCCGGAGGAAAAGCAATAAATCACTTTATCAGTTACCCAGCTTCAGATCTCACGATTACGGTTGCAGAAAAACTCTTTAAATTTCCAGATCATGTACACCAGCCTCCACAGCTACCCTGGTGATGAAAATTCTTGCACGTCACCACCCTTGAGCAAAAGTAATAAACATCTCTCTCCAAAGGGAAGAATCCCTTTTTCCAACAACCAAAAAAAAAAAGGGAAGAAGAAAGAAACAAATCAAAGATGAGAAGAACGAAGAAGAAAGAGTGTTTTTCGAAAGAAAAGGGTTCGGGCGTCGAGAGACAACTTTTAAGGGCTTTTCCCAGTCCAGCCCACATTTGAACCACCGAGTCCTTGAGGTTTACGCCTAGGACACTGGGTTCCTATTACGGATGTAAAGGGGGTACGCACTCGCATACCAACTCTGTGTGAGAGGGGTGTGGCTCCAATTGCACCTCCGAAGAAGGTAGGGAAGTATCCAGGTGATGCAATGAGGGAACAGGGTGGAGAGTTGTGGCCTCGCAGAAGGAAAGGGTGGGAGTTTGAGATGGTGGGAGAGAAACGCATTTCCGAGAAATGTAACGAGTAAACATGGAGGTGGTTAGGGAGAGTAGTGAGAGGGTTGGTTAAAATTATTGCTATATCTCTATTAGTGGTGTCAGGTTTGTATCAAAAGGTTATAAAAAATATCAAATTTATGGATTTCTTTAAGGAAAAGAGTGAGTAATGGTTTTAGATGGTACTGAAGGGTTTATCAAAATGTTTGCTATGTTTCTGAATTTGTAATTTTACGTACCGTATAATCCGGGGTATAACGCACACCTTTTTTTTACTAAGATATCTGAAATGTACATGAGCAATGCTCTTATATTTTGAAGTCCAAAAATAGCCTATGAGTGGATAATAAAAGCATGAATAGCCAGACTTAATTAAAAAGTCATTTAAAAATGTAGCGTATCTAACAATCTAATGAAACGGAAGACGATTATTTATTAATGAATTTTACAATAATAGTGATGGTGAAGATGAAACAGAATTCTATGACATAACTGAAGATACAATGGAAGACAAAAACGGTAATTTTTTTCTTGTTATTCAATTATGAAAGTTCATTTGGTGTGTCAATTCTTTTAAACAAAGAGCATTTAATTTTTTTATGTTTTTTTAAAACTATCATTTTTATATCTCAAATTTCACAAAAGGGAAAAAAATGGTGAAAGTAAGGTAATATTACGTACTAAAGAAACACATACTAAAGGGAATGTGTAAGATTGTAGCGAATATTTGGTTAAAACGTTTATTACATTAAAATTATGCTTCCTCAGTTTTGATTGCTACATTTTGCTTCTTGATCAATACAAACTTTTAAGGGCCTTAATTGTGTCCTTTCAATTTCATTGTGCTCAAAATTATTAAAAATAAATCATATAATATATGAACATTAATATAAATCGGAATGTCTTCAAATATGGTAGCGATAGGTTTAAAATCTGCAATCTTCACGAACTTCTTCCATCTCATGTGAACATCACATTTATGGCTTAATACGAATAAATAAGAGATGTATGTAGATATTGCTAAAAAAATTATTTTATTTGAAGCAAATTACGTATTATTTTATAGATATTAGAAAACAAGTAGAATATTACACATAAATATTTCAAACGAATGCGGATTAAGAGAGAAAACTAAAAGCTTAATAAATCAAACAATTAAATAAACACAGTATTTTCAAAATACTGTATGATTACACCCTCAGCCTTTCATTCTTCCTGAAGTGGGTCGATAAATACCAATGGTCACGTTTTCTGGGATGGGGACAGTAGGCCTTGGCCCTCATGGCCTGTTGCGCCACTGAGTTTATGATTAGATAAGGTTTAACATACATACATTATTAGTTGGGCTGTGGGTAGCCTAGTGATTAGAGCATCGCACTCCAGACCGGAAGGCTTGGTTTCCATGCCCGTTGCTACCAAATACCCTCCGAGTACACACGGAGTACGTGTTCGTTAAATCAGTGGGTCCGAAAGTCTTGTGGGCTGATTCACGAGTGCACGGGACTGAAGAATATTTCCCTCCCCTTCAGTTCCATGCCAAAATTGGGGAGGTGGAGATAGGTGGTGTCGCCATCTATTGTCCCTTCAGGGAATTTTGCCGAGCTAATTCGTTTGCCGAGTAATTATGTAAGTGCTCAAACTTTCCACGATGAGTTTTGTGGGCTTCGTTCTGACTACGTCAGACAGGTGGCATTAGCCACAACAACAACAACACATTATTAGTTTATATTGCCTCACAGTGTGTTTTATAGTCATTATGAATAACTTAGATACCAAAAAAATATTGAACTGTTTTTCGGAATTTTGATAATATATATTAATCTTCAGAGTCAATTAACCAATAATAAAATATTGTTGTGTTACAAGGAGTGGAAAATGTAATATACAATCACGCATTTCATTTCTATAGATTTAATTTAAATATACACACATGTATACATACATATATATGTAAAGAGATAGAAAACCAAATATAAGTTGTTAAAATGCTTCCTTAGATTTTCACTTTTTCTCAGAATTTCTTTTCGCAGTTACTACTGAAGAGAATTCCAAATATTAAACTTAGTACTTTTTCGAACTGCACCGGTGCAGCAAGTTAAGCTGATTGTAACATTCGATAGAAACGTGCGATAACTCGATAAGATCGATACACTCCACGACCTATCGGCCAACAATTTTTCAGAAACAATCTACATATTAGTTGCTTAAATGGATGGGTGAAAAGCAAATATGCACCGAGAAGAAATAAAGAGTGGTTATGCTTTTCCTAAAGAGAAGATAACGTTAAGCGTGACTAATATTCTTTCCGTGAACGAATATTTTCACGTAGAACGAACTTTAAAAAAAAATCCGAAATAAAAACCGAATAATAATTTTAAAGAAGAATACATAAGCAAAGGCAGACTCATAAGTAATAAACAGTTCTTTTCTGTGCCAGTTTACAGTTACCTTTTGCTCGAACTCGAGACAAGTCCAACCATGATCCGATACCTAGACCACTCGGCTACCGCGGCCTATACGAGAACGGTGGACTTTCCATCCTGGACAACCCCCCTCTTTGAAAAATTCCTGTTTGTGCCCCTGATCGTTGTTATATGGAGAAAATAAAGAATCGAAACCTACGTATGTGGAAAAGATGTTGTGTGGGTGTAGTGATTAGGAAAAAAATAATTAAAAAATTTAATATTACCACAAAGGTTTCGAATTTTCAAAAAAATGAAAGACCTAATTTTGGTTAGATGATTTTAGACTCCAAATAAATTTATCTTTCTTCAATATAAATAACCAAAAGCGATGATTTTTGATAAATGAGTACTTAGTTCTGAGCAGTATAACGTACATTGCAATATTTCATAACTCCAGACAGTGGCATAACGGAGAATATTAGCTCCCTTCCCTGCAAAGTCAGGTTTTGGCCCACAATTGTACTTGGGTACTTATTGGCGTCAGTCAGACTTTGGGTCCTCAAGAATCCTGGGCCCACCGCTATGCACGGGTTGCGGGGGTGTACGTTACGTCACTGACTCCAGCGCTCTCTTCCCGCTCATTCTAATCAGTCCGATTCAAAAAAATTTATGTCTTCTGATCTATCGTGCGCTGTTATTTTGACAGTAAGTTTTTTTTAAAAAAATACAATACTAAATAAGCTTTTAAATGTACTTAATAAAAATTAATTTTTAATTTTATTCTTTCCTTCATCTATATATCAGAGAACATCTTTTTCGCAGCATGGGTAGGTTTTAAAATTCTGAAACATATAATTTCGATCCACCCTAATGTATATATTTTGTTAAATTGTTATTTAAAATAATGTTAATTCGTCGTAGTAAATAATATTAATAATATTTAATAATAAAAATATAATAAATTATCAAATATCTCAATTAAATTGGGGTAAGATGTACTAGAAAGTTTATCTGAATTTCTTCCAAACTTAATACTTCTAACTTTCAAAAAAATTAAGAAATTTGTGAAAATCTATCGAAATTAAAAATAACTTAAATAAACAATTCCAAAATTTCAATCAAAATCGGGGGAAAATCTCCTTTGAAGAACAATCAATTTTTTTTCGTAAGTTGATCTTTATTTAACAATGAGGAAGTTTACATAATACACAGACATCAATAATAAAGTATTCACGATATAATCACAATCAAAAGAAGGATTTCGAAACTCTTCTCAGAAAAGGCGATAATTTCAAAACCTTCAAAGAATTCTTTGAAACGTAACGCCGAAAGTTAGCCTTCACAATCTCAAAATCCATTACTTTCTGAGAATTTGTGCGCGAATTTTTTTCCCTCTGATTTAATTTAAATGCAATTATATGACCTTTTCAAATACGTGAGGGAATGTATCTACAACAGCCCAACTTCTGAATGGATCACGTAAATAAATTATTTTTGCTTGAATTTTAAAATTTATTTTATATTTATAGTCTGTCCTCTGCATTTCTCCGTTTTTTGTGCCTTTAAAATAGCAGCTAAGTTTAATTTGTTTTTCATTTCGGGTAACTGGGTAACCTTATAATCAGATATCTTTAAAAATTCGAATTTTGAAATGAGAGAATATGTGGTATAAGGTGAACAAAATAATAAGAGTTCACTAACCATGCAAATGTAAAAAAAATAATAAAACCTTATTATTATAAATGCACCACATTGATTTTCAATATATTTCCCCGTTTAGTACTAAACAGTTCTTTTATATATCATTAATCTCAGAGCACATTTATACAGCATGGTATATTGATTTTATAGAAACTAAGACATTAGAGAATTCTATATTCATCAAAGGAATTATTAGAAATATAAGTAAATCCTTTATTATTTGCATATTTTATTTATTGAAATGCATAGTAAAATTTCGGTACTACTTACTATCGCAACAATGCCAACATTCAAGATAACTTGCCAAGTTGGCAACCCATGATAGCGTTATTGCATGAGTCGTACGAGCTGAATTAGCAACCATGTGCTTCGTTTCATATAATGTCGAAAATACGGTTGTGATAATACATAAGTACAAAAATTTCTTGAGTAGTAACATGTTCGCATCAATGTACAATTTCATAGTATAGAAAACATATGATACTATATAAATCATATGAACGCATACCAAAAGCATAAAATTTGTATAGCACGGCTAGAAGTCTGTTTAGCTTGAATCTTTAGTAATATGTACGGGAAAAAGCATTTTAGACTATATATTAAAAAACTCCTGATGATTTTAATTTTAATTACAGCATCAAAAGTAAAATCAGGGTAAACTTTCGCTTTAAACAAAAAGTTACAGTTTTTAAATAACATTTAAATTTCTTTTTACCTCAAACTTCATGTATTGGAAAAATTGAAGTTTTTGCCACAATGATAAGAGTAATATTGAATTGAATACACAACTTAACCTAGCAGTTCTCAAAGCTTGATTCTTCCTGATGTAATTTTAAACATAATTAATTATTCTCGTTGACTCAAAATTTCTGTACATGGGATAAGCGGGTTTTGTTTCATAAAAATTAAAAGTCAATTAATGCAAAACAAAACCACACTCTTTTTTTTTAATTACCAGGTTTTAGCATAGCATTTATGAGAATTTTATAATTTTTTCATATTTCAGTACTATTATATTCTACTTTGAAGATAGAGATAAATTTAGTCAGTGATATTTGATTACAGATATCAACGAATCATAAATAGAAAATTTCCATTCAAGTGACGATAAAAATGATTTTCTTTACTGTTATAACTTATTTGATTTTAATTTACATCACGAGGTTTATTGGCAACGAACCTCGAAATTTTGATCCACTCTCAATTGACGAAACAATACACCAACTCTCCTAGCTTCCAAACCATGCCAAAGAGAGGACGACCCCTCTACACGGTGGATCTTCATTGGCACTCGGACTCCAACCGAGACCGGACAACGCCTGCCTCGCATTTACAATCATGATCACTTGGCTACAACGGTCATTATTGTTGTTACAACAGTGCAATTATGTATTCTGATTTTATTTTATATGAAAAAACAGTTATTTTAGACTTAAGCTTTTGTGTAATGCAATATGCAATTCGAACATATTTATCGCTCCTACCTACAAAGGACGAATCCAAATGTAGAAGGGTATAAAAACAATAAAAGTATGATACTACGCAAATAAGATGAACTTTAACTGCATGGGAATGTAGAGCTGAGATGTAATTAAAATCAAATATGCTGAATAATAAATGATTAATTAGTTTTTATTAGTACAAAATCTCAAATTCATTGCATTTTTTTGTATACATACATCTATGGTCATCTCCATTTAGGCATTTGATTCTTTTATATAATTAGTCTTCAACCCCCGGGCCGCGAATCGATACCGGCCTGTGGATTAAATGGTACCGGGCTGCGCAAGAAACATTAAATTATGGTGTATTTCTGTCGGCTTTGCGTGACTTTCCATGGAAATTACTTAATATTATATGAAATCATTTTAAATTCATTTTTTGGTGTAACTGTATTTTATTCTGAAGACATATTTAAATACAATAAAATTAAAACTATTAAATCAAAACAATGTAAAATATTAACAGTTAACCCCCCTTAGCTGGGCCGTAATAAAATTATCAAACGATGACCGGTCAGCGGCGATAAAAAGGTTCGAGAGCACTCTTTTAGATGACACATTAGTTTGCTTTGGTAGTCACAGATAAGTCAACAGAATTGGAAAAATACGATTCCTGGAGACTCAATCGAACACATTGCTCCAAAATAACAAACCCTCAGCATTTAAGGACAAACTTGCCATTCAGATGACGTAAAATCATGGTCCAAGAGCACCTTAATAACTCCAATTTCCAACATTCGACGCATTCCGATTCTATTCGGCACAGAACCCAAATAATGAATAATCCATACCACAAAAGCGCGTAACTAATGAGCAATGCCTCCTTCAAAAACCCTCTTGCTCAATGACAAAGAAGAGGGGGAAAAGTAGTGGGCAATAAAAATTATTCCATCTGACCACACTCAATAGCTTCACCGTGATGGGAATAGGTAATCAAACTACATAACTATGAAAAGGGGTCAACCGAAGGATTGCGTTAGACAGCCAGACGACTTTGATATTCAGAAAAGATCCCCCCTTCTGCATAAATACGAAGCATTTTGCATGAAATTGCTCAACTAATACTTAGTTTCGGTTTCAGGGGCGGACAATGAGCCCTTTTTTTTTCTTCACATCATTTAACTAGAAACACGCCTGACCTAATATCCTGAACTTCCTACAGTTTTAACTGTAAGTAAAAAAAAATTGAGAGAGTTCGTGGAAAACTTTGAGCCCAAAGGCAGGAGTAGGTCTCTAATACGAATGTGCATAAGTACAAACTTGTACATTTAGTTGGGTTTGGAATTACATGAACTTGCAATAATTGACGATGTGTTCTTCTGGTTAAAGGATATTGAGGAAATGGTTTTATTCTTTTAAACATACGAACAGGTTTTTAGAACTATATTAGTCAGGATAAGTTAACTAGATATTTACAATATCTCTCCATTCGATTAGTTTGTTTTCATAACGGCAATATTAAGACTAGTTTTGTGGAAGTGGTTACCTAGTGGTCTTGGTCCCAAACTCGTGGCGGGTGTGTTATGAGTTCGAACCTTGGTTCCACTCAAGACTCGTCGTGTAGATAGGCTGATGTACGTTAAACCTGTGGAAATTCAAAGTATTCCCATTGAGTGGTGTGGTATTTTGGAGAGGGAGTGTCAATTCAGATATCTTTATCTACAGTTGACCCAGGTTCAAAATTGCGAGGAGTCTGCCACCAATAGCCCTAGTGTTGCTTTCTAGTGCAACGTTAATAAATACTATCACTCTATTCTTTTCATAACAGCAATTGTGGAACTTTAAAAAATTAATATTTCCTTCATTTTTTAAATTGTGTGCGGAAT
The DNA here is from genome assembly GCA_019973935.1 of Trichonephila clavipes. Taxonomy (NCBI): domain Eukaryota; kingdom Metazoa; phylum Arthropoda; class Arachnida; order Araneae; family Nephilidae; genus Trichonephila; species Trichonephila clavipes. The sequence goes on along the minus strand of BMAU01009159.1, from coordinate 506,108 downwards.
ACATATTTTACATCACCCAGAATTCATTACAAAAATTTTGAGGACAATTTCAACCTATTCCTGAATAATGGTCACTTTTCAGTTATGATTATTACTAATTAAAACCTTCTCAGGCATATAAATGGTACTCGTAAAATAGTATTTGGGACTATTAGTTAAAAACCATTTTATACAGGTAAAGTTTTTGGTAATTTTTTATGGTCTTTTTTCTGTTTATCTTAATAATTGTTTTAGAATAATACTTATGATTAACTCATGTCAAAATACTTATCATCAGGAAATCCCTTTTTAATCGTTACTGCGTCCAAAAACGGAACGATTTCTTTGAAAAACTTATTCGAATAAATCATGAATCGATTCTCAGTCTTCAATCGCAAGCATTCATTGGGAATTCATTTCCGATCGAACACCTTAAAATCATGAACATATGATGTGAACGATTTTATTTCAAAACATCTGGTAACGAAAGCTAAGCATGATCGAGCAAAATCATTATTTGGGATGGTGACTAGCTGGGGAAAACGCGCGCCGTTGGTGGCCTTTTTTCTGACCATGCTTATCAGCCAATCACAGAAATTCCTTTCGACACCAATGCATCCTAACTTTTTCATCCAAATTTTCCCCGTCTCACACACGGATTACATTCCAGCAACTGGATAGGCTGGGCTCACCCGCCCACTCCCAAACATGCAAATATCTTCTAAGTTCTGATCCCCCCCCCCAAATTAACCTTTTATAATAACTTAAAAGATTTAACTTTTATATATAATTTTAAAGATTTTCATGTAATTCCTTGAAATTCTTAAACTACAATAGCAGTATCACATTATCTAATTATTTAATTTTAAAAATGGAAAGCGTTTTAAAATCAATCGAGTTCTAATAATCGGAGATAAAGATTCGACAGAACCAAGTGCTCCTACGCAACCCAGTATCATAAGCAAACATTAAATAAGCATATTAATCGAATGACATGCAAAGATGTAGGTTGGTTATCAGAACATAGTCAATTTTGACATCCCTACAGTAGTATGGAGCTTTATAAGTTACTCTCAAGCTGATATACTTGAAAAAGAAACCAATATCTGGTAAATACGAAACAAATTACAACTGTCAATTAACGAATATTTTATCAGTAGCAATAAAATACATCGGAAAAATCAGAAAATGGTATAGGCAGATGGATAAATCTTCGTAGGACTGACTCTCTTAAGATGGGCGAAACTACAAACTGAAAATAAACTACCTTATATACAACTTGTAAAAGAAATATTTAACCGCTTACATTTAATACGATGAAAGGGCAATTTTTCAAAAGTAAAAAAAAAAATGCATAGCTAGTTTTTTCGTTCAGGTATTCGAAAAACAGACTAGGTCCCCTTTGAAGTCATAAAATTCTCCTTCTTTCAGGTAGTGCATTTCAGGTGAAACCACTCTTATTTGGCTTCGGCGCACGTAGGACAGGTAGATTACCTGACATGTTTAGTTCTTGAACACCTCAAGACGATGGGGGAAAAGTGTTGCTATCTCAAAAAGGGTTACAAGTTTTCCAAGGGCACGTCTGTATCCCCCTCTTGTCCCCTTCCCTTCTTGAGAACCTAACAACAACTCAAGAGATTTGGGCTAAAATATATTGCCACGGTTAAGAAATAGAGAAACAGAAAATAAAACCCACCTTACAACATCCTCGGCAACTTCAGGGTAAAAAAAAAAAAATGTCGCACTCAGTGGTGGCGTGCCTTGAACTGGTCCGTTTTCTTCAACAGCTAGAGAGAAAATAAAAAGATCTCACAGTATTCAAAAAGAACAGGTACTTACAACAAGGTTACAGTAAAAAGAACAATTGATGATAAAATATACATCCAGAAAAGACAGAGAACATTTTATGAGTAAAAAATGCAAATTCAAAAAAATAAATTAAGTCAATAATTTATATCAACTTTTCCATCGACTTCCGATAACCTTTGTTTATAGCAATAGAGCAATAGAATAGCAATAGCATAGCATTGAGAACAATTGCGTAATTTTTACACACTTTTGCTATATTTTTAATGAATCTATTCTAACAGTTAACTTCAACATACATAGGTATAATGATACAAATATACGTGCAGGTTGGCTAGCCTTAAAACTACGTATGACCCTACCACAGTGCTTCTCAAACTTTCAATATTTGCGACTCAATATTCAATTATAATTTTCATCACGCTCCCCCTCCATACAATAACAATGTATTGAATTCAATAATTACATACTTTGACACTAAAGCTGCAATATGCGACTTTAACCCCTTAAATGCCAACGGCGTAAAAAAGCGTCTCGTTCAGCTGGTGCGTTAATTTCCCTGGACGTATAAATACGTCATTCAGAAGTACAATATTTTCTGTGTGCTGCTACTTTAACCTCTTAAATGCCACCGGCGTAAAAAAGCGTCTCGCTCAACTAGTGCGTTAATTGCCCTGGACGTATAAATACGTCATTCCGAAGTACAATATTTTCTGTGAGCTGCTATCCATAAAGTTATTTCGAAAGTTTTGAAATTGAATAAATGACCGTAACATTGTTTGCGAAAGATTTATTTACTTCAGAGAGAATTTGCTTATTTATTCCTTTTCTCCCCCCCTCACCACTCAACATACCACATACGCGCGCTTACATGGAAAATGGTGGTATTAGGGAGTGAATCTCGTAACTTTTAATCGGCAGCTAAGGGATTCATTATATATAAAGGGTGTTTTTTTGAGAGGTATAGAACTTTAAATTGCAATAAAACAACGATGTATCATTCGATTGACATGAATTTTTTATTCGTAATTTTTTTTCTTGTCGCATTACATTTTAAATAGGATCAAGCAAGGCGTAGATTCGTCGAATGGGCCCAAAACGAGATTGCCGTTGTTCCCGATTTTCATTAGCGAATTTTGTTTAGTGATGAAGCGCACTTCTGGTTGAATGGCTACGTCAACAAACAAAACTGCCGCATTCGGAGTGAAGCTAATCCACAAGTGTATGTCGAAACACCGTTACATCCAGAAAAACTGACTGTTTGGTGCGCTTTAAGGGATGGTGGAATCAATGGTCCGTACTTCTTCAAAAACGATGAAGGCGACAACGTTACAGTCAAGGGTGATCGATATAGAAGCCATGATTACTAACTTTTTCATTCCTGAATTGAATAATCATGATGTCCAGGATCTATGGTTCCAACAAGACGGCGCAGCATGTCACACAGCTCGTGGCATAATCGATTTATTGAAAGACACGTTTGGTGACCGCCTAATTTCACGTTTTGGACCTGTGAATTGGCCTCCAAGATCTTGCGATTTAACACCGCTAGACTATTTTCTGTGGGGCTATGTAAAGTCATTGGTCTATGCGGATAAGCCACAAACGCTTGACCATTTGGAAGACAACATTCGCCGTGTTATTGCCGATATACGGCCACAAATGTTGGAAAAAGTCATCGAAAATTGGACGTCCAGATTGGACTACATCCGAGCCAGCCGTGGCAGTCCTATGCCAGAAATCATATTTAAAATATAATGCAACACACACACAAGATTATCTTTCGAATTAAAAAAATTCATGTCAATCGAATAATACATCGTTGTTTTATTGCAATTTAAAGTTCTATACCTCTAAAAAAACACCCTATATAAACCGTACAAATTATCAAGATACATACTAAATTTTGTATATAATTTTATATATTACAAGCTCAGGGAGTCAATGGTAATCCTTAACTACCTTTTGATTTAGAATTGTTAAATTAATAATCAAATATATTGTGCAGTACTGATACAAGTGTGCTATATTAGTGTAAATGTGTATTTTATTTTTATTACGTCGGAATGTATTTTGTTCGTTTACTTTCAGTAAATTAATAATTTTTTTAAGTAATCTTTTGTTTTCGACTTTTCAATAAGCCCGCGACCCCCTTGCTGGGTTATCACGCCCCCCAAGGGAGGCGCGCCCCACAGTTTGAGAAACACTGCCCTACCACCTTAGTTCCTATGGCGAGGAGTGTGCCTAGGAACTACTGACGCTATCATATACTTCACCAAAGGAAAAAAAAATAGACATACACACAATTGTATCGGTCTTAAAGTGTTTAAAATAAAAGACCTACAATATTAGTTTACTATGTTTTAAAACTCTTGTTCATTAGCTGCTTTTCCAAAAAAAAAAATATATTTCGGATGTTGGATCAAAAGTAGACCTTGTAGACCTGGGGTGTGAAACTCGTGGTCCACAACGAACATTTTTGTGTGTGGCCCAGGTGGTATATCGGCACACAATAATATTTAATTTTATATCAAAAATTTCTCTCTAAATAGGAAAAATAGTAGCAGGGAAGGGATGTCAAGTGTCAGGATGTAAACATTAAATTTTTCTTGTTCTTTTATTTATATTTATTATAATGTATTCATCGAGATAAACTTACTTTTCTTTGAATATTGATTTTTTTTTTTGCGGCCCACCTAAAGTTACACCTTGTTTGTTTGACCGAAGTTAGCCGTTGAGTTTGACACCTTTGTTGTAGACCTCTCCTGTTTTTTCTCTCTATAATACTAGAAGGTAAAGCACACAAAAGATTTTGCGATTGCGTTAACTGTAAAACTGTCAATATATTATTTGAATTACTTTGGCTTTCTTTTAAAAAGAATGGACATTTTGTCAATGCATAAGTCTGTATGAATAGAAAAATTATGATATAATTACCATACCATTTCTCTCTTAACTCTACAATGAGCATTATTAGTAACAATTCAAAATTACTCCTTAAAAGTGAACAGGAATCCGAAGTTTTACTGAATATAAATCAAATCACGTATTTTTTTAAAAAATATGTACTCTTTAATTTTTGACCCGGTACCTTTCAAAGCATGTTCTCTTAATATACATTCCCACTTCGCATTCTTAGGGAAGAAAAAGTGTTGGATAATTTTCCTAACGACTTGTGAATTACCACAACTATTATATTATTATTTTCGTATTTTATAAATTATGTTTACAACTGCTCTATAAAATGCTTCATTCTTATAATATTTAGGTGAGAACCTTAATTAATCTTAGGGTATCCGACTACGTTCGGAACCGTGATTATAAAAAAGCGCATAAATGGATAATTTTCATGATATTTAGTGTCACTTAGATTAAAATACACGTATAAAATTGTTTTAAGGACATTTTGACAAAAACAATTATTTCAATACAATATTTCGGCCAAAAATTAACTTAGAATAACCTTTTTTCAAAATGTTCTCCTTTTGTGAAAAATACTTCTATTATAATAATATTTTGCCTGTATTTATAGTTCAGACCTCTGTACAGTGACTCAACTAGAATTTTTGAAATATACAACTTAGAAGTGGATTTATCCATATTGTACTACAACAGAGGGGAGAAATTTAAGAAAAAACGCCGATAATTATTTCAATCGGTGGTAACTCTGAAAATAATGTGAATTTTTTAAAAATTCTAGTTCAGCCTCTGTAGAGAGGTGTGAGCTATATACAGGCAAAATATCATTCCAATAGAAGAATTTTTCACAAAAGGAGAACATTTTGAAAAAAAATTATTCTAAGTTAATTTTTTACCAAAATATTGTACTTAAATAATTTTTTTTGTCATTATGTCCTTAAAACGATTTTATACATGTATTCTAATCTAAGTGACACTAAATATCATGAAAATTATCCGTTTATGCACTTTTTTAAAATCACGGTTCCGAACGTAGTCGGATACCTTAATAGAAGTTTTTCACTCAAAATCTTCTTTCTTTATTTGATTGTATTCTTATTCTTATTCATTACATAAGGGCATTTTATATCTATGCAAGTTCCAACCTATGAGAATAATATTCTAAAATGTCTCTCCATTTTCTTTATTTACATGCCTTTATATCAAATAGTTTTTTTAAATAAAAAGCTGCCAAGTGCTTCGCGAGATGCGACTATAATGAGAGTATATTCCAAAAAACTAAAATTGCTTTTAATTATCAATTCCATACGGGGAAAAATGTGCACACTTCTTAAAGCCAGCAACACACATGGTCTTTCTCTCTCATCTGCCTGAGTCTAATGACAGATAGAGCAAAACTCAGATGACCAAATCCGGCAAATGCACGTCGGAGAATTGATAGGGTAATCTATGCCCTGCCAACCACTGATAAAAACTTCCCATCTACGCGCGAGCGGAAGGAACACGATATATTCTTCTACGGTGGAAGTCCCAAATTTGCGAGAAAGCGAGGTGCCGTTAAAGGATGTTTGTTGACCAACATATTATCTCTTCGTATTTACTGACACTCCAACACTTCTTTGGGAAATCGATGTGTCTGTAAAGGAAATCGAACGCACAAAACGCATGCTGAAAGTAAAAGTTTTCGAATGCGGAAAAACTGATCTTTTAGTATTAGGTTGTCAAGTATGAAATGAAACAGAGTTGATGTTATTTATTTCAATTGCACATAACCTCATTTAGACGCCGTATTTTGGTATAATCTTTTTCGGGTGAAAGGTGCATCTTTTCCTATTTTTAACGCATATTTCAGTTTGAAAAAAAATAACAGATCCTCTTAAAATCTTAGTTTTTATTGGAAAAAAATCGAATTTAATTGTGCGCATTTTTTTCTCCATTTCATACTTGACGACCAAATGGTTTGTCATGTATTGTAAATGGCTTGAGAATGCTAAAAATTACTAGAAAAGAAAGTGAGATGTTGCCCTTCAATGGAAAACCGAATTTGCGAGAATGTGATGTAGTATTAGTTGACGAACATACTATCCTCATAATTTGCTGAGGCAATACAACCATTATTTAGGAAAACAATAATGTTTCGTAAAGGAACTTTTTAAAAAGAACATTTACTGAGAGAAAGGCATTCCAGTGCAGAAATAATTGAACTTCCTGGTGTTTGTTTTGGTTAGACTTCAAGTAAAGTTGATTTAAAATAAATATTATTCATAAAAAAGGTAATGAAATTTTAGTACAATTGAGCACATTGAAATCTTCCATTCTTTTCAATCTTAAATTTCAGCAAATATTCTCGAATACCGAAGTAATAACGATCTATAGGAAGACAATTAAATTTTCAATTACGTTGACACTCAAGGTTCAGTAAATGTTTAGTTTCCTTAAAATCTTGAAGTTAAGTAAAGTAACCTAATTATTGTAATTGATTAAAAAATGCAATATCAATAACATTTTTCCATAAAAAATAATAGTTATCACTATTAAAAGTATAATTATAAATAATTCATAAAAGTGTGTTTTAAATTAATGTATAATGAATCGAGCAGATTTAATTACAAATGAACACAATTTCAGTTCTTGAAATAATAAAAGAAAGATCATTTAGATCACCAGTATAATAAATGGCAAATAAAAAAATATATAAAAATGTCATTATATTTTATTTTTTGAAATCCATTCAGAGATTATTCAAAATGGAATAATTTCTAAATTAAGGCAACATTCATATGGAGTCATAATATATAAATGTTCCACTGCGGAAAATTGTCAGTTTATTGAGTACAGCTTCATATATTGTTCTTAAAATTTATTATTATTATAAATTAAGTTTATTACTATGCTAAATAAGAATGTAATAAAAAAATTTTAATAATAATTTATTTAAATCGTTTAACTTATAAAGAAAAGCAGAGTTTAATTTAAAAACTGACTGATAGAGAAAAACCACGAAAAGAATATTTTATATTCTACATAAGTTACCCCATAAAGATATTGCCACTCCTTTTGTCACTATAAGAAAAGTAATCCTACACGTTTTAATAAAAAGGAATATTTGGCCTTAAAAATGAATTCTTTATTTACTATGCAGGATGTGTTTAAAATCTTTTCTTATTCTTATAAAAAATAACTAAACGACTTTTTAATTAAATATTAGTGGTGATCAGAAAATGAAAATCTTATGTTATTTAAGAATCCATGGCGATATTCAGTAAAGACCATAGCATTTACTGCGGTGTGTTTCTCCCGCGTTTGTGCAATTTTCCATGGAAATCTCTTTACATTCCATATTAAATCACTTTGTATTTATTTTTTATTGTAACTGTTTTATTCTGAGGGCATATTTAAATGTAATTAAATTAAAATTACTAAAACAAAACAATTTAAAATATAAATAATCAACGCCCTCCCCCTCAATGGGCAGCAGTAAAATTACCAAATGCTAATCAGTCTGTGGCGATAAAAATGTTGTTTGGCACTTCACTACAGCAAAGCCATCACATAAAATAACTAATATAGAAAATATGCATGTTGAAAGTTCAAGTTGGTAAATTATTATGTATTAAATGTGGGAAAGAAAAGTTATTAACGTTCAGTTTTCTATATAATTTAAAAAGAAACTTAGAAAAATATCGAAAACGATATTACATATTATTATTCTTAATCATCAATTATCATAAAATTACAATATTCTACACACTGTCCTTATTCAACAAGATAACCTTCTATATTTATGTGTGTTTAAAGGCGAAATTTTTATATTTTGCAATTAAAATACTGTAAAATATCGAAAATAGAAGGCCTTTATCAGAAGGAAAAGTTGTGTAACGTAAGTAATGAGTTAAATTTTCTGAAACAAAAATGAATACTGAATTGAAAATTACTATAATGTGCTATTTCCAGTTGTGTGAAGAGAAAATTTTAGCAGAATTTAGAAGTTGGAGGAAAAAATATTGTTTGGATTTTACAGTAATAAACTTTATTTCCTTTAACCATTCCACCAAGAAAAGGGACTTCACTCTTAAGTAATAATGTTTTTAAAAAATATTAAAAGCTTAAATTTCCACTCATAATTCAATATTTCACAGCTATGTCAAAAAAGAATACAGACTTTTATTACTTACAGTGAAGTCTTAAGATTTCTTGAGACCCTGGGTTCCTATTCATATGTAGGCCCGGCGAACATTTTCAATATGCAGTGTATAACATACGTTGTCAAATATTCGTACTAACAGTAATCCGTAACAAATAAATGTGCGTGGCTCATAAGCTCACAAACTTATTCACAAACCGACTCGACTGACTAAATGATGGTGGCAGGCCTAGTCAAAGACATGGACATAATATAATAAGTCATCATTGCCACTGTTGCTAGTTGGCATATAGTTCAAAATTCCCAGTTTTTTATTGAGAATATATTCGAGAATAACATTTGACGAATAAAAATATACGGATCATGATCTTACCGAGGCCGTGTCCAGAACGAAACGAGACACCCTGCCGAGGCCGAGGCCCAGTTGGACTATGCCTTGAAACACCCCTGAATACCGATATCCTAATTTCTAATCAAGTTCGAGTTTCTGACAAGAATGGCACCCAAAAAAATCTCACTCACTCTCTCTGTAACTGCCATGCAGCATCACGTGAGAGTTTTGAAGCCTAGATAAAGTCAGCACACTCAGCAATTTTCATTATTCACACGATAGCTTTCGAAGGAAGTGGGCATTGAACTCGCTAATAATCTCATGAGACTATTAATAGAAATGTGTAAGATTATATTATTCTGATAATATAATTTTTATTCTAAAAATAACATACAAGATTCATTTAATGATTGCTGAGATTACGGCTATTTTTCGAATGGATAAATTTTAATCATTAACAACTAAAAAAAAAATTTAAAACGAAATTTAATAAGTGAGAAAAAACTTCCATTTCATTCCAGTCATTCAAATAAGTAGAGCTTTATAGATTACCTTCAAAAAATTTAGATGCTTTATATATTTTTTATTAATAAATATACATTGATGAATGCTGAATGAAAAATTGATTCAATGTTTTCATTGTCAAAAGCAGAAAGTTAAAATGCATATTATTGTTGATTACTCGTACGAATTGATATCAGTTTAAATTTTTTCTCGTTATCTCGGGTGTTTTTCAAAAATCTGCTTGAAACGTTGCAAAACTTTTCATTACTTTAATTGATATTGTTTTGTTTTGCACTACAAGTATAAGTACAAAAATATTTGTTTTGTGTAATATAAGCTTGATAATTTTTGATATTACGCTTATTTCTTTTAAGACAAAAAAGAAATAAAGAATTTACTTTAATACTAGAGGTATATTTTAATAATTAATTTTAAGAAACTCTTAAAATAATTTCAAAAACTTCATACCATGAAATCATTGCTCAAATCTAGTAAGATAGAACTAAAATATAATAAGGTAGATAATTATAAAGATATAATGAAGAAAAAATACTTTTAGAAATATTTTAATCTTATTATATTATTATTAATATTTATAAATATATTCTTCCTTTTCCAACTTTAAATCAATAAGAAACAATTATATACTTTTATGGAAAATTCAAAGGAATACAAAACAAAAAAAGTGTCAGTTGTTAATATAATTTAAATAAAAACAAAATTACAGATTAACAGAATTTATTTGTGGTTTATTTAAAAAATTTCATAGTTAGTATATTGCAATATGTAATTACTATTCCGATTATAAATGCAAAATGACGGCAACTAATTAATTAAATTAGTCATTTAAGTAAAATAACTATTTCATAACCATGTCATACTTGTCGGTAAGCGTACGGAAATTACGGCAATTGATAGATTTTTAACACGACATTTAGTTAAACTGTTCAAAACACGAAAAAAAATTCGATCCCACCGTTCATCAATTAGGAAAAAATGTTACTCTTCAATAATTAAATTTTTGCAAAAACGTTCGATAAATAAAATTCTACAAAATGATTAAATAAAAAAAATAATAATAAAAATAAAAAAAAAAAAAACTTCCTGAAGGAGAAATCCGTAATTTCAATAAAAGAAAAAAAAGTGATTCAATAAATCTTATAATGATCGATGCTGTTTTCACGATTGCAATCAAACACTCCAGATTGCACACCGCCAGTCCACGACGAAATATTCATAATTCGAATTTTCCTAACAATCGTGTTCGCTTCAATGGTTCAGAGCACTGCGATCCGTTCGACATGGACCGCCTTTCAGCTAAGCAGAAGAAAGGTAAGAAGAAAAAAGAAAAGAAAAGAAAATTAAAGAACTTAATTTATAAAAAAATGATAAAAAAAATACTCAGGTCATGAGGCACAACTATCAGCATAAGTCATAATCTATTTTACAACATTGTCACGTACTCGCTTAACCGTTTACCACGCAAAGGGTGTTTACCATCTTCGCAGCAAAGAACCTGTGCGAATTTATTGAATGGTCTTGCTTTATAAGTGTTTTTTTTTTTATTATTATTGTTCTTTTTTTTTATTCAACTGGGTTTGGGACTACCTTTAGCAGATTATGTTCATTCATTCTTTCGCTTTAATTTTATATATTGAAGAGTATTTGTGGTGTGATTTTCTGATGAAAGGTTAACGATTGCTGGAACCGCTGAATTGTTTATCGTTTAGTAAATACCGGAAAACCAATTTAATTATTCATTCCTGGACAGTTTTTAATATAATTTTAGTATGTCATTTCAATTAAAAGACAATGTATAGTCTTTAAAAGCTAAAAAAGTTTTTACATTTTACATTATAACATTTCAATGTAGAAATGTGATATTTCTATAGCACGCCGTAAAATCTGGCGTATAACGCGCACCCGTACTTTCAAGTCATATTTTTTAATTTTTAGGTATATTCGCCGCTTAACGCTCACCGCCCTTTTTTACAAAGAAACCTGAAATATTCGTTTGCAATGCTCTAATGTTTTTAAGTCATTTATTCCGAGGTATTATTCCAAGTTTTAGAAAAAATAGTATATTTCTAGAGCTGCAACCCTTTAAGGTATCCAACTACCCTAAAATCATGATTTTTTTTTCAAAAATTGACAATTTTTTTATGATTTTATTTTATAGATCATCTTATTAGCTTGATAAAAATACCAATCTTTTTAACGTCTATTCACTAGAACAAAAACTACAAGTGTTTTAATAAAAGAAGATGACATAACTTTACACAAGATGCCAAACTTTAAAATGCGTTTTACTCGAAATGTGTTTTTTTCGAAAAACTCAAACGGGGACAGCGATTGCTCAAAAAGTTTTGACTATAATTTGCTGAAATTTTTTGTGAATGTTTCGTATAACAGTAGAAGTGTTTTGATCTTCGGATTTATCAATAACTGTTTTATTTCAAAATTTACAGTCCGTTATGTGAATATAATCACTGTTTTTTTAAGCAATTTCATATAGTCACTAAGATAGAGTGCCCTAGTTTTTGTAAAATTTAAATATCTATTATCCTGAAGCTCATTTCAAACATGAATAACGAAGTAACACATTAAAACTGAAAAATTGAAAATTTGTTCAAAACATTTTTGTACAGAGCGGGCCCCGTTTATGTAATTTTTTGTACATTTTCACCAGTTTTTTCCCCATTTTAATAATAATAAACTTTTTTTCTAATTTCAATTTTACGGTTTTTTCCCTTAAAATATACTAAATAAACCTAAAAATCACAAAAAAATCCCCATATCTTCATTTTTTCAAAAAAAAAAGTTGTCGCAAGTAGTCGGATACCTTAAGTTCATAAGGAGTAGCATTTCTTTTAAATAAGCATAATTCGATCTATATGGAAGTCTAATTTTTTTGCTATGCTCATCTCTTTTTCTATTTTTAAAGCTCTCATACCCGATTTCGATCTTATTTTTTGTGTTAAAAGTGTACGTTATACGCCGGATTTTACTGTATATTAATAGTATCGAATTATTTATTTAAAAACTGATTAGTATAAAAAGATTAAGCTTTTAAAATTCTTTTAAAAATGAAAAATATTACAAATGTGACAATGAAAGGTATTAATGGATATCATTATTGCTAAGGGAATCCACTGAAATTAAAAAGATACAGGTAATACACAAAAATACGTAAATACAAATTTTATCGTCTAAATAAAAAATAATAATTAATAACTTTTTAACCAATAAATTTAAAATTTGATACTAATTAAATACTATTTTAGGCAAGGTGTATTTAATTACTTCTACGAAAATTATTTTTAAGCTGATTAATAAGCAATGTAATAAAATAACTTTCTCTCATTATATATTTCTTTTAATATTTAATAAATGTTTACATCAGATTCAATTATTTAAATAATGAGCAATTAAACGACGTTATCAAAATATTGATAATTTTTTAAAAATTTGCTGATTTTTATACAAGGAAAAGATTTAATTTTCCAGACTTTCATCGACTAATCCTATTATAAAAGTCTTCTTTTTGTGTGCGTCTATAATAAAAAACAGTGCTTAAGATTATTTAGTGTTAAAAAAATTAATTCTATTTCTACGTTATACGATAACTTAGGTTTGACCAAAAACACGAAGCGCCTAATACAAGGCTAATACTTAAATGCAATTACAAGAGACTTTAATGGTAATTTTTTATATAACATATATATCTTGCTCAATGAATTAATTTTTCAAATGCGCAACGTCGTCGCGAAGAAAAAAATATAAATTTAATTCAATTAAACAAATTCAATTACTCCCGAAATTCAATTTCTTTTCTTTAAAAAAAAAAGAGTTCTATTTATTATTATAATTTCTCTTTCTCTCAGTATCTGAACAAATTTTCTCGAAACTTCCAATAGATACAAAGTTAATAAACTTTAAATTAAATAAAACATTTATCTAATTGAAGAAAAATAAAAAAATAGTATTTGTTTTATAGTGATTAGTTATTACTTCTGCATACATAGTGCTAATTTAAGGGGGGGAAACCTTCAGAAAATTAAAAGTAAAACCGTCTATTTCTTCATTTAATGTTTCAATTTCAGAACGTGTTCCCATTTTGAAATACAATAAATTACATTTCACAATTTATTATAACTAGTATAAATAATATTCTTTCACATCTTCGACAAAACATTTACCACAATTACACACCACACTTCACCTACTTTCAACTTCCAGTAATTATTCTACAAATGAGAACATCCCCCAAGCCATACCTCAAGGATTGTTTCTTAGAATTGATATGAGCCAAAAGCACAGGACAGTATGACACTGTTATTCCTTAAATTGCAATTACAATCCTATTGATTATTTATATTTAATATAATAAGATTACAGAGTTCGCTTTGGCAACCTAACGATTTGTTACGAAGTGACACACAAATAACCGATCGGTTTTTAATGAAACCCAGACTGTTCATTTTATGCAATCCTGATAACAGCAAGGGTGAATGTTAATTAGTGTTTTTTTAAACTATTTTTCCTCTATTTATCATTGGAAGCATTTTATGGACTGCAGATTGTAAATGTATGTTTTGACATTTTTGTTATTGTTATACAGAATTTCTCTTATTTAAAAAGTTTCACTTCAAAAAGTTTATAATTCGTCACAAGCTCAAAATTAGTTTACCTAATGAAAGTGCTGCTATTACTATACATTGCGGGTATCCTCTTGATGAATGGTTCCCATGTATACACAGATGGTTCAGAAGATGCTATTAAAAATTCTGGAGCTCAAGTGCTTTCAGTATTAGTTATTTATTCTGTTGGGAAGTATAGTGATAATTTTGAAGGTGAGATAGCGGCAATATCATTTGTGATCGATAAATCGGAAAGTTGTTCTGAACGCAATATTGTGTTTTTTTATCGATTCTCAAGCTGCCATTTTGTCTCTAATTAATTCAAGGTATAATGAAAACGCACTAGTTCATTCCTGTAGAATAAAGTTGATTGAACTTGGGAAGTCTAGAGAAAGCATTGCCTTCAATGGATTCCCAGCCATTCTAACATTTCTGGAAATGAGCAAGCCACAACCTCAACCTCATGCCACAACCTCTCTTTTACCTTTGCGTTACATCAAAAGACTCATTTTCAGTAAACTGCAAATTAATAAATGCAGCTGCAGGTAAATGGTGGAATATCTTGCTTAACTAAAGTGGTAGAGTCCCCCCAGTTCCCTGCCACGATCCGTTGGGTTGCGAGCTTTCGTTTACTTCCTGGACATGAGTATTTGCGGAAGCATTTATATCACACTGGAGTAAAGGATTCGGCTTGTTGCCCTCTGTGCCACCAGGTTGAAATGGATGATGACCACACACACACTTCAGACACTGCCTTATTGTTTGTTTTAAAGTTTTTTGCAGACAACTCTACGGAGGCAAATTTTAATTCTTTTTATGCTTCATTATATTTTATTGGACTGCTCGTCGACTAATGCCAGAGATGCCGAAAGGCGTAGGATAAAAAAGTTTACCTAATGAGATAAAAGAGATTTCGCTTTGCTCAGAAAACGATGCCAGCTTTAATGAAATTAAAGACCAAAATAAGTAATATAAGCAAACACAAATTGAAATGATGATGTTCTGAAAGAGAGAATGGGCCTTGATGGTATATAATATATAAACATCAAGGCTTTACGTCTTTTTAACTTTCACCGCTCTCTGGAACTTTTATTGTGAGCTAGTTTTATAATATCTGGAGGGGAAAATAATTTCCTGTTAGTTAAGTAACAAAAAAAATCCTGTTAGTTGAGTAACAAAAAAAAATTGCAATCATAATTTTATGTGATTATTTTTTAAATTTATTAGTTTAGTTTAAGATTATTTTATTTTTTTAAAAAAAATTTATGCATCTGTAATTTTATACTTATCAAGGCAAAAATCTCAAGACTTTTATTTACGACTCTGGCTATTTTTTTTGTCAAATTTATTGTAGAAGGAAAAGATTCTAATTTCGATTTCCTGTAATGAAAGATTCAAATTTGATATTTATTTCTAATGGTTATTTTTAATTCATTTAAAAAATTTGTTCTCAATATTTATGATTTTTGTACACTTAAAATGTTCTGTATAAAAATTCATTTCCTTTTATATCACATAACATGTATAATTTATTTTAACGAATAAAATATTTCATTGTACATTTATGTTAAAATTTTTTATATACAGTGTGTTTTTCTCCGATTTTTGAAACGTACTCGCAACTACGGAATTTCTTAATAGATGGGCATTTAAAAAAATCACGTTAAATATATTTTTAATTACATTAATAAACAAATACATACTTTTCCAATTTACTTCCAAAAGTATTATTAGCTATATTCACAAAACATAAAATTCAACAAAAACACGAACACATTCAAAGGCATTAAATAAGTTGCAGGAACTAATCTAACAATAACAACAAAAATTGTCCAGAGAACAGAGAACTGATCGCACAGTCTTAGCAACAGGCATAATACTACATTAAAAACTCATCAAAAATAAATGAGGCATTTGTATTGAATGAAAACAGCCTAAAGAGGTTTTATTAAGAGATTGTATTTGATAATTTAATGAAGTATATATTCTGTGTATAATTTTACTTACTTTTTGAGGTACAGTTACGCTAGCTATTTTTGTTATACTTAATAACAGGTAATTTAAACATTTGAAAGTAAATAATGTCAGTGAAGCATCACGATAATTATTAGTTTGTTAGTTTGTTAATATTATTTTTTATGGAAATAAACAAAGAATTTCAGGAAATAACCTAGGATACTTGAAGCAGTATTTAGTAAAAGAAAATTCCATTTTGACAGTGAACGTACACAAACCTCTCTTACGGGGTGGGGTGGGGATTATTCTGAAAATAAAGAAAGTGCTAAGGGGTTAATCTCTGTCGTAAAAACTAAAAATATGTGGGTCAGAAGGGGTTGAACCCTCAACCTCCCTTTGTACGCCATTGCAGTTTGATCAAAAATCAAAAATATATGTTTTGGATTAAGAAGAAACGTGCATATATATATATATATATATATATATATATATATATATATATATATATATATACGTCACCATATTTTCAATTATCTTTGGATCTCAGTTTGAGTTAAAGTTTTAATTTAAACAAAACTTTGAAATCATAGCAAAATATTTCCTCAGATTATTTAATTCAAAAAGAACTATTTTTTTCTTTTATGGAACTTTTAAAAGATAATAGAGCAACTTTTGACAGTAAAATCATTAGATATTCCATTATTATATTTAAAATGTGTGAAGATCCCCTTGGATCTCACTTTGAGAACGAGAATAATTTGGAGTCGGATAAGAGCCAGTAGCCATTTTTATAAATAACTTTCTTTATTTGGTTATCTTTCCCAAATAGAATCAAAGACTTTTAATAACAAATAAGTCAAAAATGTAGTTATATGAGGTTTAAAAGAGCCTTTCCTTTAAATTAACTTGAATATCTAGTGATCCAATTAATTAACAATTATAATATCGATCACGAAGAGATTACCGCAATAAGAGATGCCAGAGTTATATTCAATAATATTCCTATTGAACATTTAACTTTAATCTCACTCCTAATATAAAGCTTTAATGAGACTTTAAATATAAATCAATATTTACCACACTGAATCTCAACTCTTCCTGAGATTAATTTATCAACCTAGAAATCTTCACAATCATAAATCTCTAACTTCACTATTAAACCTTTCTGCTTCAATCTCTCTTCTACTGCTCTAACTTTACTATTCTGTTTGACTTAAATACTTTATCTAATCTGCATAACAAGGAATCCTGTCCTCTTTTTGGAGCTGATTGGAAATAGGTAGGGAATTAAATTTCCCTAAAAAAGACGACTCAGAAGGTTAGTGATAAAGTTCCGTATAGATTTGTCACAAATGTACGGCAGACATTAAATATAAAGCTAAATTCAAAATCCTGCTATGCAAAAATGCATTTTTAAATATGAAAATTTCTACCCATAATTTCCCACAAAATTTTTTTTTAAAAAAAGAATATTCCATTCAAATACATATTTTAAAATGTTGTACTAAACTGCAAAATCGAAAGTGAGTAAATGTGTGTGTGTATAGGGGTGTGTATGGGGGAGAGGGTTATGGCGTAAGATCGTATGTTAACTAAACTGCACCAAATAAATTCGTAAGAAAATATAATTATCATAATAGTAAGACAGGAAGTATTAAAGATGGAAATAAAAAATGTTTTTAAACAAAGATTAATAGCATTGTAGGAATTCGCTTGATAGGCATTTTACTTAAAA
Organism: Trichonephila clavipes; assembly: GCA_019973935.1. NCBI lineage: Eukaryota > Metazoa > Arthropoda > Arachnida > Araneae > Nephilidae > Trichonephila > Trichonephila clavipes. Next base: position 488,094 of record BMAU01009159.1, on the reverse strand, counting down.
ATGTAAATAATAAAATTCCTGATAATTGTGTACAAAAAAAAATTTAAAAAGAAATATTACTTGAATGAATGTGAGTGAAATCTTTAAAAATATTGCATTATTAAAATGAATCTTCATACAGTACTTTAGCTTGGTACGGTAAATTTTAAAATTACATAACATTTCAACAACGCTAATTTTAAGTCACTAATAACTAAATGTAAAAAAATACGGGGAAATGCACAATTAAAAAAAAAAAAAAATCATCTTCTTTCATTAACAAAGAGTGCAAAACACTTTGCATTTCAAAAGTGCTTTTCAGTCACACGGAAACCAAAACCAAGACGCCAAAAGAAGAAAAAAAAAGAACAAATCAAAAGAAAAAGGGAGGAAAGAGCAAGAAGACGAACGTGCACAACAACCCCGTGAAAACTTCTGTTCCATCTCACGGGTCGGAAACTCCCACGCTTGCTATAAAAAAAAAACACCACCTTTTCTCCTAATAACAGCAAGAAATAATTAAGAAAAACAAAAGCGAGAAGTTCCACGGCAAGCGGCCAACAGAACATGGTCATCTGAAGTCAAAACAAAACAAGAACCATCAGCACTCATCCAAAAGCGAGAATTAAAAAAAAGAAAAGAAGAAGCGTGAAACATAGACAAAAAAAGTGCACAGTTAGCTATCCTTGCGAAGACTTGAACCCTCTTTCTCACCCAACCTTACTCCTCAGCCATATTCTCACGTTAGACTACAACCGAAATCATTAAAAGTTCATCAAGTCCCATGAGCCCCAAGCAGACACAGCAATCCTTCCCCCTTCCCAACCAATCGCTAATAGCCCACTGTTTAGGATACTACACAAGGAAAAGACTGGATTGTTTTTGGAGAGATGGTTTGTCCCCTCCAAGCGCTGCTTGCAACCTGCTAACAAACTCATTTAAATAAGTTCATATTTTGGCTACATTTTACAGGCTATTAATTATCAAACTGGTAATGAAGGAAAAGATTGTATTTGGCTGTTTTGAAAGCGTACGGCGAATTATTTCCGAAGTCATCTAATTATCGGTTTAAGAGAGAAACTGGTTTGAGAGTCATCCCGGGGCTGCACCGGTATAGGTCATATTTTGTTTTTACTTATGAAGAAATTAATGGACAGGCACCAAAGAGGAATAAATTACAAATCCAACAAATAATTTTTTTTTAGTTGCACTGTGAAGGATTTAATTTGAATTGAGTTTTATTTCGCAATGATTTTGAAAAACTGTGGTTGCCTTATATGAATTTCTGTTTTAATTGGTTTCGATGATAGTGCACTACTATGTAGTTTACTTATTATTTTTTTAAGTAGAAAAGAAATTAAAGAAAATAATTAAATATTGCGCAAGGTTAAGTATACATAATAAAAACCAGTTATGAAAATTTAACTTAGCATTTTCTTTATATTGGATGGTATATAATATTAATTTGGTTTAAGTGTTACTTTCGATAAAAAAAACAATAAAGTATTGTAGTAGAGTGGGCTGGTGTTGGTTTGTTGTCATATCGGGTTTATTGAAGACATCTTTAGACTTGACTGTTTCTCTTTTATTAGGAAGCGCACATCAGCAGATAAAAACACAATTGCGGTACATTTTCACATTGAATAGAGAAACTTTCGACGATTACTAAGTAAAGCAGACAACGACAAGTAGCAGCAGCGGTTATTTACATTTTTACATGATGAAGGCAAGCAGACAAAGAGAGCGATTACACCAGATTTTTGCTTTTATATCTCGGCAGTGGTCATTACGTAATAGTAGTTCTGATTGGATAGAATGGGCGGGACAGGGATTTCGGTCTAGCCGATTACGATTAAGATTACAGTGTTATTTTTAAACTAAAGAATTAAAGTTTGTTTAAATATTAATACAAAGAGTTAACAAAAAGGTTACTAGAGGGAATTATTATATATATATATATATATATATATATATATATATATATATGATCAAACATTGATACCGATATGCCACGTTACTGTTATATATATAGAAAAGTTTAAAAACAATATATTCGATAATGAACACACTCCATCTTGTTATTTTATAAAAATGATCTCCATTTTGATATAATATTTCATATCCGAAAAACCTCGAATTCGAAAAATCGTCGAAATGACTATGCGTGATAGAATGAAATTACTGTATATGTTTATTTTAAATAATTGTATATTTTAGCAAACATAATTATTCATATAAATATATTAATATTCATTTATATAAACATTTTAATGTACAATAATTAATACGAATATTTTAATGCCTTGAATTCTTTTTATCAAATATTTTAGAGTTAGTAATGCAATAAGCCCTCGAACCGCGTAGATATCACGTTTCTAAGCAATTTAGTAATTTATCCCGTCGCACATAATTTTCAGAATAATTAATGCAATCCATATAATTATTATAAATAGCGAATATGTAAAAGTAGTCCACGATTTTACCCCAAAAATATAGAAAATCCTTCATAGTCGAAGGATTAATTCATATTTAAAATTATTACATTTTTATAAAATATTGTGTATCTATACGTAAACTAGTTAATCTTATAATAATTATTGACACTAACAGTTGCTTAAATTCTCTAATAGAAGTATGATTAATATTAATTCGAAAATGCAAACACTAGAAACCTTGATATTAACCCAGATTTCCATTATAGAATCGAGCAAAAACATTAACATTTACAGATTTCGAAAATTGGCACATTGGAAGAAAGCAATGTTGCTAAAGTTCAAAATTAATATGTAATTAAAAAACATGATTTTTTTAATGTTTGCATTTTTGTTCATTTATACTAAATCACTTTATTGCAAAAACACGAGAAAAAAATTATGTTAATTAAAGCTAATTAAGTATATTTTTTTGGAATCATTTTTCAGAAAAATTAAAAGCAATTGTACACATATACTAAAAAGTATTATAATCGTATGAAATAAATGGCAGCACAATTAACACTTCTCTTAAGCTTAAAGATTCTCGAGATCTATACGAAAACTGAGCGATTTTTAACTAAGATGAAGAGGCCATTCCTAAGCGGGTATGTAATTCTGCTAAGTTTCCATAACACGCTACGAATACCAGCAAGAACACATCACGAAAGAACAATTAAAAATAATTATTGTAGCTTGATTGGTAGAATTACGAACTCTTGATTAATTGTTAAAGGGTTTGAGAATAGTACTTTCAAAAGTCGTGGTATAACGAGGGTAAGACATGTTAAACATGTAAGGGCTTAAAGTTCTCATGCTATTTTGATGTGGACATGGAGTCGCCACATTTTAAATGTTTTTAAATATTTTTTTTGATAAATAGCAACAATGATTTAGCTATTTAAACTTTTTTAACGGATTTTAAAATTAATTTTTCCCATTTCACTTAACTAACCAAAGTAAAATCCAAGCTACTTCAATAATCCGACAGAAGATCAAGGTTCGAGAGATCCAAGTGCTCCAAATATACACCCAGCTATGGTTGTGGAATAATGGATGCACATTTAGAGATAGATCTCGCCATCTGACCGTAATTTAAAATTGCGAAATGTATCAGCGTTCTTAAGTGAATTTTCAAGTCGAAAAAAATATAAGGACAGAGCAACGTTTGGCAAATAAACGATAGATAAATTACCGTATTGTATTTCTAAGCTTGGAAACTAGATCGTTTTCATAATCCTTTCTACTTATTGGATATTATAATAAATTCTACTAATATATATTAGATGTCTTTATAAAGAAAAACAGAGAAAAAAAGGAAACTATTGTCCCTTCGTACTTACTATTGAAATTACTTATAGAACGATATAATTTCAAACAATCAATTTAGGTTTATTAAGTACCTCTACATTGTTTCACAACATGCACAAAATTTCCTAGAGGGAACATTTCTCTGAAAGGACCAGTGTCGCACACAAGGGGGCTGGGGGTCCGGACTCCCCCCAAAGCCCTTGATTTGTTTGTAATGATTAATTGTATTAATTAATGCTAATTATTTACTCAATAATTAGTTTTTTACTGTGTTTTGTTCCCGAAGATCGACAAAATCAAAAGGAGCATGATACAAGAATGATGAACTTTCGACCCCGGATCCCCCCTTGAAAAATTCCTGAGTACGCTACTGGAAAGGACCGATATGTAAAACAATTCACATTTTTCAATACCAAAATTTATAAATTCTTTCTTCGAACGAAACACTTAATCTGAAACTGTCAATGAACTGCACGGTATTACGCCAACTAACCAATTCTAAACTACAGCAGCGTATTTTTATTTACATGTCCCAATAATACATCATACTCCCCGTCTTGCTTGTTATAATGCAAAAATCCCGAAATCAAAACAACACCAAAAAGGAAATGAAAATACTTATTTACTTTCCCCTGTTTTCACTCTACCTCTAGAAAAAATAAACAAAAACATATTTCAAACGACCCACCGCTCGCTTTATATTCCAAACCATCTTTACAATTTTTTTTTACTTAAAACCATCCACTTTAAACCACTCTTTAGGTACACACGCAAAAACACCTGAACTTCCAACCTCCAGGTAGAACCATACAAGGCACTCACACACACACAAAAAAGTTGCGAATCTACTTTCTTTATTTTGTTATTTCACCTCCCCCCTGAGCCTCGCTTTCACTCATCAGAGTGGAAGTGTGTTCTCTGTGGTCAAAGTTTATTATCCCGTGTCGTAGCGCTAAGATCTGTGCAAGATAATAGACGTGGGATTCAGTCGGGAAAGGGTCGACAGTTTTGGGTCTTTGCCCTCTACTGCACTGGGGGCAAGACTTCCTGGCTGTTAGGACGTTACCCGAGTTTTCGTCGTTTCCTACCCCAAAATGCATTCCGTCGTCACAGGGATGGTGTAAGACACTTTTCGGATGGGTAGAGATGGAAAATTAACTCTTGGGTAAGAGACATCCAGGGAGATAGGTAATTAGTTTGTCCAGTTTGAATGAAGCGTTTCAATCACAAGAAATGATCTGGAATGCCACTGGTAAATGCTGCTTTGAGGAAATAGAAAATAGACTGTTCCTCAGCATGGTGGTAATGATGTACTTGAATTATTAAATGACGATATTGTTCTTAGTAATTCCGAGATGATATTAAGGGTTACAGTGAAAATGGAAAAGAAAAAACAATTTTTTTTATAGATATCTATTGTTGAGATGAGTGTATAGCATAAGTGGGTAATTGTTTGGGCTCAAATGCCACATTGGGGAAGCGGAGAAGACCGGTTCATGGCACCTTTTTAAAATGAATGCATTCATTGGTTAACGTTGCAACAATACATATAAGTTAAACAAAATAGAGGCAGTTTTATTCAATTCATTTACTGTGCCAAACTAATATCAACTACAGTTGCAAGCACACTTAATTTTAGAATCAATTTAACGAGACAAAGGTACATTATCACACTTTTCTACAATTTTTTGAAACAGGAATAAGATTGCGTGTGGATATTCTTATCACAGCCTTCAAGTTACTGTCAGGCAATTTGCATCTATGTTTACTCTTGTTGATCTTGCTGCAAAAGCTTTCTATGTTGACCCCACTTCCTCCCAAAATAGAACATTATCTGTATATTTAGTTTTTCGAATGTCTCGGAGGGCAACTAAAAAATTCTTTGTGGCTGTTATTTGCTAATCTCTGGAGTATACAATAACATATAATGAATGGAAACAAATAAGTGTACACATTTTCTAGATAAAACAGCAACATTTTTTTAATCAACACATTTACACATTGAAAGATACCATATATGGAACCATATATTAACCAAATAAGGAAATATTAAACTTAAATACTTAAGTCTTAAGATTTTCACAGCATTGCACTTAGTATGCGTATTTAAATACTCAGTCAGTAGCGCCCACATGAATTTTTCAAGGGTGTCCGGGGTCGAAAGTTCACCATTCTTTTATCATGCTCCTTTTGATTTTGTCAATTTTCGGGAACAAAACACAGTAAAAAACTAATTATTGAATAAATAATTAGCATTAATTAATAAAATTAATCATTAATAACAAATACTTAATTAAATTTTACGTACTATATACTTAGAATTATAATCAATCGGAAAAAAATCAAGGGCTTTGCCCCCCCCTTGTGTGCGCCAATGTACTCAGTTATTGCATAACGGGTTTACTATTGTTTGTAATTGATTATTTTATTAACGTCTCATTACAAAATTACACTAGGGCAGTCGTGAAGGACCTAGGGAACACGTTCAAAATTAGGAGAACTCTTGAGCTGATGCTAGACTTGTGGCGTACACAAGGTTGAAATTTAAGGGCCCGAATCCCTTACTACCCCCTTTTTTTTAATTTTTAGGCATAAAAACTACACTTTGGCGCTTTGTCTCTAAAAATGTTTCAAATGCAAGCTTCTGCCATAATATTATTCTGCGTACGACACTATAGCCTCACTCTTCAAATTTTCATACCACGCGAAAATGAGAACTTTGCGCCTCGAAAAATTTAACGTGCACATCAGTCTCGCATCGCAGCGAATCTGAAGTGACACCAGGACTTGACAGATACAACGTGAGCACGAGTTTGCGATCTGTTAGTTCAGTGGCGCACACAAGGTGGGGGTGTCCCCAGGTCCTCCCCTCTCATCGATCTTAATTTTTTTCGATTGATTATATAATCCAATGCATATAATACGTCAAATTTAATTGAGTATTTGCTATTAATAATTGATTTTATTAATTAATGCTAATTATTTAATTAATAGTTTATTTTTTACTGTTTTTTACTTCCGACAATTGATAAAATCAAAACAATATGTTTGGCGGCGTATTGGGGATATAATACGAGAATGGTGGACTTTCAACCCTCGAACCTCCCCCCCCATGTTTGCGCCACTATGTTAGAACGGAAATACATCGTTAGTCATGGTAACTTAAGAAGAGTAATTGGAATTATTTTTACAGTGGTTCCTCCTTTTTTTTTTTAAAAAAAAAAAATATATATTAATTTTTAAACAGAATATACTTTTAATACACACCCAAATAAAATGCTTCTTAATAAATTAAAGTTGCAAAATATTCTTCGGATTCAAAAACTGGCTACAAATGAACTATTGAATTTCGCGTACTTTTTCCATTACACATTACAAACTTTTCAAAAGATTAATTTTAACAGAGCTGATCTTGTCTTATTCAAGAATGTAACTTTTTTTCTTTGGAATTTTATACACCTGTTTTAGTAAAGTCAATAGCGATATATAAGATTATTTTACAATAAAAACATCATTATCTTTATAAGTAGGATGAAGATAATTCGTGTTTTTATTCTCCTTTGAATCGTATAAAATGAATATTTAATTAAATTCTCTTTCATAGTATCAACTATATAGTTTATTTCTTTCAATCCTTTAGAAATATCAAGATTGAAGTTAGTTGTGAAACTCAAACACGCTCTTTCCTTCAAAAGCAATTTCGTACTTCATTAATTATTTCAATGAAATTAATTTACAACAGGTGTTATATGTATGCTTAATTCTTTATCTTGATTAACTGATCTTTTTGCAACTTTTATATATAAGTAAGGGTTAAGCCAACCAACATGCAAAATAAAAGGAACTTTTTCGAAATTAACGAAAAAGCAACGCAAAACAGTTTGTATCGTTTATTACGTAATCAAGCGATTTATTATAGTAATAATAATTATTACTCGTACATTTTTTTTTAAAAAATTTAATTTTAGAAAACAAAAGTATATGAAAATGTGAATAAATAACAATTTTTTGCGTGTTTTGTGATATAAGTCAGATAAAAAAGGAAGAAAATGTATTAGTCAATGATTTGTAACAGTCAAAGTACCTCGCTTTTATTGACCTGAAAATAAATACAAAGGTTAAAACTTTTCCCCTACATCTAAATGAAGATTTTTTGCAATAAATAATATAATTAACGATATATGAATAGGCCAACAATTAGTTAGACGTATCTACAAGTACAATTCGTAAAACATTTTCTAATTAATATTTTATTGTACTACGCTTCATTATCCTAAGATATATGAGATTGACTGTAATTTCTATCTACAATTCAGTAATGCCCAAATGGAATACAGGAACTGTAGGTGATATCTCATTCGTCAAATATCTATTCTATACTCAACTTAAAGACTTCTGAGGTCCAGTTTAATTTTAAGTGTAGCCGCAAGCGAAATAAGGACTTGAATTCGTGACCCGTTTCAGATTTCGCTCACAATGAAATCCTCTGTCTGATATTGACGAGATAGACCCTAATATGCATATAAATATCTTACTACGTGCATTACGGTGGACTAACTTTTTTTTTAGTATTTAAAAACCCACCTATGCGGAAATAATGTTCTATGGTGTATAAATAAAGGGAAAAAAAACAAAATAAAAAGTAATTTTTATGTTAAGTACTGCCACAAGAGAAATGAAACCTAGGTATTTTGACTTATTTATGATAAAAAGTCAAAGTAGTTTGTGTTAAAATGTGAAACAAGCATTTTAGTACTTTTCAACATTTATTGCGATGAGAGGACACATATTAAATAGTAAGGAAAGAAAAAAACACGTAATGTACACTTAATAGCTCCTAAAGTATTAAATTTTAAAAAAAAAATATGCCCAGTTGAAATTGCAGTGCATGATGAAGGAGAAAGAATAGTAAAGCTAGGATCGGCGTCAGACGTGTAGCTACCGCCGTATCAATGACACGGGGCCTCCAAGCTACAGGGGCCCAAACATGTGTAACTACAGCCCCACTAACAGGGCTCACATTGCTAAAAAAGAGCCTTGAAGGAATTTTGAAACAAGGTCCCCTCAGAGCTAGCTACGACAGTGGCTAGAGTTATGAAATGTTGCTATGTACATAGTACTACTAATCAGTAATCGTCACATATGATAATTTACGTTTTGAATAACAATTATTTAGAATCTAATATTATTTTTGTAACCGAAATTAATCTCCCCTCCCCTTTCTTCCCCCTTTGTGGCAATGTTAAATTTTGAAATTATTTTTTACCCAATCTCCATACCATAGAACAAGGGTGTCAAACTCAAAGGCTGACTTGGTCCAAATAAATAAGGTTTAACTTAAAAGGGGTTGCAAAGAAAGCAAAATTCATAGAAACGTAGGTTCATTTCGAATAATACATTACAATAAACATATTAAATTTTTGTTGTTCTTTTATATATGTACGTCCTAACACTTGGCATCTCTTCTCTGCAACTAACTTTCCTATTATAGAAAAAATTATATTTTATTAAACATTATTGTGGGCTAATATATTGAGAAGGCCGCAAAAATGCTCTTTGTGGGCCGCGAGTTTGATAACCCTGCCATATTACATATTCTCCGTGTAGGTAAATTCTGATTGACAATTTTTTTCTCCATATGACCGTGATCCAACCTAATGAACATTTAAAGCCTTCAATTTTATTTTAATTTAAAAACAATAAATATTATAAGGGTGAATACATCAAAAAATTTATCATTATGATAATTCAATAATGAAAACAAATCAACTCTTCAGGACGAAATATTTTAAGTAAAATAAAATTCAAATCAGAAACACTGATACACATCATTTTTTTTTTTTAACTTTCCCTTTCCCCATCTCGTCTTATTCTTCTCAAACCCACATTTTTGGATTATACTGAATAGCTAATTTGTTTCTATTGTATTTCGGCATGAAGAGTCGGAGAATATATTCAGTAATCAACTTAATTTATCTGGCCATACTTTACGACATGTTCTCGGCTTTACGTTTATTCCAAGCATTTCCAATAATCTGTTTGCCTTCACTGTTACTTTTTTCCATTGTTATCTGAAATAGTTACACGTTTCGCACGTGAAATATTTGCTCAGTCAAAACGCACTCGTGCATAAAAGACAAACCTAAGATACCGACATAAACAAGGAATAGCATTGGTTAGCGGTAGCTTGTAGAGATGAGGGACTTTTTCCCCCCTCAAGGTAACAGCATGCGATGCACATCAAGTAATGAGATTTCGACAAAGATGTAGATTGTTATCCTTATGGTAAATCATGGGTTTCTGAGTAATACAATGCTTCCTGGTACGAAAAGAAAGGTTTGTGAGTATTAAAACTTACTACTTTTTGAAAAACTTTGTTAGAAATAAATTAGTGTCTTAAGATTAAAATGCAATTCCCAGGGACGTCTTAAGGTAGGCCAACTGGGCCTGGGTCCTGGGCCTCGCCCTCGGTGGTGGCCCCGTTTCGTTCTCAACTCTTGTCTTAATAAGATCATAATCTGGATTATTTTAATGGTCAAATATTATTCCCAAACATATTCTCCTAATCAGAGGGAATTTAAACTGCATGTCAACTGGTAAACGTGGTAAGACTATATTATTATATGATGACCGTTGACTATGTCTAGGCCCATCCTAATACCATAAACAATCATTCAACTATTTTAGTCGAAATACGGCCATTGGATGAGCCGGTCTGGGCCTAAGTTTTGGAGATTGTGAGTAGTGCACATTTTGACAATGCATTTTAGAGATCTCAGTTAGGGTCTACTTTAGCATAGGGGTCCAGGGCCTCACAGAGTTTTAGACGTCCCTGGCAATTCCACCTAAATGTACAGTTATTCAAAAATCCTTCCAAGACTTAGGGGTGCTGCAGCAAAAAAAAACCTAAGACGAATACTACGAAAAAGAACATATGAAAGAACACATAAAAAATTTGTTTTATTTCCGTATATTATGGTGTTCTATATGTGAACTCTTGGTCACAAGGGTTCACATACATCAATGCGCTAGTCCAGTTCCTGCCCCACTTTAGTCAACATGGTTTTTTCAACGTTATGGGCAGCACGTGTTATCCGAAAACCTGGTCTTTTACATAAGACTCAAGTTTTCGAACCCCGATTGCCGCGTGATGCAGCAGAACTACATGAAAGGAAAATACGTGCTGTCAGTGGCGCACACAAGAGGGAGGGTCCTGGGGGTCTGGACCCCTTCCTCCCCCAAACCCTTGATTTTTTCCGATTGATTATAATTCTAAGTATATAGTACGTAAAATTTAATTAAGTATTTGTTATATTAATGATTAATTTTATAAATTAATGCTAATTATTTATTCAATAATTAATTTTTTACTGTGTTTTTTGTTCCCGAAAATCGACAAAATCAAAAGAAGCACGATACAAGAATGGTGAACTTTCAACCCTGGAACCCCACCCCCCTTTGAAAAATTCTTGCGTGCTGTCACAATAACATTGATATCACCATGTTGAGTAGAGTGCAGCAGTAACTGGACAATTGCATTGATGGATGCCATGTGACCAAGGGTTCACATGAAACAATTTTTAAAAATTATAGAATTTCGAAAATCATATTTCCCATGCATTTGAATTTCTCAAAAAGATATATTAATAAAGATAGGGTATTGTAAGATATATTTAAGGAAACTTTATTAAAGTTACGAAATCTTTTTAAGTTTGATTTTGTAAAATTCAATATCTGACGCAGTTGATTATCAGGCTATTTCAAAACTTTATGCTCGTTTAAGAGAAGCAGGAAATAAAACTAAAATTGTGGCTTCAGAAAGACCAGCATGATACAGAATATATACTTACATAACATAATACTTGACATTTGTTACTCTAATTGCCTTATAAATGTTGAGGTTTATCATAATTCAACATTCAACACATGTATACAAATGATTATTTAATCATTTATACACCCATTTTAAGATACAAAACAATTTCTTTGCAGGAGATACTGTCGTAAGTGAATTCGTGCAAAGCCAACATTATTGCTCAAAATGTGGTGTCAGAGTACAGGAAAAACTACAGAAAGGAGTATGTGAAGAAAGAGATAAGACTTTTACACAGAAGTATACCTTAAAACTTAATTACGAAAAGATATATCTCATTTGAAAGTATTTGCAATAGTCAAATACGTACAAAATATATTCTAGCTTTAACTTTAAAATCGAAAGTACACCGAGGAAAAGGATTAGAAATTTATAGGAACATATTTCTAGGAATTAATTATATTTGTATTATTTTAAACGATTTTTTATCCGTTCTTCAAAGTATATTGAACGCAAATGCAAAGAAATACTGTTAGAAGAAAACTCGGACGCGTTCAGGATTGTGAAACAAAAATGAAGTGCACAACCTCGCAAAAGACCTTAAGGGGAGAAAAGTTTCAAAACATTTTTTTTTAGCCTTTCTTCTCAACCCTTCTCAACTTTTAAGAGAAAAAAAAACGTGACATTTTTTCTCACAACAACCTGACCTTAAGTTTAGCCACAAAAGGTTCCAATTTATTGGGTTGAGTTATGAAAAAAAAATAGTCTTACGTGCATGAGTTACAGATTAATAGAAAAATATATATATAGCACACAGCTTTAACCGATTCCTTCCATAACTTCTTCAAAACCACCGTCCGACTTACTATTTTTAACTTAAAAGAGGTTTCCGATCCGACTCTAGAACTTTAAATTCGATAGCACCAATTTCCCAGGTCAAGCCCGCCTTAGAAACAAAGTGCGAGTGAGCGCTAGAGAGAAGGCCCTAGGGAAGAAGCACGAAAACTCCTTGACCTCAAAAATCCCCGTTGCCCCTTCCCTCTTGGTTGGAGGCGATGTTTTTATTATTTTTCTTATCCTACTCTTTTATTTCTACTTATGTTGTTGCACAAGCCTTTTTACCCCAGCCCTCTCCTACCGACTGGTATCAAGGAGTTGTAGTCTCCACGCAGCACAAGGCGACTTCAATGGAGGTTCTTATGCTGGGGCCACTAGAGTGTTCCGAATCCTTACATGGACAAGCTATCTTTTTCTCTCTCTCGGCACAGCAAAAACTTTTTTTCGAGAATATCCAGGATGCATGAATCATCTTTTGACAACCCCCCTACTTCTTTTCGTGCGTTTGTGACCGATATAGCCGCTGTTCTGTCGTGTGGGTGACCCCCACCTACCCTCCCTTTTGATTGAAGGGTAGAGGTATGGTGTAACATTATGTATTGAGGGGAAATGGTGGGTGGGGTTCGCTTAGGGTTTCATCAGTAATAGCGAGATGGACAAAAGCCTTATCGCTGGTTGAGTGATGAGAAAAGAATTGTCATATGTCTGTCTTCATAAAGAAGATCCTTGTAAAATTCAGGGTTACACCAAGCGGTGCTATCAAAAGAAGCATAGCCTCTGCTTTTGTTTTCTTTAATTTCCACAGTACATTGTAAATAATATTACTTTGAATAAGGAGGGGAAATTTACTTTCATGATATCGCTTGTTGAGTGATAAGAAACATGCCGACATCTATCTTCAAAGAGATAAAGAAAAAAGAAGATACATAAAGATCACTCTTAGTGAATATCAGCGTTTGAAAAAAAATGAAGTAACAGTTTATTTTTTAAAATATTTTTTTAATTGATATTAATAAAAAAAATTGATTGATTTATTGTTAGTCTATTTGAAGTAACTAGATATCATCACGTTTAATTGCAAATAATGTTATCTTTCAGTTCATTTCCTAACGCTATTTTTAAACGTCAAAGATACAAAAAAAGAAAAAAGAAATCAATTAAATTTTCTTAGAAGATTTGAATAATAAGAATTGTTCACATATATTGCTCAAAATTTATCTGTTTAATCATAACAGTTCCACTGATAATAATTTATTTTAATGCCGAATGGTAATTTAATAAATGTTTCATTTTTGACAAACCAACTGATAAACTGATAAGTAGAAAAAAAATGGTATAAAATATTTAGTGTAATACTTTAAGGACAGAAATTCAAATAACAGTGGCATATTTTTTATTATACTCACTAAAGCAATTTATAATATAAGATTTACAAAAAGTTTTTATTGGATTGAAAATTAGGAATAATTGATACATAATAATTGACTAATTTACATGTCAATAATGGGCTATTCATAAAAAATTAAAACAAAAAGTAGAAGAAAATTGTCAAATTTATAACCGTTAGATGTGCCACAAAATTTAGATTGAATTAAAAGCATACAAAGACTGTTGATCTCGAGATGACATTTCACATGTGGTTAACGTTCCAATACATCTTATAAATATTTATGTCGCACCGTACTAAAACGCTACATTGTTGCTGTACAAATTTAGATCATATGTTCGCATTAAATTTTCTTGTTTGGTTTTCAAGAAGCGTAATCATGGCGTGACTACAAAATTTTTGTAAGTTCAGTGCTCTGTTCTTATATATACATATATTTTAAAATATTCAAAATTTTGTTTTCATTTTAAGACAGTTTTACTAATTTTGTTTATATTTAGATAGTTTTTGCCAAAATGTACTCGGGTGGTTATAAAATTTATAGCTATAAGAAAGTAATATAGACAAAAAAAAATTAAGGCAAAAATTAAGGACGAATTCGAAAAATTAGCATACCAGCTGAACGAAGAGGCAGAGCGGACAGAAAGACCAATCAAGAGATTAAGTAAGGTGATGTATGGTCACATGTGCAGATATGCAGGTAGACGTAATGGGGGAGTGTCTGAGTAGTATAAAGCATGTTGTCGGTGTAAGATCAGTATTTCTGGCAAAGAGATTGCACGCCGTATAGCAGTTAAAATCACACCGAGTTGCTGCCTCAGCGAGAAATGGCGAATAATCAATATGTTAGACGACATCTGGATGCTTTTACCCGAGGTCAAATCATTGGGAAGTTGGAGGAAGGCCGCAGTGTGACAAGTGTGGCTGCAGAGTTCGGAATTGCTCACAGCATCGTTTCACGACTTTGGAGACAATTTCAAACTACAGGGACAGCTATCCGGGGGTTCAGTAGTGGTCGTCCACGAGGAACCACATCCGCAGATGACCGGTACATTGTCTTACAGGCCAGAAGAAACAGGCGGCCAGACAGCGGGAGAAATCGCTAGACACACGACACAGGCGACTGGACGACCGATATCGCGTTTTACCGTGGCCAGAAGAATGCACGGTGGTGGTCTGTTTGCACGACGCCCTGTATGGTGTGTACCTTTAACGCCTGCCCATCGGGGAAGGCGTTCTCTGTGGTGCCGGGAACACCGGAATTGGAGAGACAATGAATGGGGACGAGTACTCTTTGCAGATGAGAGCAGATTCGGTTTGAGTAGCGATTCTCATCGCATACTCATCTGGAGAGAGCGGGGAAGCCGCAATCATCCCTCGAACATCATTGAAAGGAACAGGTATGGATGTTGCGATGTTCTCGTTTGGGGAGGCATCATGCTTGGTAGTCGTACAGACCTTCACATCTTCGACGCAGGTTCAGTCAACGGGACCCGTTATTGTAACGAGATTCTTCTTCCATATGTGCGTCTTTTTAGAGGCGCTATGGGTCTGCAGTTCCTTTTCATGGACGACAATGCACCATGTCATCGCACAGTAGCTGCCGAACAGTTCTTCTTAGAGAGTGAAGATATTGAACGTATGGATTGGCCGGCACGATCTCCGGATCTCAATCCCATCGAGCATGTATGGGATTTTCTAGGCAGACGCTTGGCAGCTCGTACCTTACCACCAGTAAGAATTCGGGAGCTTCGATTGGCGCTGCAAGACGAATGAGCAGCAATGCCTCAACAACTCTTTGACACCCTCATTCTCAGCATGGGCAGACGCTGTGAAACCTGCCTAGCAGTCAGGGGAGATCATATCCCCTACTAAAGACCGGATGTTTCTTGCTGGACACCCATCACAGGGATGTTTCGGCCTTCAGTCGCATGGCGCTCCATGCTACTTTTTCAATCAAGCTTCTTTTTATCCCTCTGATTTCTCTTTTAGTAAGTGTTGCTTACATTACACATGTCCTTACGTATTGGGGATCTTACGGTATTAAATGTGTTGATTTGGAAAGCTTTTGTACAAAGTTATATTGAAAAACCGTCTCGTCCTTAATTTTTGCACACCAGTGTATACTACTCGGTTATAAAGATAAAAAGCAAAAATTAAAAGTGTTTTAAATTATATGTGTATCATATTTAAAAAAAAATGTTAATTCGCACAGAAAAAATAATTTCAATAATTTTACAAACAAAACTGAAATCAATTATTTATCAGGTAATATTAATAATTTTACTGAAAATCTATCATTTATCAATTATTTATCAGAGCGCAAAATTTCTATCTCTTTATTTTTACTATAACTTAAAAAAGGAGCCAAAACTACTAAACTTTTAAGTACGAGGTAGGATTTGAAGATAATTATGATAAGAGAAGACAGAAACCTCAAAGGAACACACTACAAAAATATTCTAAAACGGTTTTCTTGTTTGATAAGAATACCCACACATTTACAAATGAGATCAAAATTTTTCTTTAATCCGCGACGCATACTGACGTTTAAAAATAATAAATTATAGAATTTTATCAAATCTAGAGCATTTAAAATAGTGTAATTAATAAAGTAATTTTAATAATTAATTGAAAACATAGATCATAAAATAAGAATTAACTTTTGTTTCATAGAAAGGTAATATTTCGATTAATTTTTACAAATAAACAATGTGCAGAAGTTATTTAAACCAAATAAATAATGCCTACAATGTAAAAAAAAACTATTTTCGTAAATGCATTTTATTATTTATGCAAACGATTTGAAGATAGAGAGTACATACAGTTATTTACCAAAATTGTTAACCAAAATGTACAATAAGACACAAGAAAATGTAGTATTTTATCAATTGTTGCACTGAATTGGAAAAGTTACCGTTATGTATGAGTACAGAAAAAACAAACAGAGTGAAACCAGATGTTAAAGCTTCTTTTGATTATATAAATGAAATATAGAGATAAAAAAATATTTGCATATTTTTAAAATTTTTTTTATTATTACTTATTCCTTAAAATACTGAGTTACCTCAAAAACACCTGGTAATAAAAACATTCAGTTTCTAAAAAACTCCCAAAAAAAATACACTTTAATTGCGTGACCACAAAGGTGTTGATATTTTCTTTTTTTCTATCTCACTGTGTTTTTGTAGTCTTAATCGTATTAAAATGCATCGCGTGTTTTAGTTCAATGTCCATGTCTTCTAAATTGAATATATAACAATTTATCAAAAACACAAAATTAACGTGACTCCTACAGCCTAAGAGTCTGGGAATGTGACGTCAGATAAAAATGACATTCAAACGATTTATGACAAGACAAAAAAGTAGATATTAGAAAAAAAGGAGAGAGAGAAAAAAAGAACTACATGTGTGAATACATCTTTTTATGGAAATGATTTCAACGTTTCCTTACAAGGAATTTAACACTCGTTATGAATAATTTAGTCATAAAAATTGTATTGAATCAATTACATGTCACATTCATTTAATATAAATGGATCGCTTTTAAATTATATCAGTTAGAAGTTTTGATTTGATTAACATAGTTAAGTTAAGAATTTCTGAAGCAATCGAAGAATTTTTTCAGAATTTTTTTTAATGAATACCACGCACAATGAAAATTTCGAATCAGTCCAACATGTTAAAGTGGATAAAAATTGAGTTCAAAGATTCCGTTACATACAAGTGAAACTCATAAAAAAAGTGTTAAAAAAGACTACTTTTAAGCTTATATTAAAAATTATGAGTACGTTTATTTATTTTTTTATTAATTATAATTCCCCAAACTCCATTAGATGCTGTACTTTTAAAAATAATTTATATATTTTTTTTATTATTGAGAACATTCATAACCCAGTGCACCACAAAGTATCTCACACTGGGGCTTACATAGAAGTAAGCGTGAAGCACACATCATTAAGAAAAGAGAAGGATTACATCACAAACATCCATGTTTTATCCCAGATTCGAACCCAGACCCTACGGCACCGCAAGCAGCGTCACTAACCACTATACCCGAAAGGCGATTATAAAAACAATTAGAAGCTAAAAAATAAACTGCTAAGCAAAAAGAACAATTATTAGCTTTAAATTGCTAAATAAAGATATAATATAATTGCAGTTGACATATTAAAAAAAATCAACTAGGGACTTAAAAAAACTGAATATCTTTAAGAATTAACGCTTTAAAAAATAAACAACCTTTAAAAAAAATTAAGAATATAAATACGTGTTATTTAATGCTTTTTTATATCTTCATCATATATAAATATCAAAAATCTTGTAAATATCGGAAATATTAAAAATGTTTATAGATGTTGTTAGTTTCATTTGAAGAGGAATAATGTTTTTCAGTCTTTAACTTATGTTAGAAATTAATATTTGTTCAAAAATGATTATTCTATTTTATGTATATCATTAAAAGTAAATCGATTATGAAATATCAGTACTAATTTTGGCCACATATTTTAATAACAAATATTTAACAACCGAAATTTAATTTTTTAATTGCTATTAATATTCTTATTAAAGTTTTATCGCAATGTCTCTCTCTCTCTCTCTGTTACATTTTCAGATTTAATTTAATTTTTTAAAAAAAATCACAATAGTTTTGTGGAGTAATTTCTAATGAAATTTTAGAAAAATTTGATCAAAATGCCACAGTTAATATATAATTACCCTATTTTAAAATCTAAAAATAATTACAGAAAATCATTTCTTCCACTAACGATTATTAATTATATCACTTTTCTCTTTTCTTGCGTAACTCAATTTCTGTATCTTATTCATCGCAGAAACTATTGATGTATTAATTAAGATCTAATGCCTCTTGAGAGCCACACAAAGAATTTAAAAAAAAAAATCCTTGCAATCTCACATCATATTAGATTTTCGTTATTAAACTTATGTATCTCTTTGACTTTAATTATCTTTAGAAATCTTCCATTTTTGAATTCCATTCTATGACAAAAACCGAAGAGGTTTAAAAATAAGAATTACTTTTTTGATTTCATGATCACTAATTAATTTTGAAATAAGGATATTTTCTAAGTTTGAAAAGAGAGGAATTGAATTTTTTTTTCAATTCGAAATCATTAATATGGAATGAAACAACCGAGGATACAAAGCAGTAGAGGATACAGGTAATTTTTAGTATAATTCTTTGAAGATAATGAGTTGAAAATCAAAAATATAGAAAAGTTTACACAAAATGTAAAAGGAAATAAAACCGTTATTGTATTTTTATTAATTTAACAATTTTTAAATTAACTCACTTTTAATCAAAATTAAAAAAAATTAATTAATTCATAAAAAATCATTTTAAATAAATAAATATTCTTCTATAACAAAGAGGTTTCTTATACATTTTATTTTACGTTCCAATTATATAAATATTTTGATTTTCTGAATAATATTAATCAAAACAATTTCCTCAATTTTTTTTTCTTTTATAAGCTAAACTGAATTAATTTTTCACCAAAACTTAAATAATTAGATTTTTAATAATAATAAAAAAAAGGTTAACTATTATTAAAACAAAAATATGCATTATTATTATTTACATTAAGGGAGAAGATATTTTAATTCGTTTAATTTACAAACAGAATCGTCTGCTAAGTTCTAACAAAACTAATTAAAAACAAAAAATGGAAATTAAAAATGGAAATAAATATAAATAAAGTGAAAAGTTGCACAACTTATTGATACTTTGTATGATATACAAAATTTATATGTCTTTTATAAATGAAGAAAGAAAATATTTTAATTAGTTTTACTTTATGAACAGAGAGAGAGAATCTCTTGCTTTCTAATACAAAAAATTAAAAATGGAAATAAATGAAAAATGGATACGCAACTTCTTAATTCTTTATTAATATAGAATTTAAATTTATATAAATCATGTAAATAAATAAAGTATTTTAATTATTTTTTTTAAAAACAGAATCGTCTGTTCAGCTTTAGCAAAAATAATTTTAAAAAAAGGAAAACAATTGGAAATAAATAAAAAAATAGACAGTTAAACGCAACTTTTTAATTTAAATTAATTATTTTTAATTTCTCTTATTCTTAAAATTTATAAATTTATGTATATCACGTAAATAGAGAAAATATTATAATTCATTTGATTTACAAACAGAATCATATGTTCAGTTGTAACAAAAATACTTAAAATAGAATTTAAAAAAAAAAGAAAGTTACGTATATTTTAAATTTTTTCTTTAGGCTATGATAATAAGTAACCAATTAAAACTGGGTGTATATCGTACAATAACATATTCATCTATCCTTTCTCACAACTATTTATGTATCTTTATCGTATGTATCGGGACGACACATAAAAATTTACGACGTAATATCTTCCTTCTGACAACTGAGAGCTAATGTTTATTTATAAACGATTACGACTTCTAACGTTACTTGATAAGAAAAGTTGAACTTTCTCATCACGAAACGTGCAATGCTACTTTTTTATTTATTTAATTGAAAAGAAAGAGTGTTTAACGCGACATTTGAATTATGTAACACACTTTCAAGTTGAAATTCTTTAGAAGAAATTTCGAATTTTTTGAGAGCATATTTTTATTTGACTGTTGTTTTTTTTTTAATTTTTATTTTCTTACTTATTTTAAAGATTTTACAATTTTTTTTACATAAAATTAAAAATTCAAAGGAATTTTTCTTTTAAAAAAAATATTTTTAGCTGCATATTGTTTAAGAAAATACAACTTAATTTACTTTAACAATATTTATAACAATAAAATTTATAGTGAGGATTAAAAAATTAAAATAAAAAGTAAAAGACAAAAATCAACTAACTAAAAGAAGAGACAGGTAAAGAATAATATAGCTTAAAATTATAAAATGTAACAATGATAAAATAATATAAATAATCAAATATACAATTGAAGTTTTTAAACGTTTTGAAAAAATATTATTTGTGTGATGCTTGTAAACAATTCAACAAGCAATTAATTCGATTAAATTACCAAACAGTTCGAATGTAAGCCGCCATTGATTCTTAGCCGAACCCCAAATTCTCAACGCGTTTTTGTGGAAAAAAGTAGCCTAAAACGGTTTATCGATATGCAGTATTTACAAAATTAAATAGAAAATTAGTATGAGAACCATTAAGAAGTGAATTATTTTTTGTTAACTGTGTTAAAAACTTTTAAATACATCATGAACCTGAAATTGCTCTAACTGTCAATACCATCTTCAATTCACCCCATCCAACGAATCTCTCCGCCTTCGACTCTAAGCCACACCCAATTTTCAGTAGCAATAACATTAAGGCGCAAAATGCAGCTTAGATTCGAATTAATACGGTATATTATAGAATTAATATAAAATAGACATATCAAACAGAGAACGTGTATCATGAAAAAGGATTAGTATGACGTCTTCAGATATTAATATACAGATAAGAGTTTAAGTAATCTCTCTCTGTGTTTATACCCTCTCTCTCTCATTCACTTGATAAATTTTATATTATTTTAACGTATTCAACTTACAAAATAACGCAGAAAAATGTAACATACATTTCACGTAATAAGAAATTATTAAAACAAACAACAAATTGTTCTCATAAATAAAATCATGTTTGTGTGTGTGTGTATGTGTTTTCTTTCTTTTCCTTTTTTTTTTAACTTGTGAAATACATTGTAAGAAATTGTATAAATTTTTTGTGAACCATGGCATCTTGTTAGCTTTAATTATTCTCCATATTTCATTATTTTTTTTTCAATTCCTATCCCTACCATCTCAGTTCACTCTCTCCCTATTTATATATATATATATATATATATATATATATATATATATATATAATATATATATATACATATAAGCAAAGTTTTCAATCGTTAATAAAATATATATACTTTCTACTCATCCATTCAAGTTCAAATACACTTTTTAAAACTTGTAGCGGATGACACTTGTGATGTTAACACAGTTTTTTCAAATATTAATTCATTGGTTAAAAAGAATAAATAGCTACAAAAATAACAGTCCAACCCCATATATAAAAAGGAAAATCGCTCGCTGTGTCCTTGTAGCTCAATGGATAGCGCGTTGGACTTCTAATACAAAGGTCGTGGGCTCGAATCCCACCCGGGATGGCCTAATTTCTGAGAATGTGATTTATGAATGAATAAATAGTAACGAAAATAATAGTCTAACACCATGTTCGAAAGGAAGACTGCGCTTCCTATTTTTGCCACTTAATATTATGCTTCTGTCATATGTATATACATATTTATATTATTTGCAATTATTTAATAAAAAGTAACTAAAATAAAATTGTTTTTTGTCGACCTAAGTAGGAATTGATTAAAATAATTTTTTTTATATTACTTGTTTATTGCTATATTGCTATATTCATTTGTGCGTCTATTTGCTGATTTAATCTCCAGCACACATATTCTTACTACTGCCACGAACTTGAAAAATATGAAGTAACTATACCTTAATATACCCACTAAAAATAATAAATGCAAACAAAACTCTATTTTGCAATTCTACACAAACAGTATACGTTCTATACATGGACGACGAAAGCAAGAGACCTACCTACCTTTACTTTGGGACACACACAACCAATCCCCGATACTTATTCACTGAGGTCTTTCAAAATTTACATGCCTCAATTCCAAACAGAACCCCTTGGACACAAACCTGACCTAGTTTCTAGTATCCCTGGTTTATGAATTATACACTGGAAGGCCAGAAAGATGCAGTGTATTATTTACTACCGAACATCCACATAAAAATAGACCTTGGCAAGGCGGAATAAACGAGTGACATTTATTTTCCGAGAAAGGACAAGGGATGGGAGGGTACCATATCTATTCCTTCCAAGTCTTCCTGTTTGGTCTCCCTTCCCCCCGTACTTTTTGCCGGAACTTACTGGGAAATAGATGATTTGAGGCTTAAGCGAATTCACCACTTTTGAACATCCTTTCGGCCCGATTACGCTTTCTGCCCACTCATTTCCTGCTTTGTATCGCAGTGTGCCTGCTCTTTATATAGAGCCCTTTTTTTGGGTCTCTCTCTCTCTCTCTTTTTTTCTACCCCCCTCAGCTTGTGGTGGTTCCCTTGCAGTTATTAGTATTTTTTTTCAGTTGTCTGTTTTCAAACACGTGCCCCGAATGCGAGAATTTATTTTTTCGAAGTTGGTGTTTGAAAGGAAATTGCATTGGATGTAAACGGAATGGTTTATAATTTCTCTTGACAGGGGGCTTAAGCCGGGATCGTGTTCGATTAAAAAGTGTGATAGAACAGAGTCCTTTTGCACATCTTTATTTACCGCTCGCTAACGGCGAATTATTATCATATTGGATAAAAATCCATTGCAGAGAAAAGAGCGGATCGCGTAATTTGGAAGAATTGTTTTTTCTTCTTTGCTAGTATGGTTTTTCAAGGGAATAAAATTGCTGCACCATATCCAGTTATCGTAGCTAGTTTTGAGTGGGCCCTGTATCAAAATTCCTTCGGGGCCCTTTTTTTAGGTACGAGAGCCCTGTTATTGGGAATGCAGTTACACCTGCTGGGGCCCATTGATACGGCGGTAGCTACGTCCCTTGAATTTGATTTATCAGAAAGAGTCTTCGGCATTTTCTTTCAAAGTGGCCCTTTTTTTATTTACAAAATGTCGTAAGATATATAAAGTTTTAAAATTAAATTATATTTGTATTTCAAGTTGTAAATATAACCATAATAGCATAATAGTTTTAACGAGAAAGAACGAGAAGCATCATTTGATCAAAAGATTTATACCTCCATCTTATTTGAACAAAAATGTTTATCTTGGCTGGATAAAAATGATATCCCAATAATAATTAAAATCAAAGTAACAACAAATAAAGAAGATACAATCCTATTTTATACCACACCTTTTCAAAAACTTCCACCAAATTGCTCCAGCTCTTCTAAAAATTGGACTTCAGTGTGAAAAAAATTCGCCAATTTGGGAATAAATAAAGATGTGGGCTAAAATAGGATCCACAATTCTTAAAATAAAAATGTTACACAATTCTTAAGATAAAAAACGTTAAACTTAAAAATTTGAAGTGTTCATGAACGAAGCAAACAACATAATTTTACGAATATTTTCAAAAGTACTCAAAGATACGATTATAATTTCTTTAAACAACGCTTAAATGCTTTAAAAAAATTACTTAAAATGTCCATTCTTTTTTGTAAGGTTTAATATTATCTATAGCAGATCATACCGAAAAATTAAGAGACAGTGAAGTAAAGCAAAAAGGAATTTTAATGAACTGTTTGAACGTTTAATGAAGAATTCTAAGTCAAAAACCATTAATATTCGAAAAATGCATAAATATGGTAATCAGAAGATTAGTTTTCTCCTATTACACAAGTTCAATGGTACTGTTAACATCGAAATGATCATCATCAATAAAAAAAACACAAGTATTCCGAATTTATAATACCACTTTACAGATTACACCACAGATACGTACCACCCCGCTCCTATCCCTCGAATAATATTCCTTTCAGGGTCCACTGCATGGTAATATATCACGAAACAATCTCACCCCCACCATCCTCCCCTTTCCTTCCCGAGAAGAAAGAAGGGCCAATTAACTGCGAAGGCAAACCTCCGCAAAACAATGCTTTCTAAATTGACCGATTCGAGAGAAACGTGAAAACGTCCCTAACAATCCCCGAGAACAATATCTCCAGCCGATATTGTCGCTGAGGTCCGTAAAAAGTGCAAGCACCTATACACTAGTGGAAAAAGATAAAAAACGAAGATAGACGAGCCGGCCTAAGAAGAAGATTTCATTTCACTCCCGCAGCGCACCTCCCTTGCGACATCCTTACCTCCCATTGTCCCTTTTTCCTTGATTTGACAAAGCCAATCCCGCCCTCGGCGCACATATCTTTTCCCGGAAAGACCTTGCCAATGAAACAAACATGCTTGCGAGAAATTCGTCCTCACTCGCAGCATGTACAGGTATCAAGGACAGTGGACGGTGGAACATATGAGATATATCCGACACAAAACAGAAATACCGATCCATTTTAGTTTTTTGGACGAAATGGGTTTGGTAATGATAGATATCAGTATGTGTTGACTAAAATCGATTTGATTCAAAATTTTGGTTTTTAGAGAATATATTACGAATATTACCACTTATTTTACACTACACGTTAAGGGAAATAATTTAAATATTTTATTTGTTCAGGGTGGTTAAAATAGCAATATACTCTGATAAATGGGAATTGGGAAATAAAGTCTATTATAAACTTATGAGCACAGAATGGGAAAATATTGCGACACCTGGTGACAAAATTGTGCAAGACATGTTTGGAGATATTAATAAACACCCAAAGCTAATTTTAAGCTATACGTATTTTTATTTTGTATATATAATTAAGATTCGTAGTTTTATAAAGTTCCAATTTCCTCTCTTACAATAAAATTTCAAAAATGATGAGTTTTTTTAAGTTTTCAAATTATTTACGAAATAAATATGTAAATTATATAGGAATTGTAATTTATCAATAATTCAGTTTTTTGCTCTGTTTATAAGTAATATATTTCACATGTTCTCTGATCTAAATGGCAAACTAAATAAAAAGTACTTATTTTGAAACTTCTGCAAAATTTTCAATTACTTTAAAAAGCTCTGTGCCATGTGATCATTTTTGATCCTTCGATCGCCGCGATATATTCTCCTTTATGTCTCAGCCTTACATCGTGGATCCCCCAACATTTTAAACACCCCTGTAGGATTTAAAGGTTCTTCAATAATTTTAAGACTTAACATTTCATTTTTCCTTTAAAAAACAGTAAACATCTAATTAAAAACATTAATATTTATTTCAAATAATTAATTTCACTGACCCCCTAGAGAGGTGCTAGTTCTGTCCACGGATCACAGTTTAAAAAACTCTGGAATAACAAATTTTTTTAAAAATTCTCTATTTTTCAATGTTTATCATTACGCTTAGGAATTTAAAAGGATTCCAAAATTCATTTTGGAAGAGTAATGAATTCATTTAAATTTGAAGGAATGCCTCAAAGCTAAATAAATTCCAAAGCAGAAAAAAATACTTACAGTTACGATGGTGGGGTTGATTGATTTGATTGATTTAATATTAACGTCGCACTGTTCAGCTACACGAGGGCTTTTGGCGACGGACCACGTAATTTTGAACCATGGTCAAGTGACGTGGACGACACCTGAGCTGGCACCCCCCTCTCCTAACTACCACACCACACCAACGGGAGGACGTTTCAGCTCTCGACAGATTTAACGTGCATCGCTGCCCTACACGGCGGGTCTTTAGTGGTACTGGGATCGAACTCGTGACCAGGCAAGCCACGATCCGATACCTATACCACTCGGCTACCGCGGCCACGATGGTGGGGTATAGTATGATTCAATTATGTTTCTAGAATTGTAAAAAGGAATGGTACACATGTGTGCGTATGCACATGCACTATTACCTCGGTTTTCTTTTCTATGTAAAAAAGGTTTATGCTCTAAATCTTGAAAAAAATAACAAATACAAATAGTGAGTAATAGGTATAACTATGTGATATCTGCCCCTTTAAACGTTTTGGAATTTGAAATATATGTTGCATCTCTTTTTTCAGTTTTATATTTTTCATGTTTGAAAATATTATTGATATCACTTTCATAGAAACTACTAATAAATACGATAATAAGCTCAAATTTTGTATAAATAAGGTTGATTTTCAACTGCACTTCTAAGTTTTCGATGTTAAATAAGGTAATATTAGAGTTTAGAATAAGAAACAGAGCAAAACACACAAATATCATGGTATATCAATATAAATTTTTATAGTATATTTTAGAACATACTAATTTACTAAAATGGCTCACAGTAAAATTCAGTTATAAGTGTTCAGATAAAATCCGTTATTATTTTACTGTTGAAAACGACAGCACTTGAATGAAAAACAAGTTGACGATAAAAGCAGTTTAAATATTGCTATAAAACTCGTCATAATTTATATTGAAGCGAAGTTTTCTTAGTGTTATATGCATACATATGAAACTTGTATTGCTTTTCTATAAAAAATAAAGCCAAACGAGAAGTCTACCTTAACATTACTAAATTTTATTAAAAAATAAACACAGCTATCACAGTACGCAAAATGTTATGGATGCATTAGAGATAATCTTAATAAATAAGTCAAATATAGATTCAAGTAAAGAAATTTATCTTTAGGTATATTTCTGAAATATCGTGTATTGTCGGCAAGGTAAAACCTCTAAGTAATTATTACTTAAAACTTGCGGTTTAATATTTTTAATTGAAAGCAAGGTCACAGCTTAGTGATAGGGGTGTGTACAAATAATACTTGTAGGGAAAAATCCCATTTAGTGAAGAAACCGCAAAAATATCTGGTATTCTACCAAAAGATATTACAATTCGTGGTTGTAAAATACTGACACAATAGTGACCATGATACTATAGAGGACCAATTATATAGAATTAAATACATATAGATAGCTTAGGAAAATACTTCCGTATACCTGTATATGTATGTGTCTGTATGTATCTCTCTATGTATGAAGGAATTAGTGCTATTAAATTTAGCACCAGAATTTAGAAGAAGTATTAATTTTTCTATACCC
Organism: Trichonephila clavipes; assembly: GCA_019973935.1. Taxonomy (NCBI): domain Eukaryota; kingdom Metazoa; phylum Arthropoda; class Arachnida; order Araneae; family Nephilidae; genus Trichonephila; species Trichonephila clavipes. The sequence continues at coordinate 460,614 of BMAU01009159.1, read as the reverse complement.
TTCAAGCCCAAATTTAAAGCACTACATCAAAATTCAAGATATGAGTCAAACCCTATTCTTTACACGTTAAAAATTTCACTTAAATCTTGAACTCAAATTTTATTTTAGTAAATATGTCTGACTTTCTAGCAAATCAATGGTGGTCGTGGTGCCCTTGTGGTTTTGGTTACAAACTCGTGGCCAGCGTGTCATGAGCTCGAGCTCTAGTGCCACTCAAGACACGCTGTATAGAGGGCCTGATCCACGCAGTGGCGTGACGGAGAACATTTGGGCTACAGGTTTTGGGCTACCAAGTTGGATTTTACAAAGGTACTTAGCGGCAATCAGGCTTTGGGCCCCCTAGGACCATGTCCCCGCGATGCGGGGGTGTACGTTACGCCGCTGGATGTACGTAATATCTGTCGAAGCTCAAAATCCTCCGATTGGTGGTATGTGGCAATTCGGACATACTGGTGCCACCTCAGGTGTCGTACTCGTCGCTTGACCTAGTGACTTCGGTTTAAAATTACTGGATTTGTCAACAAGAGCCCTCGCGTTGCTTTGAATTATGACCAATGGCATAACGTACACCCCCGCAACCTCCACATCGTGGTGGGCCCAGGGTTCTAGGGGGCCCAAAGCCTACCTACCCTTCGTAAAATCGAACTTGGGGCTCCCAAACCTGATTTTGCAAGGGGGCTTACATGTTCTCCGTTACGCCTACTGAGTATGACATTACTAAACACTCCTCACTCGTTCTTTAATTTAAAAAAAAAGTCACATTTATTTCCTGAAGAATTTAATTCAAACTATAACCTGCAATTCAAATTTTATTTATTTATTTATTTTTTTAGAAAAAAGGCTGAATTAAATAAGTTGAAATAAACACTCATTAAAACATTTTGCTAAGCAAAGAAGGAACTGGTAAAAACGTCGCCAAGGTTGCCAAATTATAACCACTCACAATAAAGGATTTTCGCATTTTAATTTCATTGATAATAGTAATAATATTACGTAAAAAAGTCGGGATACGTAAGAAATGCTAAATACTCTATCATCATGTCAATCAGGTTCTCGAGGTTAGATAAAAGATTTGTTTTTCTCGGTAATTTTCATTCCTCACCAAACAATCGCCAAGGGAAATGTTTTCGTCCAGTAGGCTTTACAATAGAACCTAAACGCCAAATCTCCTGAAGTAATTTCTTATACAAAAGCCTTTATCTGTCATCGGTCTGGTTGTTTATAAATCTAATTATTTAACTCTTTTTTTAAGTTTTGAAACCGCATTTTTAAAATTTTATTTTTTAACTGTATAAAATAGATTTAATACTATTCAAAGAACTAACAAGATGTTAATGGTTAAGGTATGTAATTTCTCTAATTAAAATGAATTTATCAATTACAGCAATATTAAAAAAAATCGAATTGTTGAATAAACAATGCCCACACAGTTTTGTTCATAAAAATAATAAAAAAACGCGCAATATCTTAAGTAAATAAGTATATTTTTAAAATGCAACAGTACGACTATTCGCACATGTTCTAAAGAGGACTGACTGAGTACGGAACCATGATTTTAGGAAAGCGTATAAATGAACAATTATTTCGACATTTAGTGTCAGTTGAATTAGAATACACATATAAAATTGTTTTAAGAATATATTTTTTAAATTTCTAATGGGCTGCGGATTGGTGTTTTACCATTGTAAATCTGGAACATTCTCCGGAAGCTGGTATTTCTTTTGAGTACGGCACCATAAAGGCGGATACCAATCGCCGCAGGTAATTTTGACGCCCAGTTTTCTCCCTAGAGGGAGGCACCTGAGCTCTAACGATGCTAACCTGTAATAGGATTTAATTTTGCCGAAGTCACTCAAACCAGACACTTTAGGGATCTTTTACATTCCACATAATCATACAACATGGCAGCTGTCGATTTTCTGCATCATGAAAATCCACTGCCTTGGGTCGGGGTCGAACCCACAACCTTGGGTGCAGGCGGCCAGCGACTTATTAACCACGCCACCCAGCCGGCTGTATTAAGAATATTATTACAATAAAAAAATGATCTAATGGCAACTTTTGGTAGAAAACGAAAAATACATGACGCATTTTGGAAATATTTTCCCTTCATAAAAAAAAAATTATTCTCCTTCATTAAATTAGAATAGAGAAATTTTAGCAAAAAAATAAGTAAATAAAAACACCTATTATTATTTCAGTTAATCGCAACTCTGAAAATAATGGGAATATTTCAAAAATCATAGTTCAAGCTTTGTATAGAAATCCTAGCTATATATAGCAAAGTATTATTATTTCAAAAGCCTTTTTCATAAAAGAGAAACGTTTTGAAAATTTGTCATTCCTTCTTCATTTTTACCAAAAAATTGCATTTAAAATTTTTTTCCAGTAATATTCTTAAATTATGTAACTTCTTATGTATATTCTAAATCAACAAACACACTGATACAAAATATTTTTAAAAAATATTCATCTACAAGCTTTTTCAAAATTACGGTTCTAAACGTAGTCACCTTAAATAGTTAAGAATTTAAAAAAGTGTGCTACGGCGCACAATTATTCTTACTAATACATACGTTCTTAAGGTATAAATCATTCTGATAGTAATAAATCTTTATAAGGCATTTATATTCAGGGGCGTAGCTATCGCTGTATCAAGCTTTCAACCCGTATCAATGATACGGTGCCCCCAAGCTATAGGGGTCCCAACATGTGCAGCTACAATCCCACTAACAGGGTTCTCATACCTAAAAAGGGGCCCCGAGTGATTAATATTAACGCCGTACTGTTCAGCTAGCTACATGAGGGCTTTTGGCGACGGACCACGTACAATTTTGAACCATGGTCAAGTGACGTGGACAATAACTGAGCCGGCACCACCTTCTCATAACTACCACATCACACCAGATGGAGGACGTTTCAGCTCTCGACAGATTTAGCGAGCATCGCTGCCCTACACGGCGGGTCTTTAGTGGTACTGAGCTCAAACTCGTAACAAAGCCAGCCACGATCCGATACCCATACCACTCGGCCACAACGCACTTTGGGGCCACAAAAAGGGCCCCAAAGGAATTTCGATACAGGGCTCACTTGAACAGCTACGCCAGTCCATTTATTTATTATTTCCTTCCTGCAGAATTGTTTCTTAAGTTTTATGAGAAATTAATGAATACTCAAAATATCATATAGTTCTGCCAACATTAAAAATATACAATACTAAAATGTCCGAAAAAAATTCAGTATTTCTTATTTCATTTCCCTTACACAATGCTTGCCTTAAAAGTTAGCATTGTCACAAAAAATTTCCTCAGTAAAAATTTCACTGAGTGAGAGAATTTTTACATCACACTAAAAAGTAACTCAAGGGCTATTGGTGACGGACCTCGTAAGTTTGAGCCTCGGTCAAGTGAGGAGGACGACACCTGAGCAGGCACTCCTCCAGTGCCGGTTTATCCATTAGGCGCTTAGGGCGGGCACCCAGGGTCCTACCTTAACGTGCATTAACCCCTCTACACGGCGGGTCATCAGTGGTACCCCTGAGGCTCAAACTCGGGATATGAGGCTACTAGTTCATGACCATAACCACTAGGCAACCGCGGCCTGTCATAAAAAATTTCCAGAAGGAAAATTCAATTGCATAAATTTTGATAAATTGTTTAAAACAATACCGTGCTATATTCAGAATGATTTTTTATGTAATGCTAGCATATTTAAAATATTTAAAAACTAAAATAAAACTTTGTGAGTCAGTTTTTTAATACTTAAAATATATTCTAATTGTAAAAAAAAAAATTAAAAATAGTTCTTACCAAAATAATAAAGGGTTTCAAGGTAAATCTATCAGCCAGATATATAACTTCTTAAATATCTGAAATAAACAAATGAAAAAGTTTGAATATTCAGCTTACACATATAGTTTTTTTATAACATTTAAAACTGAAAGGTGAACAAAGGAAGATTTATTTCTCTTCAAAAAGAGTTTTATGTCACAGAAAACGTGACATGTTCATTGGTTACTTCCCTGAGTACCACCAGCTAGTTCCAAGAAATAAGTTCTACCGTCTGAGTTTCTAGCATGGGTAATCAGATGAAACCATCAGATAGAAATTTGAAAAAAGGATTATGTTCCGGTACGCTACGGAATCACACAATCAGAAAATCAAACACCTCAATCCCTGGCAATTTAAAAATCATCCGTCAAAACGCCTATTTTAACAAACAGGAAAATTATTTGACGCTATCAAACATAAAAGGGCGTTTAATAAAATTTATGATTTTTGGTAAATCATAAATTGAATATTAAAATGGGAACTATTTTATATTATCATGATTTTTTATGTAATTAAAAAGAATGCATGTACCTAATGTTGATAACTATATTATTTAAATATTAATTGAGCTTGTATATCTTTAAAATATGAGTGTATGCGAATGAGGGAGAATAATTTTTACAATTATTAATAAATAATATAAATTGCAAAGTGATATTATTTAAGTGATTTTTTTTCTTGTTCTATTTGCATATTCCATTTTGGTGGGTAAAACATAAAATGAATCGATATTTATTTTCAAAAAAAAGTGTTAAAGATTACTTTTTTAAAAAACATATATAGTGTTTATGAATTTTGAAACTCATTTTATATGGTCTCTTAAGGTGTATTTTAAAAGATGAATCTCTGTTTAACGAATTTTCCACATAACGAACTTTTTTCGCGTTTTAGCGACTTCGTTAAATAGAGGTTCGACTGAGAGTGAGACAACATTTCTACAAATACAGTAAGAGTTTAACATGTACAATACACAAAAAATTGAGCATATTGCCTAAATTGTGTATTCAGCCGTTTACATAAGATTTTGATTAATTGATTGTTTATTAACGTCACACTTCAAAGCAACACCAGGGCTATTGACGTGTCTCGTAATTCTGAACCTCAGTCAAGTAATTAGGATGGTCCATCTGGATTCAAACTGTGAAGTTTTTGAGCCTCAGCAAATTATAATTTGATCAAAAGAGCGTTACGCGAGAGCATTTGAATTTTTATTATGAAACAGTTTTTATCTTATTGATTCTCGTATCCGATCAAATAAATTTACTTCTGTTCTAATATATTGCTGATGTTTTGAAAGAGTTTTCCCTTTATTTTTCGTTTCTCATTTATAACATCAGTATACATAAAATTAACAAGAATATGCAAATTTTCAAATAATACTTCACAAAAATATAATTTCCTCTTATATTTTGAGTTAATTTATTTTGTTTTAACATCTTATTTTGAAGCTACACGTGTGCTACTGGTTATGAATCTCGTAAGTTTAAATAACTATTAAGTGGCGCGAATGACATCTGAGCTGACACCTTACACTTTAAACTTCCCCATTACTCAAGGGTTGCGGTAGTCCAGTGGTCCTGTGGCAAGCATGTGATGAGTTCGATCAAATTACCACTAAGGATCCACCTTGTAGGGCAGCGATGCACGTTAAATCTGTCGAGAGTTGAAACGTCCTCCCGTTGGTGTGGTTTGGTAGTTAGGAGAGGGGGTGCCAGCTCAGGTATCGTCCACGTCACTTGATCATGGTTCAAAATTACGTGGTCCGTCGCCAAAAGCCTTCGTGTAGCTGAACAGTGCGACGTTAATATTCACTCACTAACACCCCATTACTCAAATGTGGGGAGTACTTCCAAGCTAAAACAGATTTAGCGTGCATCAACCCCCTCGACAAAGTGAAGTGGCCACGGTAGCCGAGTGGTCGTGGTCACGAACTCGTGCACTCGTGGCCAGCGTTGAATTGTGGAGTCGTGGATTCTTATCCAGATGCCTTTAAAATCCATTGCGTAGAGGGGCTGGTGCTATTTAAATTTATCACAGATAAAATACTTCGTTTTATCTGACGAGGAAGCTTTAAGAGTGGGACGCCATTTCAAGTGTCGTCCTCGTCACTCTGAGGTTTGAAATTACGAGATCTGGGCGCCAATAGATTCTCTAGTAGCTTCGAAGTGTGACTGACGTAAGTGAATAATCAAATTAAATCTAGACGATGGATTTTTAGAGTCGCCTGCATTCGAAACCAGCGGTGCAACATACACCCCCGAATTGCGAAGGGCTCCAGGATTCTATGTGGCCCAAAGCCTGACTGACGCCAAGTACGTATTTAACCAATTTATAAAATATTAAAGGCAAAACCTGTTTTTGCAGGGGGTTGATATTTTCCATTACGCCACTGCTCGAAATCTCGACAGAAATATCATTTGTTACGACTCTTCGCGACCACAACTACCGTGGCCAATTAGAGTTCATTGAAACGCGAACAAGCAATTACTGTGTGGTTGTATTTTGCAACTGAAGTAATTCAGCAGCTTACTTTTAGAAATGAATCTCGTATTTTCGAAACGGACTTACTAACTATTTATTTTTGTTTTAAGCAGCAAGTTTAGAAATCCTCAATAAATATAAAATTAAACATTAAGAAAAAAAAATTTTATACTTCTTTTTTTAATTCTGCGAATTTTTTTTAAAGAAAATCATATGATTTTCAAAACAGGTAAAGAGAAAGCTTAATATTTAAACTAAAGCATTAATAAAATTTTAGTTCCAACTAAATCATTAACAAAATTTTAGTTTCAACTAAATCATTAATAAAATTTTAGTTTCAACTAAATCATTAATAAAATTTTAGTTTCAACTAAATCATTAATAAAACTTTAGTTTCAACTAAATCATTAATAAAATTTTAGTTTCAACTAAATCATTAATAAAATTTTAGTTTCAACTAAATCATTAATAAAATTTTAGTTTCAACTAAATCATTAAAAAATTTTAGTTTCACAATAAATTCACATTAGGAACGATTAAAAAATAAGCATGAATGAAAGATACAGGGGGAAAAAAAGAAAAGCCAATTGAAAACGGAAAATGACACATTTTGCTGCAAATTCATTTATGGAGATATGATCTACAATGAAAAAAAAATTTATTTAAACTCTAATAAGCCATTTTCACAAAAAGAGAATTAAGATATATGATTGAACATATTTTAATTTTACATCACACTAGTTTGTTATATTAAGGTATCCGACTACGTTCGGAAGCGTGATTCCGCAAAAGCGTATAAATGGATAATATTTATGATATTTAGTGTCACTTAGATTAGAATATGTATATAAAATTGTTTTAAGAATAGTATAACAATACAAAGTTATTTAAGCACAATATTTTGACAAAAAATGAACATAGAATGACCAATTTTCAAAATACTCTCCTTTTGTGAAAAATGTTTCTATTATAATAATATTTTGTTTGTATATAGCTCAGACCTCTGTACAGAGGCCCAACTAGAATTTTTGAAATATATAACTGAGAAGTGGGTTTATCCATGTTTTACAACAGAGGGGAGAAATTTTAAGAAAAAAACGCCAATAATTATTTCAAATGGTGTAACTCTGGAAATAATGAGAATTTTTCATAACTCATAGTTGAGCCTCTGTACAGAGGTCTGAGGTATATACAGGCAAAATATTATTATAATAGAAGCATTTTTCACATAAAAGGAGAACATTTTGAAAAAAGGTTATTCTAAGTTAATATTTTGCCGAAATATTGTATTTAAATAATATTTTTTTGTCAAAAATGTCCTTAAAACCATTTTATACATGTATTCTAATCTAAGTGACACTAAATATTATGAAAATTATTATCCATTTAAGCGCCTTTTTAAAATCACGGTTCCGAACGTATTTGAATACCTTAAAACTATAGATACGGCAATGATGAAGAGAATAACAATTGGGCCAGAATTCTCTATTTTTTCCACTGTGCCAAGTACAGCTCAATTACATTTAATACATCACTATATAAGTGCTTACTTGAAACTCTTTTTTTCTCTGTATAATGGTAAACTGTAGAGAATCGATACTTTAAAAGTTATAACTTTTTATCTACCTGGTCTCGTGCTTATCATCAATACCGTATTATCCTTACGACGAGCTTTATTACCCTTGAAACTGTTTTAAGGCTTGATGTACCTCAACAATTAGAACCATAAATACACATTTAACTTCTTAACATCTACTTTAAAAAACACAAGTCAGTTGTAGAAGTTCGAGATAGTCAGAAATTTGTGAAAATCTCGGACTTCTCTCTCTTCAAACTTTTTCTCTATATATATTTACATGCTTACCATGAATACCGTATTATCCTCAAGACTAACCTTACGATGAACCTGATTATGCTAGCAACAGTTTTAAGCTTTGAGGTAAAACAAAAATTAGAACCATAAATATTTTAAACTTCTTAGTACCTTCTTGAAAGAACGTAAGCTGATTGTAGTTTCCGAAATAACCTAAAATGTTTGAAATCTCGAACTTCATCAAAATCTTTATCAAATCTTAACTGCTAACTGATAAAACAAGATGTTATTCTCAATGCCGATTTAAGTTTGTTTCGGGCAATGGCACAGAAGGCCCCCTTGCCATTGGATGATCGAAATTTATAACCAGAAAATCTGGTTAAGTCCAGCTTATCCGGACCTTCGGGCGCCCGCCCCAAGCGCACAATGGATAAATCGGCACTGGTTATTCTAAATATTTTTTTTGAAAAATGAGAAAAACCAAAATTGTTACTGAAATTTACTCCCTCAAAATAATGATTCAAATTAAATTACTTCAAGTTAGTGTTCGCCCCCTGTACCTATTTAAAGTTTTCAAGCAGTTTGCAATGAATTATAAATTGTTTACATTGGAATCGAAGTATTTAACTCAAGTCGAGTACGAAAAATACATTTTTCTCAATTTCAATTCAGTTGTATCATGGATAAATACATATAAATACTCATGTGTTTGCACGCAAAAGGTACTTTTTTTTTATTCTCTCTCTTTTAAAATAAAAGGTTTTAGAGAGTAGAAAGAAAAGAAAGGGGTAAGGGAAATATGGAAACAGAATCACACACACAAGGCATCGCTTAGGGCGGTATTACGAAAAGACCAGGAAGAAGGTTACGGAACAAAAAAGCAAAAATACAAAAAAACCAAACAAAATAAGTAAGCAAAGAAAAGAAAATCGTCTTGAGAGAATAGGGTGTGCTTCTGGCCCGCCGCCAAGTCAACCAGAGGCGCTCACTCCAAAACAGAGTTGTCGAGAGTGAAAAAGAAAGCAGAGAAAAGAAAAAAAGAAGAGACGAAAAAAAAAATGGAGGCGAGCTCTGAGATGGGTGTCATCAAGCAGGTTGCAACGAACCGGTATTGAAAAATTTCACCCGGCATTCTATTTCCTGAATTTGAACTTCCAGATTTCGATACGAAGTTTGCTATCACTTGGGTTTCGAATTCACATGTTTGTTAATTTTAGTTATTAACTATTGCATCCCCAGAAAACAATCGTAAAATTGATAAAAGTAGTATAGAAAATTGTCTTAAAAACTTAGGGAATGGGCGAGATTTTTTTAATTAAAATTAAAGTACGGTAAAAAAATTCCGGCGTATAACGCGCACCTATAAATTTTGATCTTATTTTTTTTTGTTTTTAAAGTGCGCGTTATACACCGGATTTCACGGTACTTCAAATTGATATCAAATAGATTAAGCAGGTTCAATGGCGTGGCTATTCCTGAGTGGGCCCTGTATCAAAATTCCTCGGAGGCTCTTTTGGTGGACCGTTAACATTTTGGGATTGTTTTGCTTACACAAGTTGGAGGCCCTTTAGCTTGAAAGCCCCATATCATTGATACGGTTTATACAGCTGACCTTGAGCAGGTTGCATAACCAAAATGTACCGGGTGTCCGAACAATATGGCTATACCTTCAAATCTGAATTACTAATAAGCAAAGATATTCACTTCCAGTTTCTTATATTCCGTAAAGAATGCACCAAAAAATCTTTTTACAATGTTTCATTACACGGTTTCAATGTGAGCGCCATCGCAATACATCGTGTCTTTATGAGTAACATCATCTCAGCTTCTACTTACAGCACCCTATATTTTGATTTCACTGATGTACAGTAAAATAGAGAAATAACACACAAATGTTAATAGGCACTTGAATTCTTTTCAAATCGTTGCATTTTTTTTCAGTGAACACACTATACGCTATTCCTTTCACGTTCTGTGTTTTACTATGCAAAATATCGAAATTTCTTTTCCATATATTTCAGTACATATCATAAAAAATAATAATCTGGAAAAATACTCTTGTCTTTTGATCTTATTCTGGGAAAAGATAACTTTAAATCAGAGAAAAGCAATTGTTTTGGCTCCAGGGTCGCATTGTGGAAGCAGAGGATACCAGTCGGTCGCACTTTTTTAAAAATGTTTGCATTCATTAGTTAACGTTGCATCTCAGAAAAAGTATAAGTTGCACCATAAGAATTATTAAATAAAATTAGCAGTAATTTTACGCAATTTATTTTTCTAATTTTATATCATCTATAGCTACAAGTACATTTAATTTTAGAATAAACTTAATTCGACAAATGTCCCCTATCGTACTTTTGTATAATTTTTTTGAAATCAGGAGTGAGATTACTTGTTGAAATTTTCTTCACAGCCTGTAAGTTAACTTCAGCTAACTTGCCTCCATGTTTACTCTTGTTCATTATTATGCAAGGGAAGCTTCGCTCATAAATATATGTCGACCCAAATACAGAGAACAGTTTCTCTATATTTGGTTTTCTGCCTTGTCGTTCCGAAGAAATACTCATTGTGGGCTGCATGTCGCACGCGGACAGCTATTTCCCCACCCCTGCACTGATGTATAGTAAAGTAGAGGTATCATACAGAAACGTTAATAGACAATTAAATTCTATTCGAATCATTGAATTGTTCTTTTCAATGAACACATTTTACGTTAAGCATATCACATCCCGTGTTTTACCACACAAAATCAGGAATTTCTTTTAGTTATTTCAATATCCCGTATTTATTCGAATCTGAGCCGCATCTTTTTGCCAAAGTTAATACTAATGAAAATCGCGTGCGGCTTAGAATCGAAGCGGGAAAAAAATTCGTTGGAAGGTGCAATTCGAGCAATTACAAGTTCATATATGTATTTAAAATTTATAATACTGGTAAAATAACTAATTATTCACTTCTTATAAAATTTACCGTAAAATCCGGCGTGTAGCGTGCACCGGCGAATAACACGCACCCCTACTTTTACAAAGAAACTTGAAATGTACATATGCATTTTTCGAGTGTTTTGAAGTTATTTATTCTATGCTTCATATGAAAAAGTGCAGTTCTTGAACTACAACCCTTTAAGCTCATAAGGAATGCCATCCCTTTAAATATACAGTATTTCGATAGATGTAAAAATCTAATTTTTTTTAAGCTCTTCTCTTTTTTTTTCTTTTTAAACCTCTTGTTTTTATATCCAGCGTATAACACGCACCCGTAAATTTTGACTTTATTGTTTGAGTTAAAAGTGCGCGTTATACACCGGATTTTACGGTATTTTAATTTCGTAAAATTAGCTATCAATAAACCATTTTACACTAGTTTTCAATTTTCACAAAAACTTGTTGAGAATTTGGGGTGTGGCTTAGAATGAACGGCTGCTTAGATTCGAATAAATACGAAAAAATGATAAAATCATTTTCTATCAGAAAACTACTCCGAATAATGATCTTTATCTTACGCATCAGAAAAAGATAAGTTTAAATAGAACATCAATATACATAATAATAATAATAATAAAACAATTATTCTAAGAGACCTAACAACTTTCTCTCTTGAACCTTTCACAAATACTCCTCTCGACATATCCTTTTTTGGCACAAAAAGGACAAGTCACATCGGAAGAAGGACAAGGCGAATTTTAAGAGGGGAACGTGCTTACCCCTACCCAAAGCGGTTGCTAAGGATTAGGGTTAGGAGAAGACCGAGCCTAGCAACGGCCCAAATCGCCACGGAAACATAAATTCTAATCTCTTGAGCAAACGACACAGGCTTGCCTTCATCCTGTTTTATGTCTTCACCAGAAACGATGGAGCCTGTCTTTCGTTTCCCTTATTAAAAAGGGCTGTTTCTTCTTTTTCCCCCCTCATTAGGAAACGAAGACTGTGCCCAAGTCTTGTGTGATCAGCTGGACTTCTACCTGGCTGTTTCTGGTGAAACAGGTGCTTCATCCAACGAGCTCTACATCAACTATCCCAAGGGTTCTCTGTGCTGGTTTTCTCTTGTGCAGGTCGAGAGATGAAATTGAATTGTTAAATGTGAGTGAAAAGATATCGAGAGGGGTAGCAGGGTTCATTGGCTTCAAGTAATTTGATTTAGTCCGACTACTTATCCTACATATCCGACTTATCCGACTACGTTGGGAACCGGGATTTTGCAAAAGCGTATAAATGGATAATATTTATGATATTTAGAGTCATTTAGATTAAAAATTGTATACATAATTGTCTTAAGAATAGTATTAGAATAAAAAATTATATTTAAGTACAATATTTTGACAAAAAATGAACTTAGAATGACCAATTTTCAAAATATTCTCCTTTTGTGAAAAATGCTTCTATTATAATAATATTTTGCCTGTATATAGCTCAGACCTCTGTACAGAGGCTCAACTAGATTTTTTTTAAATCTATAACTTAGAAGTGGATTCATCCATATTTTACTACAACAGAGGGGAGAAATTTTAAGAAAAAACGCCGATAATTATTTCAATGGGTTGTAACTCTGAAAATAATGTGAATATTTAAAAAGAAAATAGTCCAGACTCTCTGGAGAAGTCTTTAATTTATATAAGCAAAATATTATTATTTTAGAAGCATTTTTTTTATAAATGGAGAACATTTTGAAAAAAAGATTATTCTAAGTTAAGGTTTTGCCAAAATATTATATTTAAATAATTTTATTGTCAAAATGTCCTTAAAACAATTTTATACATGTATTCTCTAATCTAAGTGACACTAAATATCATGAAAATTATCTATTTATGCGCTTTTTTAAAATCACGGTTCCGAACGTAGTCGGAAACCTTAAGCATTTTTTTTAAAAATAATTTAGAGGTACTTTAAAAATTGTGTGCTACAAATTATGCATCGAGAATGAAAAAAAAATGAAGTATTACCTATAACAAATGCACAATCGAAGTATTCAACAAAACACGTAAATAAACACTTGAGAGTCGATAGATAAGCAGAATAATATCAATAAAAGAAGTCAAATAATGAAAAAAGTACTTGGATTATATTTTATTATAAAACCGTCATATAAAAAATAATGTATTCGAAAATTCGATTAAGTGTCGGTGTTTTTAAAATATATGAAATCAAAAGAAAAAAAATACTTAAATAACTTTTCTCTTAAAATAGTTTTTCTCGAAATAAATTACACAAATATATTATTAAACAAGCAAAAAAAAATAATAATTCAAGAATAGAGCAGGAAAAAAACATTGATAAAATACGAGTGAGTGTTTATTAACGTCGTACTATAAAACAACACGAAAGGGGCTATTGGCGACTGACTGCGTAATTTTGAGCTTCGGTCAAGCAGATCAAATAAGAAGCAACACTGATGTGAGCTACACAAAAAATGTGCAATATACTTTTAGTCTAATAATATTAAATTTTTTATTAAAGATCTAAAAATATCATCTCCGTTTGAAAGATGATAAAAAATATTTTAATGGGATATGGAGAGATTAAGATCATTTATGTGTATTATAAATACCTGTTCATTTTCATACCCATTGATATTTCTAAGTTTTAATCCCGACAGTCAAAACAATCAAAGCAAAATAAATATTTTCAAATGCAAAATTCACAAAAAAAATGAAGAAAGGAAAGAATTAGTAATTGTAAGCTATTAGAGAGAGAGAGATAACGACAACTTTCAAATTATAGAAGAGTTTAAGCTTACATTGAGGAGGAATAAGAAAAAAAGAGTCCTTTTATAATCGTACGATAAGAAACTACAAGAAAAAAATGGTAGTTTTTCTTAAGGAAGCTGAGAAATTGCTTAATTCCATTATATTTCGAACATGTAGTAAAAAGTTATGAGCACTTTTTTCTATCAAATAAATCTGTATCCAGAAACACATGATTTCATCATCGAAAAACGAAAGATTAATTTATATAAAATAAGCTCGAAAGCATATGAATTTTTTATCGTAGGACAAAAAAAAAGCAGAAGGGTTTGAAAAAAAAACCAATTTTTTACACGAATTTAGTTTAAGTTTGATACGAAGTGATTCGTAATTTATATGGATTTAACGCGATTACTAATTCTTAAATTAAATAGCTTCTAAAAGTATATATTATTCCACACTATTGATTTTCAATGATATTTGCTACATATATTAAACCTATTTTCATGCATTATAGATTTTTAGATATCGTTCATCTAATATTATTTTGATCGGTTACGATATTAATCGTTTGATTCAAAATCTGTAGAAGAAATTAAAATTGAACTAATTATTTTTTAAAAATCGTGTTAAAAAAAGAATACAGCGTGCGTTTTCTATTTATTTCTGCATTTATTTTTCCAAACTGAAAACTAAATTTGTGCAATCAATTTTGAATTTTAATGCCATTTCCCATAATATGAAAAGAATAATTCTTTAATATTAATTACTTAACTTTTTGACAGTTTAATTTTTTTATTGTAAGCTTTTAAAATAATGATTTACACATTATCATTCTAACATAATTAGTTTGGAATTATATAATGCTATAAACAGAAGTTCTTCATTCTTAAAAATATTGATTAAAATGTATGCGTAAGAATTAAATTTATGATATATATATTTCAGTATCAATTACTGGTTTTTATATTGTTTTTTCTTACAATATATGTGATAACTATTAGTTCAGAATTTCTGAACTAAGGGTATTTTTATATTTAAAATAAATATACTTATTATTTTTATCATAATATTCATAAAATTGATATTTTAGAAGCAAGTTCTGTTTTTTTTATATTGCTTAATAATGAGCACACATTCTTTTTTTATATACCTTTGGTGAAAATTCTTTTAATAAGATAGAACTAAGAATCTAAATTATGCAATTTCACGCAAATGAAATTTTGAAAACAAAAATCGAACACACTGATTACTTTCATTTGTATCTAAGCTAAAAAAATTTACAATCAAGAGAGAATCTTGAGAAAACACATACGAATTACCAAAAGTTCTCTCAGGAATTACAAAACATCGATTACAGTACACGGTAGCGAAAATAAATATAATAGTGGTAAATAATTAAAAATATATTCAGGATGTCTCTTCCGGATGTGTGAAATTCGAACAAATTAAGATATTTTTGGTTTTTCTTTCCTTCTAAATCCTATTATGTGATCACAATGTTTAATGGAATAATTCACTATTATTATTCTTTTGTGATCTAAAAACAAACAGAAATAATCGATTTCAACAATAAATGAATAATTTATAATTTTCTTGTTCCGATTTTTTTTAGTTTAAAACATTTCCTTGCTCTTTGTAAGAAGGAAGTCAAATCAAATAATTGCATTATTTCAATATTTCGAATTGCGATGTAACTTCTATTATAAAAATCAAAATCAATACTTTCAATGAAACTGGTTTCAACATCAGAACAAAGCAGTGTCCTGAAATTGATAAATGGAATAAAAATTCACATGTGTAGGGCAGGACAACTTATTGATAATTTATTTATTTATTTGATCTAAATCTATAGGTTATAAATTAGCTTATAACGTTTGGAGGAAAAAATGATGCACCTTTACTTTGTTGATGTAATAATAACAGAGTATAATAGATAAATGATTATACGCGTTTTCACAGGTGTTTTCAATATATAAGCTATTCAAAATCTATAAAACATAATTAAAAATGTTTTTCTTTCATGAAAGCAAAGGGAAAATTCTTCAAAAGATAGATACAGATTGCATTCTAAACGTGTCTTCCCCTCTTATTTTCATACAAATAAATTATTACTATTTCTATCTGTAAAAATTTTGAATCCACATGCATAAAATTTAAAACTGTAAGCGAGAAGCATAATTTATATGACATAATTATTTTAAGGAATAAGAGAAGCTATAAGTATGGCCTGAGTACGTTACTGCTTCTACCTAATATATGCCATGCAGAAATAATCCATTTATTACTTTCCTAACAAACTAATATAAAGTTTTATAATTTTAGAACATATTGTAAAATCCGGCGTATACCCAAACCTATGCATAATGCGCACTTATACATTCAAGATGTATTTTTTAATTTTTAAGTATATTTGTCGTAAGACACACACGCGTACTTCTTTTCATACGAAGGAATTTGAATGTGAAATGCTGTCATGTTTTGAAGTTATTTGTGTTCAAGGTATCCCAATTTTTAAAGAAATAAGAATTATAATCCTTTAAGTTCATTATGCACGTAATTTCTTTTGAATAAACAGTATTTCGATCTATGCAGAAGACTTAAATTTTATTATGCTCATCTGTTTTTTTATTTTTATTTTTATTTTTAAAGAGATCATTTTAAAACCCGGAGTAGAATGCGAACCAGTAAATTTTGATCTTATTTTTTGATAGAAGTGCGCGTTATACGTCACTGAAATATTTTTTCGTATTAAAGGATATTACTAAAAAAAAACAGAAATTCAAGAAAATTAAGTTTATTAGAATACATTTTATTTGCATAGATTAGTATACACGCATGTGTTTCATAAAAATCAATGAAACTAAAACATTCACAAGAACTTAATGAAATATAATTCAAAATTTTCGATTATTTTAAAAAATAAAATATTTATATAGTTTTTGGAAAATAACATGATATCTTTCTTTGCATTCCCTTTTTTAGCATCTAATTCTCAACAAATTGTTCCATGTCGTCTATTTCGTTATTCATTTCACCATTGGAAAAATGTGTCTAAATAATTACGCCTACTTTTTATGATGTTCCACATTTCGTATGACGTGGGAAAATGAGCTGCTTTATTAGTTTCCTTTTTGTAGTCGGAATCTACATCAATGATATTTTTTGAGTTTTTAACAAATTCCAAAACGTCTTTGTCTGTCATAATTGGGGATGTACACGCATTATCATCATCTACTGCAACAAATTCTTCTCGTGGTACAGTAAGACAGCCCAATAATACAGAAGCTTTCTCAAACACCCCTCTTAAATCTCATTTGCGTGGCTGGTGTTTTCGGTATTTTGTTCATCCCAGAAGAGAAATATTTTCGTGTTAAGCTATTTTTGTTTCGTGTTAAGAGAAAAAATGCATGAAAATACATTATACTGTATTGTTTCGTGATAACCGATATTTCCCCTTAAGCGCTTTCGCGTTAAATGTACGTCTCACACACAGACAAATTAATTTATAATTTAAATACTTATAACTTAAATCAACTAATCGTTATAAATAAACGTATTTGAATCAAATACTTGCGCATTATTTTTCAAACATGCGTATTTTGACAAATGAAATGTGCTGAATATATATATATATATAAAGCAGTATATATATATATATATATATATATATATATATATATATATTAAAGCAGTGTTTTATATATATATATATATATATATATATATATATATATATGTGTGTGTGTGTGTGTGTGTGTGTGTGTAAGCACTGCTTTAAAAAGTAAATATCTGTTCTTAATGAAAAAACTGAAATACCAGCGTCAAGCTAGCGTCAAGCGTAAAAAGAGAGCGCAAAAACTTAATGGTGCACAGTTCCTACGGAGGATCAAAAAATAAAAGATAGGAAAACCGGATTTTAGTATTTTTTGAGCAAAACTAATAAAAATAAACCAAGAAAACCTTAACTAGAAAAGAAAATCAAAATACTATATATCTTAAATTCTGAAATTTATTGCGCCAAATGTTTTTTTCCCCTTTTTTTATCCAGGACAGACTTTAAAGTTTCTTAAATTTCTTTTTACAATTTATTCCTTTATTATGACTTTGGATGTGCTTCTCGTGAAAAAAAATACCGCTTTATTTGTTTATGCAGGTATTGAAAAATTACTATAAGTAAATCTGTATTTGCTTACAGTAAATAGTCTGGAGGAGGGGGGGTAACTCAATTAAACACGTTAAATTTTCTATTACTGTTTTTCCTAATGAGTAATAATAAACTACCTTGTATAGCTTTACGTAAAGAAAAAGAAGATACTTAAATAGGAAAAATAATGTGGTTAGTTAACCATTCCTATATAATCTTCAGGAATATAAATATTCTTTTATAATTTATCGAGAAATAATACCATTTGATTTGCTAGTTACACTCAATTTAAGGACGTCACACAAATTTATTTTGAATGTGTTTTTCAAAATTAACTTAGGCACTTTCTATTCTCCAATTCTTACTTATCCCCCTTAAGGCATGAGTTTTTCGGAAAAAGTTTTTGACAGGAATTGAATTATAGGTATAGTGTAAGTTATATTTTGCAATTTCAGTTGCGGTGGTGGGTAAGGATTATAAAATATATATATATAACACAAAGTGTTAACAATTGGATTACATGTTTATTTTGAATTTCAAAATATTTAAATCAAATAGTCATATTTTCAAACATAAGAATAGCTAAAAATTTAGTTTTGTATGATATACCATGAAGCATGGTACAGCACAAGTCCAAGATTACAGTTCCTACTATAGTGTCTTGTTTCTTTCCTTATCTCTATATTCCTCTCATCTTTTTACTACAGAAATCTCAGACGGGCATTAAAAATAAAATAATGTGAGATACAAGATTGGCAGTGTGAGACACGGGAAAATACGCTCAGGGGTTAAAATCAATTTTTAACGAAATATGCATGACGTATGCATGACATAATGCAACATAATTCCTTCTGCCAATCACATACATACACGCATAATACATACCACATGCACATCATGTATTAGCAATTCTCTATCAAAAGCGGATTAGAACCAAAGATCTTTAGAATTAAAATACCCAGTTAGAATGCTTTTATTCTGAATGCTCAACTTTAGTATAATGCTTCAAAATTTCTTGGAATTAATAAAATTAGAATAGCCTAATTAATTAATTGATAAGTGAGTGCACGTATAGATAAATAAATAAATTTTAAAAATTTCACTAGAATTTAAGCATACATTAATGCGGCATTATTAGATATGACGAATAACATCGTAAAATTCACGATAATTTACCATCTCTTATAATGAAAATCTTTCAAGCCAAGAAGGGGGCATATAATCAAGATTTGCCATATCCTCTTAATAAAACTATAAAGCTGTTTGGAATAAGTAATTAAAAATAAATTAGCAAATTGTACATATTTAGGCGAAAAATAAAGGCATAGATTAATCTTTAGGATGAAAAAATAAATCCAGAATAAGCTTTGCGATAGAAAGAGATTTATTTTTGGGAAAATGGGAATGTTATGATGATTTTCCAGAAAACGATCCTTATAGCTTTAAAAAAATATTTAATTCCACATTTGGGGAAATAAAAATGCAGCATATTTTATTCAAAACATATGTTTCTGAAAAATTGAAAATTTACTTTGGAAAAACTCGTTCCAACACAATCAATGAGTGGCCATACCGGAACCCTAATAAAACGAACCGATAAATAAATATAAAAAGTATCGACCCAAGTTCGATTTTAAGAAGCATATAATTACTAAATATGTAACGGTTCTCTATTGATTTCTTTTGGTAAAAGTGCAGAGACAAGAGAAAAAAATCGAAAAGAAGAGAGTCAGTACCTGCATGATGGTAGAGACAATAAACAACGATATGGAATCGATATTTTTGTCTTCTTTTACGCTTTTAACGACTTCAATTTATTTCACATCAAAGAATAGACGTTAATTTCGGTCATAAAATTGAAAATTTGCATTTTTAAATCGCTTTTATATAATAAATTGTATACACTTTAAAATTAGAGTTAAAATATATAATTTCTATAGAAAAAGCCAAAAATTCTATTTTATATACATCTATATAGATAAACTTTACGTATAAATCAGTGGCGTACACAAGGAAGGAGATCAGTGAATCCAGACTTCCCCTTGAGTGCTACTACTAAGTTAATTAAGTTTACTAATTTATAATTCAGTATTTGTTATTAATAATTTATTTTATGATTAAGGCTAATTATTTATTCAATAGTTTATTTTTTACTGTTTTTTGTTCCAGACAGTCGATAAAATCAAAAGGATAGATACAAGAATGGTGGACTTGCGACCCCTCCCTGGAAGAATTCCTGTGTGCACCACCGGTATAAATAAGAAACTAAAATATTTTCGATGTATTATAGGAAAAAGAAATGAGTGATATTTCTACTCACTTTTGAAATTATTAACTTTTTCTTTGGATTATTCGTCAGAATAGCAATAACAAAATAGATAGTGAGTAATTTCGAAATAACGAATTAAGATGATCATAAATAATATGAGTGATTTTGTATTAACTTTAATTAATTATTTTAGTATAATCCTTTTATTTGTATTAACACTATATCCATAACTTAACTTTTTAAATAGTCAAAGAATTCAACTAAAAAAGATTTTAAAAAAATAATTAAGCATTTTATATTATTCAATCCATTGACTCGAATGTCAATTTTATCTTTAGATCATCATAGCTATAGTATACTGATCTCAAATAAGTTTAGTTCTTGGACGGTAAAAAATAAATATTTCACATTATAGTTGTGTTCAACAGTTCATACACGTAACTTTTCAGTATTGCAAATTGAAACAAATATTCATTGAAAAAAAAACTATCAATGATTACACCAATTTTAAAAAAGTGTTAGTTTATGAATCCTTATACTATTCCTTTAGAAATTTTGTAAAATAAAGATCTTATTTCTTTGAAAACATTACATAACTATAGTTATTACAATTTCTGTATAGGTTAGATACAATCAGAATGATATTGTTCAGTCGTAAAATTCGCGCTGAACAACGGATTTTATTTTATTTACCTGAGTATACACGTGAATATCGCGTGAATCGTACAACATGTACAAGATGCATTTCTTTTCATTTACAGGTAAATACATACAGAAAATAGAACAGATAAAAAGCGATGCCGAGATCCCGAATAAGTACTCTTAATTTCAAATGTAGTTAAGATAGTTATATATATATATAGTGAATATAATGAAAGTTGTCACACACAGTATTCAAGCCTGATTTTGTTCAAGACTGAATAAGGATAAGATGTTTATTTGTTACATGTAGTCCATGTATAAATTTATGAAACGAATTTAAGATAAAGTATTGGTTTATTTTTAACAAGGGAATCATTATTCGTCACTATCCTATTAGAAGAGTTGGATAAATGAAACAAATCAATGCCAATTAAACGAAATATTTTTAAAATAATTTTAAGATATTTCAAATATACATTTTTAATTGATTTCAAAATAAACATTATATTTTGTGTTAAAAAGTCTTCCTATTCTAAAAGTCAATACAAATCATACAAGTGATGTAGCATATTTTTAGTACGATCAATATTAGCAGTAAAAAATTATGTTTTGAAATATTTCTTAAGGTATTTTATGTTGTATGATAAGTAATTATATTTTAAAGAATAATTATTTTATTAATTTTTTTTGCGTGAAAAATTCTAATACTTAGTCGATTTCACATGTATTTTAACATGTCCAATGTAATTCTTGTCTACAGTGGAATCTATTGCGTAATATTACACTACATTTGAATTCCTTTTTGGTGAAAAATAAATTACTGATTTGTTCAAAAGTTGCTTAAGGACTGTAATTATCAATGCGAGTCAGTATAAAATAAAATATTATTAATATATATATAAATAAGTTCACACACAAAGGATTCTTCGTAATTTTTTTTTGAAAAATAAAAAGAATCTATTAGAGAAAAATAATTTGTGAAAAATCTTCAAAATTTGTCTTTTAATGATTAAAATTTTCCTTTTCAGATAGGAGTTTTTAAAAATTTTAAATGTCCTAATTTAATCATAGTTACGAATATAACTAGTTAAGTGTCATTAAAAATGAGAAAAAAATTTTAAATAGTAAAATATTTTAAAAAATAAATACCTTTTAAAACTTAACTTTATATAATCAAATAGAAAATTAAGCATTAAAAATTGACCATACGAAATCTTCTTAACACAAAATAATAAAATATCAAAAACTATCTCATTCATTTTTAAAAAATAAAATATCAGAAACCTACTGTAAAAAAACCTCTTCAATTTTTTAAAAAAAGGATATCAAGAAATAAACCAGCTAATAAAAATAAACGTTTAAATAAGCAAAAAAAACCCCCAACAATTCGATTCAAAAATTGAAAGTTGGATTCTTATACCAGTCTTAAAGCTTAGAATTGGAGAAACCAACTTCTTAAGCTAAAAGATTCTCCCCTGTCCTCAGACAGTCTCAAAAGAATACTTTTTTTTTTTTGAAAAAAGAACGATAAACGGAGATTGATCATTATAAATTAGAAAAAAAAAATTCTTAGAGAAGAACTTTTAAAATCCAAATTCGAAATCGCACGTGCTACAACACTCCCAACAGGATCCTTGTACGTAATCTCACGATTGACTTTCTTTAAATGGCAATACAAGGAAAAACGCCGCGACATAGGAAACAAACTCTTTCTTTATACCATCGTTAAGAGGTGCAGCCAGTGAAAGCGACGTCCCCGACTCTCCTCTTCAGCCCTGGGTAGGGGGGTTGTCGAGAGGCTGCGAGCGGGGTGGGGAGCACTTACATGTAAATGATAGGGACGTCTCCAGCGATGCGGGGAGAATTCTAGGAGAGGCCTTCTCCACTCTCAGCTACTTGTTGGCATGAATTCCGCTCGCGTGTGTACATCCTCTTTTGGGGCCCCAGAGAAAGGGGTTTTTTCGTTGGGAAAAAGGGTTAGGGCTGGTTCGGCCGGCCATCACGTGGCCTGGGGCTAAGATGCGAGGAAATAAATAAGGTCGTCGGCGAAAAATTCCACAGAGGACAAAGTATTTTTAGACCTTTTTCGGTTGCTCAATTGCTGCGAGGGGAATTACGAAAAAAAAAAAAGTGGTTCGTGGCATAAGTTTCGATCTGTTTCGCAGATTGGGGTATTTTTCAACCTGTTGTTTTCAATGAGCACTCATAAGGTTGACCATGAGAAGGACCGGAGGGAAGAATTCGTTTGGCACGTCTGGAAAGGGGTAATTAGGGTTCTATTAGAAGTTCCCAGAATTAAGGAAAAGAAAAAAATAAATAAAGTACCAATTTCCATCATCTGTTACTCCCAGGTTCAAAATGGAACTGATGATAAAAAACACCCAAAAATACAAATACCTGTGACTTAAATTAACTCTTTTAAAAGAAATCGCTTATAAATGAATGTATTTATTTTTAACCTAAATCGATTCGCTTGGAAATGTTTTAGCTTTCAAATCAAATGGGGATAAATCCTTGATGGTCACATGATAAAGGTAGTCACGTGCTCTGCATTGAATTCGAAACTGAATTCAATTTGTAGTTGATATTCATTTGTAAAATTTAGATACAATTTCAAATTCAAAAATTGGGTAAATACGTTCAAGTATTAAGAAAAGACATTTAATTGAAAAGTATTTGAGATTGAAAAAAGTCTTATTCCCCCTACTTACGAGCGCTACGAGCGACGCAAAAGCGAAGAGCTTGAATTTATTGGCTGAAAACATTATGATTGAATTTATCGTGTTACTATGACGTCACATGAATTTATGAACTGATTGGCAGAAAACACATATCAGTTATCATGTGACTGTGACGTCAATTGAATTTAGCCCATAGTAGAATGTTTAGTTAGAAAGAAGATTACATCGATGGTTGAATGCCCGAGAAAAATCTCATTTTAAATCGATATAATTTTAAAAACTACTATTACTGAAAACGAAGAGCTTTTTAAATATACAATTAACTTCACTTTAATGTATAAACAATCAAATACATAAACACACACAGATAAAGCTTATTTCAATATGGAAACTTTAAAAAACATTAAAAGCCTGGAATTGTAGCTGACATATTTACTCATCAAATACGGTTTTAAAAACATTTTATATTTTTACTTTTTAGTGGAATTTTAAAAATTCTATTTATTTATTTTTAGCAATAGCACTTGACATCAATCACCATAGTTAAAAATTCTCCGTACAAACATTCAAGGAGAAACAAACACTTAAGAATAAAACAGGAATGAATTCTGCTGAAGAACTGTATCTTCCATTTATTCTTAGACAATTGTTACATTTTAGTGACATATGAAAATTCGAGGCAATCATATTTTTCCCCTTTGTCTAAGAATATTAACAGCAACGCGAAAAGAGAAAGAAAGGTATTTTTAAAGGAAAAAAAAGTATATCAAATAATAAAAAGAAAATGTAAAAATAATAATTAGAAAAAATACAATTCAGAAATACATAGGAAAAAGAAGCCAGTTACCAGTTTCATTCGAATTTAAAAATAGTAATTGTTTATACAATTTACAGAATTAATGGGGCTGACAACTTTCGGAAATCAGAATTGATTATGTGATTTTGAAAAAGCGTATAAATGGATAATTTTGTGATACTTAATGTCAGTTAAATTGTTTTATAAATATTAAATAAAATTGTTTTATAAATATTATGATAAGAAAAAATTAATTAAATGAATATTTTTTTGCAAAAAATGAAGAAAAGATATTTTTAAAACATTCTCCTTTCATGAAAAATGCATCCACAACAATAGCATACTGCATATAAATACATGGTTCAGACTTCAGTACAGAAGCTGAAATAGGATTTTTGAAATTTATGATTTAGATTTATTCATATTTCATAAATATCAAAGTAAACAATTTCAACAGAAAACACTCGTTATTATTTCGATTGGTAATAACTCTCAAAATAATAATGTGAATTTTTCAAAAATCCAATTTCAGTTCCTGTATAGAAGTCCTAGCTATATATAGGCAAAATATTATGATTAAAGAAGCATTTTTCACAAAAGGAAAAGATTTGAAAATTTCATACTCTCTTCATTTTTTCCCAAGCAATTTCATTTAAATAATTTTGCTTGTAATGATATTTCTAAAACAATTTTATATACTGCAAAATCCGGCGTATAACGCGCGCCTATACTTTCAAGCCCCACTTTTTAATTTTTATGTATATTCGCTGTATAACGTACACCCCCCCCTTTTTTACGAAAAAATCTCTGAAATGTTAGTATACAATAGCCTTATATGTTTTGATTCGAGAGATTATTCGAGATATTACTCCAGAATTTTGAAAAAATAGTGCACTTTCGAACTACAACTCTTTTAGTTCATAAGACATGACATTTCTTTTAAATAAACAGTATTTCATTATGTGTGGAAGTAAATATTTTTTACGTTTATCTATGTTGTTATTTTTAAAGCTATCGTTTTTATACTTGGCATATAATGCACACCCTTAAATTTTGATCGTATTTTTTGTGCTAAAAGTGCACGTTATACGCCGGATTTTACGGTAAATGTCCTATTTCAACTGACACTAAATATTTAAACTTACAATTTTATACGATCTTTCAAAATCACGGTTCTGAACGTAAACTTAACTGTAAACGTCTAACACAATTCACTTTTCACCCCCTGAATCAAAACTAAACTTGAAAATCAAATACATACTGTTGCAAATTTTTCACACTTTTACACATTTATTTTTCCACTACTTGTTTTACGCATTTTATTTTCAAATTACACAAAAAACCAGGGTATCAAATTCACTCAACTCGTCTCGAACATCCATTTTTAACCGGCAAGCTCCAGACGAAAAGTGACCGGACTTTTAACAAAATAAAAAAAAAAACTACACATCCTTAAATTCTCATCAGATCCTAAGGCAAAGTGAGGTGGGAATGATGACGAAATTACAAGGCGCAGAATTTATAGTTACTTGAGGAGCAATTTTATCGTCTTCAAGGCCAAAGGCGTAACATGCCCCTCACGCACGTAGGTTACACAGCTTTGAAAAGGTCAACAGATTTTAAACTCAAAGGAGTATTGTAGAAAATTACTTCCTGGCTTTTTACGGTTCTACAACGCAATTCGACTTTGCAATAAGGGAATTTCTAAAAGTAACTTATTCTATTTTTGTTTGTGAATGAATAAGAGAACAATTGACTATTATTGTTCATTAGGATGTTTCAGTTCTTAAGAAATGGATAAAATTTTCTATTTAGCGATTGACTACGGTAGTTCTTTTATTGTGGTTTGATGGCCAGAAACGAAACCAATTCCGAATGTAATTCGTACTCAAGTATTAAAATCTCTCTATTTGAAGAAAATACTCACTTCTTCACTCATCAAGTGACAACCCAAACTATTAGACTTATAGATATGAAATTTGATAAGCATGTTTCTTTTGTTGAGTAGAGATTCGCTAAGAACGGTTTTTGCGAAAATCGACTCCCAAAGGGACTTGCTAGGTTTTATAGGAAAGCTACTCATTTCCTTGCTCATCACGGGATATTCCAAACTATTAGAACTATTAGCCAAGACTAAAATTTAGTAATCATGTTTTTTTTAGTCTAGGCATGTTAACCTTGAATAAAATTTAGTAAGCATGTTTTTTTTTTGAGTAGAAATTCGCTAAGAACGGTTTTTGGGAAAATCGACTTCCAACGGGATTTGCGAGGAATGAAAGAAAAGCGACTCATTTCCTCACTCCACGAGATATCCCAAACTTTTAGATCTATAGATATGAAATTTGGTAAACATGTTTCTTTTGTTGAGTAGATATCCGCTAAAAACGGTTTTTGTCAAAATCGACTCCCAAGTGAACTTAAGAGCTATTATATTTTGAAAGCGACTCACTTCCTCACTCATCCCGAGATATCCCAAACTATTAGACTTATAGATATGAAAATTGGTAAGCATGCTTCTTTTTTTTTTGTTCAGTAGAGATCCGCTAAGAATGATTTTTGCGAAAATCGACTCCCAAGTGGACTTGTGAGGGATTATTAGGCGTTATAAATAAACACACACACAGTGTTTCAACTGTTAGGCCTACTGATTTGAAATCTGGTAAGCATATTTCTTTTAATGCGTAGAGATCCGTTATGAATGGATATTGCGGAAATCGACTCTAAAGAGGAGTTGCGGGGAAATACAGAATAAATAAGACTAGTTTGAAATTCAAATCCTTTTTAAAGTAGGGGACGAGAGCTATAAGTATATTTTTCAATTCATTCGAAAGTTCTTAGTAATAATACTTCTATATCAATAGCTTAAAAACATTATACATAGTCACACAACATTACGAAATACCCAGCGAAGTGGGTTGACAACGACTAGTAAATACGTGTAATTTCATTACTACTTTTCGATATAACTTCCAGTACTAATTCGTATATTTTTGTAAATCGAATTTTTAAATCAGCAAAATTCGGACGATCAGTTATTAGTATGAAAACTAGAGAAAATGCACACACAAATTCTTTGACAGAGAATACACACAGTGTATTAAAATTTAGATATGAAAATCGGATAATTATGTCATTATGCTAAAATCTGGAGTCTTTTAGTTAATACAAAACTCATATATTTAAATTCTCAAAATATTGTGAAAATTTTATTCATCAGATTTCATTAGAGTAAAAATAATACTGTTTTCATTTTTTGTACTCCATTAAGATCATTACTTAGCATGAATCAATCCAAAGTGGAACACCGTCTCCTTCAAATACTAAGATCCAAAAATGGTATCATAACTCCAAATACTAGAATTGTAGTTCACAAAGAAACCTTTCAAATTCAAAACACGAGTCTAGAAAACTGATGGTAAAATGCTAAATTTTAAAATGATCCCTTTTCAAGAATAACATATGTTACTCAACTCGTTGTGTGAAAGAGATATCCAAAAGATTTACAAGCAGAAAAATAATAAGCAGTGCATAAATGTATTCTTTATTTTGCTAAAGCAAATTTACCGTCATATAGTAAGATTTAAAAAACTCTATGACGGGAAAAAGTTTGACATTTTTTGGTATATATTCTTAATCTTACTTTCATTTGGATAAGTTCTTTTAAGAATGATCATCAATGGCGTACACAGATTCTTATACGCAAAGGGGGGGGGAGGCTGAACTTCACCCCGCCCCTTGTGTACGTGACTGACGGTCTCATTAAAATATAAATAAAAATGAGAAAAATTTTGGTGGAAGAAAGTTTGCATTATAACATTTAATGTTTTTTTTGAAAAAAATGTCATTAGCAGTGGCGGACACAAGAATTTTTCAAGGAGGTGGGGGGAGGGGTACAGGGTCGAATGTCCACCATTCACGTATCATGCTCAGATACGCCACCCAACATATTCTTTTGATTTTGTTTATTTTCGGGGACAAAAGACAGTAATAGTTAATTATTAAGTAAGTAAGTAGAATTAATTTTTAAATTAATTATTAATAACAGATAATTAAATTTTACGCACAATATACATTGGATTATAATCAATCGGGAAAAAACCAAGGGCTAAGGGGGGGATTCGGGACCCGGGGACCTTCCCCCCTTGTGTGCGCCACTAGTCATTATTGTATTATTTATCACACCAAACCATTAACATATTTTTGAGATCAAAAACAAAAACGAAGTGTTGGCATTTCCATACACTTACTAACAGACCACAGAACCGAAACTTGGGGCTTCTTATGGACCAAAAAGTGATGATTGCCTTGAAACTCATTTACGCAGTCTATACATCTCCAGAAGGTTCTTGCAACCCACTTTGAGAATCTGGTCAAGTAATGGACAGAGACCACCCGTATCGATGGAGAACCCTCCACAGGCATTCTGAGGTGTCTAATGGGAGGCGAAGGAACTTACAGAGAACACACATATCAGTCTTCACTGCGGAGGTTCTTATTCTTTTTTAGTTATTTTAATCTCTTGCATTTTTGCTACTTTGTATCATTAATATCTTACAATAAACAAGGGTAGTTTGATAATAAAATTTATTTCCGTGTTTTCTTTCGCAATTTTTTCAATTCCCTAATGTTTATACCTAGAAAGTTAGCAAGATCTTTGTTATATACATATCAAATCTTTTCATTCTAAAAATATTCTCCGATTTTATGGATAAGCGATTACGTTTCTATTATAAATTATTAATATTATATAATAGTAATATTAAACATTATGTGTTTTTCCCTCTATACTATAATAAATTATTAATATTATAATAGTATAAGGAAAAAACAATGCGATAACAGAAACTCAGCGTGTGTGTTTCTGTTAATGCGTAGCATCCGCTATTTCACAAAATTACTTGATACTTCATGTAGGTGCCAAGTCAGTTAAAGAATATAAACTTATTGGATTACTTACAATTTAACTAGTTATTTTACAGAATAACGATTACCTAATCTTGAGTAAATATTAGAAATAAGTATTAAAAACGGTAAACTTTTAAAATGTTTTTTTTAACAGTGTGATGTTGCATTTCTCCACATATCAGCAAAACAAACAGAAGCTTAATAATTTATTTAATAATAAGCTGTAAATATTTTAAATATAAACTGCACTATATTTTTCATTTTTATTACTGTTCAACTAGTCTTTTGAAAATATGTATTTTCCGTGAAATATTTTAAGTGTTTATCATTAGTTATATTTATACAATAACGGACTTGGTTTAATGTAAAACTGCTTATTTTTCTTTTAAAAAGAGGCCATCATTAGCTAATTTATAGGATACCTAGTTTGTTTCATAGAATAACTATAGGTATCTCAATATATATAACTATTTAGATTTTTACCTTTTACTGCACTATCAAGTCTGAGAAATAAATAAATGAAAATAATAAGTGAAGAATTTGAATCACGTTATTAATGAGTATCAGGGACTATTTATATTAATACACAGTCGGAAATTATTGGAATGAAGCAATCATAATATATTAAACGATGCTTAGAAATCAATTAAATATGAAAGAGTGTTTTATATATTTTTTATTTACTTTATAAGGAGCTTTATTCAATTTTTAAGTTCGTGCTAAAATGAGTAACGTTAAATATTAAAAAGTTTATGGTACCCAAAATGTTTAAAATTTCTTTAAAAATATCCCCAACTCAAATCCAACACATTATTGTTATTATAATTATTATTTTGTAGATATGACGTGAGTTGAAATTATCTTGAAATAAATAAATCAGCTTATGTCCAATCTGATTTTTTTGTTGCTAAAAATGAGTTCGGATTACTTGATGATGATTTTATTCTGAAAAGCTATCATTTTATTAGTCTTATAACACTTGATAAAAACTGGATAATATTGGAAAGAACTCGTATATTTAAAGAAATTATTGAATTATTCAATCAAAAAAGGTGAATACGAAACACTATTATTAGCAAAGTAAAAACAACCACTGCAGGCAAAGCAGAAAAATTTGTAATTAAAAAACATTTGTAATTAAATTTTTTTTGCAGACTCAATTTCCCATTTCACGTTCAATCGAATGAAATAAAAAAATAATTTAACAGAACTTACAGCCAAATTTTTAGAAACTTTAATTATTCCTGAACCAATTTCACCCTTAATAAAATCCTACAAGGAAATAAAAAAGCTGACAATAGCAAACGACATCAATTATTGGGGAAGAAACACTTTCAAAACCAGAATTTTTTTCCCCAATACTATTCAAGCGAAAGAAAAAAAGATGGATGCTTGCGAACTGAACACCATCATGATGATAATTATACCTAAATTGTACACTAATTAGAAAGAAAGTAGTCAGATGACCTCATTTCAATGGTAAACTGTACGTTAAACGCCCTTTTACCCACTGTAGCGTCAGGTGGCTGTGAAAATGACACCCTTTGCATTTGAGTTCAACTCATTTCATGCCTAATTTCGATATTTGTTTTAACAACACGTTTAGGAAAAAACAATTTAAAACTAATTAAGATTTAACCAGAAAATCGCATTTAAAGATAGATTGGTTGGACCATATCGATTGTTTCCTATGTTCATTTCTGCTATATTTTTACACATCGAGCAACAGAACATTAATCATTGAAAAAATTACAATTAATTGTTGATTCCATTTAGGTTGGATTTGTCGAATTTTCAAATTAAGATTTTATTATTTTTTTATATGAACTTTTTATGTATATGTGTTACCATTTAAGTATATAAGTCAGTTATTTAACAGAATAACTAGGTATTTCATGAAATCAATAGACAAGTCAGTTAAAGTATATAATAGATGAACAATTTCATACTTTACCAATTATTCTATGAAATAACTAGTTATATTCTATGAAATAACTAATGATAGACCATTAAAGTGAAAAATAAACAATTTCAAAGCTATTTTGTAAATTAATGGATCACAAATTGCTAAAATCTTTACAAAAAAGAAAAAAAAATATGTTGCACAGAAATAGTTATATTAAATATTATTTTTAAAAAACACATGCTGGGAAGAAAACTTGCTTCATAAAAACATTGTGTAAACTTTTTCAAACAAAATGTAAAAGAATATTAATTTAAAAATTTTATGAAATACCTTTATTTTATTTTTCATTATTTATTAGAACATAGATTGATGTGATGACACTTTGAATTGCGGTTCAAAACTGACTAAAAGCAGCTAGAACCAGTTCGAGAACTTTCGAGAGAGCCATGTTTCATACTTTAACGGTTAAGTAGTCGCTATTATATAGAATACCTAGTTAAATCGTAGAATTAAACAATTTTATATACTTTAACTGACTTCTCTAGTTATTTCATGAAATACCTAGTTATTCTTTGAAATAACGGATTTTACATTTCAACGGCAACATATATAAACGACACTCTGAAGAAAACAGAAGCATTTAAAACACTGGAGAGAAATAATATGTAGCTTAAAAATTTTATACAATATTGTTGACTTTTTTTAATTTCGGGTTTGAAGTATTTCGAATTTAGTGTGATAACACACCCATTTAAGAGATAACTTTTTGGTTCACCAAGAACAATAAAATATTTACTATTAACAGTAGAAAACTGAATAGAGAACTTAATTGATATATTGTTAAAATTAGAGGGTTCTGTAAGTAGACAAAGAGTAGTTGGGGTTCCAAATGTAAGTAAAAAAAAAGAAAATGAAGGGATGACTGCTCTTAAAAGATTTTATCGTAAAAGTAATTTATGAAATCTGTATCATTGAAAGAAATGAATATTTTGAGGTAAAATTTAACATTTATTTCCAATCTAAAAAAAATATCTAAGTATGTGTGTGTGTGGTTAGGAACTTCTTCAGATTGCAGATAAGCTGAAATAGTAAACTGCGATAAATAAAAAAGTACTACAGCAGAAAAATACTTTAGCAGAAAGAAATTCTAAAAAGGACTGGGAAAAAAATAGTTTGGTTAAATTACATTTTATCACTAACATTAAAAACAGAAAATAAGAAGTATATTAAAAACAATACAAAAAATAATAAGCATTAATAAAAAATAAAAGTGTAATCTTAATTCAAAATAAAGTATAGTTCATAAAAAAAAAATTGAACGGCATGAAATCTGCGCAAGGTAATTGAGATTAATATCAAGGTAAAAAGAATATTCTAAAAGCACATCAATATGTATAGAGAGAGAGAACTTAAATAAAAATGGTAACTATATTTGTTCGGATTTGTTTCATTTTTTAAAATATTCTTTCAAAATAAAAATATTGAAATGTATCGTTATGTAAGATTTTAAGAAAAATAATGTTGGCGAAGAGCTTATTTTTCGACGCTATGATCAAATACAGTAGTAGGACATTTTACAACCTAATAAAAGGTTATTATGTATTCCAAAACGTTTGAAACAATCACGTGATTACTTTCAACCTGTTACGCGCGCAAATCGTTTGTTCCTTGTGAATAATAACATATCTTTTAGGATGTAAGAAAAAATTCCTTACCAAAAAAGAAAAAAAAATATGTTCATTGTTTTCTTCTAATCATTTTCAAACTAAAATGATTTTCAGCACTTGATAAAAAGTAGTGATAACATTAAAAATTAGTAGTTCATTTCGAAAATTATATAAATATTAGAAAAGTATTGGTTCAATTTGATTTTTATCAAATTTTTTAAACTCAAGCAAGCAATGCATTTTGATATGTTGTTTCCAAAACTGCCCATGTTTTTTAGTAAAATTCTAAAAAAAAATATGAATATGTGAAATAATTGCAA
The DNA here is from genome assembly GCA_019973935.1 of Trichonephila clavipes. Classification (NCBI taxonomy): domain Eukaryota; kingdom Metazoa; phylum Arthropoda; class Arachnida; order Araneae; family Nephilidae; genus Trichonephila; species Trichonephila clavipes. The sequence continues at coordinate 427,477 of BMAU01009159.1, read as the reverse complement.
ACATATTTTCAATAGAATGATTACAACTTCACGCATTGTCTGTAAAAATATTCGTCTTTATTCTAGAAAAAAATATTAAAAAGTTTACTGGAAATAAACGTACAGATTCTTAATATTGTATTGTGACGCAACACGAGGGGTATTGGCGACGAGCTTCATAATGTTGAACTACTGTCAAGACACGCGGGAGCATCTGAGGGAGTATTCCACTCTCCAAAATTCCAAAAACTACGCTATCCGGAGAACGTTAAACCTCGACAAATTTTAACATGCATCAGCCTCTCTCTACACGATGGGTCTTAAGTGGCATCGGGACTCGAACCCATGATTCAACAAAAGTAAAAATTTTACGACCATGACTATTTGGTTACACGACCAATGGACGTACGAAACGTACGATTCATGATTAATTACGTCAACATTGAGCTCATTAAACAGCACATCATCATCAAATTGAAGAGAAAATTGTAAGTTAGGAAAGTTAAAAGTATGCACTTAATTGGCTAAATTCATTCCACGTCATAGTCACATGACAACTGCAATCACGTGATTTCAGACAATCAATCCATAAACCCATGTGCCGTCATAATGATATAATAAATGCAATTATATGTTTCCAGTCAATCATTTCATGCGCTTCGCTCTAGCCAAAGTCTGCTTTTTTACGGACTTTCTTTTAAAAAGTACGTATTTCTCAACAATATTGATTGGAATATATATGCATAAAATGCAAGATTTTTTTTTCTTTAAAAAATGTTTTGAAGAATCTTAATACTAGAAATATCTTTACCTAGCTATCAAATTTAAAATTTTATCGAAATTTCGCAAGTGGAACAACAAACAAGTTTAATGTCAGTTTTGAAATTAATGGAGAACACGTGATTATATTTATCATGTGATCGTCATGAATTACGCCCATTGACGACTAAGCAAAAATAAACTTTCTTTGTAGAATAAGAAATGACATACACTATTAAATTTACTTTTTGACACGAAAAATGTACAACTTCCATTTTAAAAAATGTATGAAAACTATACTTCATTTCGTTTAGAACTTCGAGAACCATTCGTAAAGAAGATAAAGCAAAATAATTAATTCAATAGTTTGATTCTGTAGCAGAATTTTTCGCCATGAGAGAATATATGTCATAAAAATTATCAAAAAAATCTGGGTTGAAAGGGGAAAATTGCGGTTATTTCACGAAATAACTGAACCATTCTTGGATTCGATAACTGCCACGACTCTTCTAGGAATGTCTTTTTACAAATTTCCGGTATGTCTGTATTGGAACATGTCGCCATTTTCGATTAATACCATTGCCACGATGGAAGGATTTTTAACTAGAAACAGAATTCAGCGATCTTGTTCATTCTAGAGTTTTTGACCGACCTGAGGTGTGAAATTTTATGTCTACAATTAATTTCGTATATTTGCCTTACGTTTATTGCTGATTTAAATATATGGATATTTTAACACAATTTGATCCCCCCCCTTGTTGTTGGAAATACAGTGGCGAACATAGACTACATTCATGGTAGGGGTTACATTATATATAAAAAAAGACGAAAGCACTGAGATGTAGTATTTATGCTAAAAATTAAAAATCTGCTGATCTATGGGAGGGATTTTAAGCCTTAAGAGAGAGAGAGAGTTCCATCCTTGTATACAACACTGCAGACATTGGATCATAATAAAAAATTAAGCAGCTCATATACTTGATTTCATTGTAAATTAACTCTGCATACCCCAGTTATAATCCATAATTAATTAGACATTATATATATATTATATATATATATATATATAATAATTCCCTCTAGTATCCTTTTTATTAACTCTGTGTACTAATATTTAAACAAACTATAATTCTTTGGTTTAAAAAAAACACTGTAAAAGTCCGAAATCCCTGTCCCGCCCATTCTATCCAATTAGAACTACTATTACGTAATAATCACGCGCTTGCACTGCTGGTATAAAAGCAAAAAACTTGTGTAATCGCTGTTTTGTCTGCTTGCCGTCAGCATGTAAACGTCCACGTAAGAATGTAAATAACTGCAGCTCTCTTTGTATTTGTGTTGTGTCCGTCAAGATGTCGCTTCTGTTGTATGTGTCTGTTTTCGTGTTTTTAACAAACAGATGTGAAATATAAAAGTAATTGACCATGCTTCAAAATAAAAAGATGAAAATTAATTCTGAAGATGTCTTCACTAATCCAGATATGACAATAAACCAACACCGGCCAACGCTACTACAATACTTAACATATATATATATGTATAATCTCCATCTCTAACTCTCTCTCTCTTAACGTTTTTAAAATCTCTTAAATTGAATTGAAAATACAGAGCCGAGAGGAAACTTTTCACATTATTTTATTTTATAATAGAAAGGCTTCGATGGACAAAAAAGGTGAAACAGTGGCGTATCGTACATCCCGCATTGCGGGGGAAGGCAGGGCTTTAGGGGGCACAAAACCAGACCCGCTCAAAGGACCCTAATATTCTCCGTTACGCCTTAGACACGAAATCAAATAATTGTTCGATAAATAATCAGTCTTCTTACAGTACAACTCACTATATAGTATGGTAATTCCTAAACTAAAACTAATATAGAGGAACATATTTCTCTCTCCAAACACTCTAAAAACTTATATTTTGGTTTCAATCTCAAAATATTTTAAAAGGTACATGCGGTAAAAGCAAAAAAAAAAAAAAAAGAGAGAGAGAAAGGTATTTAGTAGTTATTCCTTCGCATCAGCGTTAATTCTCCAAAAAAAAAAAAAAAAAATCTGAAAATTCAATAAATATGCAAAAACTATTTTCTCTCTCAACCTAATACATTCAAAACCTAAATATTAAACTCTAATCTATAATAAACATAATACCTGTCCCAAGATCATCAACATTCTGCTTAGAAGTTATTCCTCCGTCTCAGCGTTTAATGCTCTGGAGGAAGAAGATCTGAACTAGGAAGAAAGTGCTCAATTAAGATTTTCAATTCCACGAGCTCTACATGGCTGTGTTTAGGGTGTGGACAGGGGGCGGGCGACAGCAGGAAATAACAGCGAAGTTGAATCAGGTGGGTGGTGTGGAGGAAGACATCCTTGACAGCACAGTAAGGTCCTGCCCGTTATTTATCTTATCATTCCAATGCAGGATAGCATTGACAGATACTACACCACTACCAGATCCTCTCCCTTTCTCTAATAAGTCATATCATTTGAAGGCAAGGAAGTCAAGATGTGAACAGATCTATCTATTCACTCACATAAGCCTTTGCTTATCGAAGTGTTATCGGACTAGTGGGTGGGTGGAGATACTTTAAATTTCTGCTGAAAAATGATATTTTTGTTTAGCTTGTTGTGTTGGATGTGGTAGAGGATGGGTTGGGGCATAAATATAGATAAGTGGAAAAGGAGTTAAAATAGGGTTAGTTATCAGCAATGCTTTCATTCGTAAATATTCTGATTATAGAAAAAGCAATTGTATAATTAAAACGTATTTATTTTTTGTGTTCATAATTTTGTTACTTTCTAATTTAATTTACATTAAACAATTTATTACTTGCCCGTATTAAGGCTATCTCCGTATAATATTAAAGACTAGGGCACGAATCTGGAATATTTTTTCAGGTATAAAAATCCTCAAACATTAACATTACCATAAAATCCGGCGTATAACGTGTACTTTGAACACAAAAAATAAGACCAAAATAAACGGTTGCGCGTTATACGCCGGGTATAAAATGAGAACTTTATAAACAAAAAAAGATGAAGATAGAAAAAAATTAGACTTCTACATATATCGAAATACCGTTTATTTAAAAGAAATGACATCCCAAATGAGCTTAAAGATTTGTAATTCTAGAAAAACACTATTTTTCAAAAGCTTGAGTGGTAATACCTCGAATGAATGACTTCAAAACATAAGAACATTGTGCACGTATATTTCAAGTTTCTTCGTATAAAAGGGGGTGTGCGTTATTTGGCGAACATACCTAAAAATTAAAAATTGCAGCTTGAAAGTATAGGTGCACGTTATGCGCCGGATTTTCCGTTACATTTTGTCCTCGCTATTCTATATAAAACAGCCTTTCTCATACTCCTCATTTTTATCCGGTTTTTTTTCCAGCTTAAAATGTATTTCGCATTTTTTCTCCTACACTGTAATGCGAAATGAGGCACATGCATTTGCATGTTAAAAAGAAAAATGAATTATTTATGGAAAATTCTGAAATTTCAAAAACGCTATATCATAAAAAAGAAAGAAAATTATAATTAATCAGATTTTCTTTAAGGTTGAGTCATTTTTAAGTCTGAAAATGTGCTTCACGTTTAGTTCAGGTTCTCATGCATTTTGCGAAGACAGCCGTATCTGCAGTTCTTTAAAAAAAAAAAAAGAATTTTTTTTAAAATTATATAATTTTTGTTTATTTTTTGATTTTGATAGTAGAGTGATCACTTACATGAAAAAAACTTTATATTTAACATTAATTAATTTATTTCGATCAATTTGTTGTCTAAGTGATACGGAATCTTCATAAAGTCCAAGTTGTATGATAATGCAACATATTCAGAGTTTCAGAATCATAACATCATGGGTTTTCATATTAAATTAAAACTCGTTTCTTTTCCTTTGTTTGATTATTATAACATTTAAAAGTTTCGTTCAAAGGTAATTTCGAACGAAAATTAGTATTTCCTCTTTTGCAGGATATTTACATTTAGAAAAGTTTAGCAATCCAGAAAGTTACATTAACTTTTATACATGTGCAGACATTTTTACCGTAATTAAATTATCGAATACAAGTTAATTTGTAACTTGTAAGCAGACATCCACCTTTCAAAGAGCGCATGACGGTCTGAAAGTCATAATTTCTTATGATGTTTTACATGTTAAAAAAGTTCAGTGGGTAAAATTCATAATTAATGTTTTCATTACAACGCATACATCACGTTGTTTATGGAAAAACTCTATCATCTGCAATGTATCAAATTCTTCTCGCTTAAATTCAGTGCGATTGATGGGTGGGTAATAAATTATTTGAAATGCATTTTTTTTAATTTGTATATGAGTAAATTAAGAAGCGCCAACTATGACCAGCATAAGGGGGATCTACGAATACGAGCCTTGGTTAATGTTACCTGTTATATTTCATAACAGAATTGGGAAACCTTTCTAGCAAGGGTGACAAACCCAAAGGCTAACTTGGACCAAACAAACAAGGTTTAAGTGCCCCCCAAAAAAAAATCCAAAGTAACAAATTTATTTCGAATAAAACATAAAAATAAACTTAAATAAAAGAACAAGAAAAATTTAAAGTTTACGTCCTGACACTTGACACCTCTGCTACTATCCTTCCTATTTAAGAAATTTTGATATTTTATTATATATTATTGAGTGCCAAAAAACTGGCTGAGCCGCAAAAAAGTTCGTTGGGGGTCACGAGTTAAGACACCCTTGGTTATACACAGTGGCGCACACAAGAGGGGGGAGTCCGGACCCCCCCAAGCTCTTGATTTTTTCCCGATTGATTATATTTCTAAGTATAGAGTACGTAAAGTTTAATTAAGTATCTGTTATTAATGATTAATTTTTTTAATTAATGCTAATTATATTTATTCAATAATTAGTTTTTTACTGTGTTTTGTTCCCGAAAATCGACACAATCAAAAGGAGCATGATACAAGAATGGTGAACTTTCGATCCCGGACCCCCTACCCCCACCCCTTGAAAAATTCCTGTGTGCGCTACTGGTTATACAGCGTTGCAAGTGAAAGAATAACGAAATGAAAAGTCATCTTAATACACCTGAATTCACCTACATATTTGAACTTTCGAATAAATACTTTCTAATTTGTTCCAGGAATTTAAAAAAATAATAATTCTACCAAAAGAAAACCTATCATTTACCCATGAATCATTATTATTACCTCTCGTTTTCAGCGATGTGGAAAAATTGTAAACTTTTCCATAACAAAAAAATTTTTTCAGACTCTAAAAGGTGAACGGCTTTTTAAAATTATTTAGCTTTCACTTCTTATTTTGTGCTTCTTTTCAACAGAAAACAATGTTCTAAACATCCCTTACGATTCATAAACATACCGTTGAACTTAATAAAACGCTCAATGAAAATCGCATATTGTTTTTTTATTTTTTTATTTACTTCTTTAAGAATGAAACCAAATTTAACGAGACTTTGGAATACAGCTTTCTAATTTTATATTTATTCATTATATTTAATTTTGAGCTTAACAGATTCGTTTAGATAAATTAATTAAAAGAAATATGCACTTGTTTTTAAAATATCGAGTAAAGTTAATTAGTTCCATTGCGAATTAAAATACTCTTAAAAAACGAGAAAATTTCTCGAATGATAAATTTAATTGTAGCATAATTAAATACATTTAATTATTCTTGCGGTATGTGTTTATAGACAGTTTAATTTTCGTACTATTTCATATTTAAATCCAGATGTTTCGATGGGGCTCGATTTTAGATTACAAATATAATACTAGTTGAGATCGAATAATACGTTCAAATTCATTGACAGACTTTTCTGAATTCGTTTAAAATGAAAGTTCTGTTATTGATTACGTAGAACCACGTGTACTTTTCGAAATATATATATATATATATATATATATATATATATATATATATATATAAACATTGAACAAATCTTTTCGTCAACACAAAACGAGAATCTAGTTTGAAAATAAATGCAAAAGACTTTTTTCGGAAGAAATGTTATAAAATATTATCAAAAATAAAGTATTTATCGTTTGGACTAATATTCTACTTGTGTGTGCGTCCAAAAAATATCTTATGATAATTTCAAAATTAAACTTCTTTAAACAACTAATCTTTTTTCTTTAAAAAAATTGAAATTTTAATTTAATAATTAAAAGAACTTTATAATTTTCTATTCATTTAATTTACAAATAAAGTAACGAAAAATATTTCAAATCAAAAATTGTATTATTGTCAAACGAAAAGAAAAATGTTTGAAATACATGATTTATATGTTAGCAATGTTATATATAGATTTTTCTCAAAATTTTCCAAAATATATAAAAATAGAAATTTTTATTAAAATATCAAATACACATTTCGTAAAGTTTGATTTTTCCTCTCGGATATGTGAAATAAAAACAAAGTATTTTAAATTAATAAACATTTTAGCGAGAAACTTGTTTTTTTAATACAATTAATCCGTTATTTTTAAAAATGAATTGCTTTTCTACATACATTTTGAAAAAAAGCCGCATAACGACTATTATTTTTAATACTGAAAAAATTCTTTGAAAACAAAAACGTTACAAATAGTAAATGCCTATCACATAAAATTAATAGTTACCAAAATATACGATTTAATTAATTGTAATAATGATCCTTATCAAAATGGGTTAAATTTCACATTTTAATTTACTTTTTAAGTACGGCAGGTGCATAATTGTAGAATACTCCTTGAAAAATCGAGAAAAGAGAAAAATTTCAAAAGAAGAAAAATTTTCAATGCTGTTTATTTTGTTGAATTTTATTAATTTGCAACAATGTTTTATTGCTTATTGAAGATTTTATTAATTCTTGGTTTTTTTTTATTTTCTTAGTCACTTTTTCATTGAATTAAAATTTAAATTAACTATTCAACGATTTAAAAAACAACAGATTCAGGTATTTACATTTTAAATCAAAATCATTTTAACTACATTAAAACAAAAATACAACATATTTATACTTTTAAAATTTTTTTATCAAATCTAAAATACCATACCCAACTAAAAAGCCATATTTTTTTTGTCAAACTAACGTTTGTTAGAAAATTTTAAAACTACTATCACATATATCCAAAATAATAATTACATAATATTTCTTTTATCAAAACTAAAACAACATTCATATGCTCTAAGAGTATTTATACATTACTCACCTTTAGCTATCACATAACTTTAATTACTTTCCTACTTTACCACAAACAAAACAAAAGAAAAAAAACCGGCAACAAATTATAAACATTACGAAAAAAAGTTATTAAACCTCCCAATGTATCAGCAGAAACTATCACCTGTACATAAGAGAGAATTCTACGAAATAAAAACGCACCTACCTGACTGATCCTTCACAGGTGCGCTGAGTTTAACAGGTGTGTCAAAATATTTCCCCCCCTTTTCTATCACTTGAACGTCATGATGTGTATGGCACGCGAATCACAGAGCTTCGTCGTGTGGTAAAACGGGAAAAAGACACCACTACACACTTCCTTCGGTGCGATTTGAGCGCGATCTAAGAACGGTATGAAGAGAGGCGAAAACTTAGCGGCTCTTCCTTCGGCTGCGATCTTTTTCGGTGAGCTGATCACGCAACTGGCGCTGCTTTGGCGCCGCTTTTGGCGAATTCTTAACTCCATTCATAATATTTTAAATCCATAACCGAAGTGATAATCATATTAGAAATTTAAACACTCACATTGCTCAAGCATTAAAATTTCTCTAAAAATATATTTTCTAATTATTTTTAAATTTTGTTCTTTAATAATTAAAATAGATAATTCAAAACGATCTTCAAAATAATAGCCATAATATTTGTACGATGTACGATACAATTGTATGCTAATTGTATGTTTAGTAAAAGAAGTGTAGAATGAAAGATGACATTATATACATATCACTGGTGTACAGTGGCGTAATGGCGAACATTTGGGCCCCCTGCAAAGTCAGGTTTTGGGCCCTCAAGTTGGATTTTACAAGGGATAGGCACTTAGCGGCAGTCAGGCTTTGAGCCCCCTAGAACTCTGCCCCCCCCGCGATACGGGGGTTGTGGTGGTGTACGCTACGCCACTGCTGGCGTAGCTAGTCCAGGGTGGGCTCTGTATCAAAATTCCTTGGGGGCCCATTATTTGCAAAAGAAATAAAAACGCTTGTTTGAAAGTTTCAGAATGCTGCACATATTGGGGTCCCTGTAGCTTGGGGGGCACTTATCATTCATACAGTTGATACGGCGGTAGCTACGCCCCTGATACATATTAAATATTGTACATATTGCACAGGATTAGCTAGTTTTGAGTGGGCCCTGTATCAAAATTCTTTGGGGTACCCTTTTATGAAAAATAAACAAAAATAATCGCATTGCTTAAGTTTATAACAATGACGCACTTTAGGGGCACAATAGTTCGGGGCCCCATATTATTGATATGGCCCTAGCTACGCCCCTGATATTTAGTAAATTTGTGTGTTTTATGAGGAGTTCTCGGCATAATATGATAACGGAGAAGTGAAATGAATTTAAGTTGTTGTAGTACTGCTTATATTGTACAAGTTGTGATCATAGTGTATATATACGCCGAAGTTAAAGTTAGTTATATGCGTTCAGTGGCGTAACGTACACCCCCGCAACCCCCGCATTGCGGGGGGGGGCAGGGCTCTAGAGGGCCCACAGCCTGACTATCGCCAAGTACCTACCCTTTGTAAAATCCAACTTGGGGGCCCAAAACCTGACTTTTCAGGGGGACCCAAGTGTTCTCCGTTACGCCACTGTATGCGTTAGTTATATACGATGTACACTTTGGGTTTGTGATATAACATAATGAATATTAAAATAATTGTCTGACTACACGTTCACAATTTTGTGAATAGTAATTATTTCTTAATCTAGAAAGAAATCATTGAGTTAAGTTATTGCAGCTGAGGCATTTTACATCAAAACCATTCTACAGTAGGTTGTGGAAATTTGAGCTCCAAATCAAATTCTCTCGATGATTCACATTACTTGACCATGGAAAAATTTTTTTTTGACCCGGGACAAAAAGGTTCTTTTTTTCAACTGCATATGTAATAAGGGTTTCAATGAAAGTCTAGTGTCATGGACACGAATTCGTGAACGGCATGTCAGAAGTTTGAACCTTAGTACCACTGAATAGTAGCTGTGTAGAGGGGTTGATGCTTGTGAAATCTGTCGTGACTCAAAACCCTCAGGTTGGAATAGTGTGGAAGTTGGAGAATGAAGTGCCAACTCAGGTCTCGTCCTCGTCACTTGACTGTGGCTCAAAATCACGTGATCAGTCACCAATAGCCCTCGCGTGGCTTTATAGTACAACTTCATAAACATTCACTCACTCATGCAAATAAGCATAAGAGACAGCGCCATCATCTACGTATTTTTTATAATGCAATTACTCATAAGGGAGGTCTGTGTACGTCATTGGCACTGTGCAATGCTAACATAATTCAGTGGATTTTTCAATTGCAGTCATACTTAGAGGAAGAAAATCAGTTTTGTCTCCCCAAAAATTTCCACACAAGACGTCAGATATACTTCTTTTTTCATTATATTGAAAATGTATTAAAATATTCTAGCTTTTTACATTGGAATCAAAACCTCGTTTTCGCAAGGTTGTCTTATTTTGATTTTAAAAAAAACATAATCTAAAGAGATATATAAGATATATGGAAAAGAACTAATAAAAATTACATTGTACTAAGAACACTTGTATTGTTATAACCTGAATCCTCCTTTTTGAAATGTAGATGTATTCAAAAACATGTTTCTTTAAAATGGTATTACTCTGATTCATATAACTTCAACTTCCAAAATCTTTAACGAAGCACTTTACTACGATAGGATGTAAGATCTGTATTTACTATTTTTATTTAATGAAACTATTCCAAAGGGTCTTAATGAGAGGTAAAAATTAGTCTCAGTTCAAGATGAATGCAATTTAAATACATGATAAAGATAAGATACTTAAAATGTGTGCGACTGACTAATTTTCGAATTCAGATATCATCCTACGTCATCGTACTCCAAATTAAATCCACACAAGATGGTTATTCTTGTAAAACAGTACTGCAATTAAAAGTAATAACTTCTTTTGACTATGTTCATTAATGGCATTATGTGCTAAATTAGAAAATGTTCTACATTTCAGCTCTCTTCTCATGTTCGCATAAATAATTTCTAGAAAGAAACTTGGACTTACTGGAAGTAATAGAATCAGCACAGAACAAAACTAAGTAATTTACAAATTAGAACAGTTTATTAGAAATTTAGAAGAGAGAGAGAACCCTTAGCACATTTTAAAACTCTTAATTAATTGAAATTGTGTATCCAGTTATAAAATATATTGCGTAATGAAAAATTTTTAAATTTTAATTAGATACGAATTACATAATAAAATATATTGCATTCCACATAATAGTAGAATTTATGATATATATATATATATTACATGAAAAGCTCTCTTAGAGGTTATTTCTATCTGACCGTATATTGGAGGAGACAGCATCAGCTCTCCAATTATCAAACTGTTTTAATATGAGAAATGTTATTTTCTATCTAAAACGAAAGAAAAACTATTATTTTACCTAGAATAAAAGTTTGTACTTGAATATTGATTTCATTTGATCGCATTGGAAGTTACATAAAAGTTATTGGCAATGGACCTTGTAATTTTGAACTACGATTAAGGGACGAAAAGCGATACACGAGCCGATACTTAACTTTCTTAATTTCTTCACAACTCTGCATCAAGGCTTACTTCTACTTAATTTTTACAACGACTCTATTATTCTACACGGTGTTAGGTAAAATCAGGATTCAGTCCCGCTACTTAAACCTTTAACGGGCACAAAGCTAAAATACATTTTTCTGTGATAAAGTACTTGAAAAATGTAATGTTCTCATCCTTTGTAAGCATTATTTAGTCACAAAAATATCTGATCAAGGGTTTTTCCCTGGGTGGTGGCTAGACATTATAGCCACTGCGCATTTAAGACATTTAACTTACTTTTCAGGACAGAAATAATGAATCCTATTACAAAAAAATTTTATGAAAAATTGGCATTTATGTAATAACTATTACAATAACAACTAAATACAAAGTATAAGTGTAATTAAATAATAATAGAATAACTGTACAACATAAAATACTTACTAAGAATATATATAGAATACTTAGAATATACTTTGTGTGTGATATTGGTATATATCCACTTTTTATATTTTATTTAATTTTAGTATAAAAGGTTAGAAATAAAGTAATATTTTTGAGAATTTAAATGATTTATTTCACAAATTTGATGAGCTATTTACTGCGGAACTTTATAATATGCAAATATTTTTTGCGAGCAGAAAAGTTGCAATGAAAGATTTTCGAACCTAGAATCTTGTACCACATATTGTAAACAAAGATTGCTTATATTTCCGATCCCCAACATTCTCACATGAATCTTAAGTGTGGAGAAAAACGAAAATTTCTAGGTCATTTTTCTGTTCTATGTGGGCAGTGGATAGAGCCTCTATCCACACATAAAAGCTTTCCAAAACCCTAAATAAAACCTTTTTTAATTGCAAATTTGCTTAATTCATTCAGATGAGAGCAAAGTATACTTAAGACATGTCGAAATTTTTTTCAAAGATCAGAAATTTTATCTATAGTAATCAAAATACAATTTGTAGATTTACACCGAGAAACACTGTTTTTAACTACCCATCAGGGGACATGAAATGCAAAAAAAGTATCGTCCTGCCATTTGTATTGATTTTTATGCGTTTTAGCTTCTACTAACTCACGTAGATAGACTAAATATCCATCAACCGCTTGGTAAAATTTTTTTAATATGTGGCTAGACGCATTAGCCACTGCCCGCTAAAGGGTAAAACTAGAACATCACCTGCCACAAACGTTGCGAATCTTTACTGTGGCATAACGAAGAATATTAGGGCCCCTCTGCAAAGCCAAGACTTGACCTCAAGCTGGATCTTACATAGGAAGCGGACTGTGCGTCAATCAGGCTTTGGGTCCTCTAGAATCCTGCCCCTCCCCACTGCCATGCGGGGGTTTTGGGGGTGTATGTTACTCCACTGAACCTTTACCACTTTAGTACAGAAGAATTTGTATCAGGTTTCTACTTGAATTTTTCATTTGTATGAATATAACAATTTAAAATTATAATGTCTGCCACTACTATCTCATCTAATATAAAGTTGATTGAATAAATTAGAAACTGTAACTAAATTCTATGTCTACTTGTCAAGTTTTAGGTGCATGAAATGAAAACAAATATTTTAACAGTGAACAATATTCATTTTCTTATTTGGACGGTTTAATGATGTCTAAACCACACGTCGATGGTTAGAATAAACTAAAATGAAACATTTTCACATATTTTAAAGGAAAGAGATGTACGCTGTAATGTCTAATCTTTTTTCTGTGGGCAATTTAAAAAAAAATGTTGTATATCACTCGGGCACTGCTGTATATCGTACCGTCAAACTGAGAGTGTAAATTGGAATTAACTCTCTGTTTTTCACATCTGGAAACAGTTAGAAGCTTCTAGATTGAGCTTCCACGAAGGTAATCTTTTCTCCTATTTAGCTGAGTGCCAAAGGAAAGATCACAATTTCGTCTTAATTTTACCGAAGGCCATCGGAAGGGATAAAGAATTTTGCTATCTGTTAAATAGGATGAGGTTGCTAAGTCCACCCATAATATAGTGTGAATTTGGAGGAAGGATATCTGAAGTTGAATAACATTCTCATCATTAGACCATGGTTGAGAATAGCGATACTCAATCTTCGGCCCACCGAGCCTTTTTAAGTGGCCCGGCTATGGTCCATCACTCAGAGAAATTCACTTATTTAAGAACATTGTATTAAAAATTTGGTGGGAAATTCTTTATCAAGAAATCAGATATGTATATCATTTTGCTTTTTGCTGTCGATGTCGTGCAGGTTCGAATTGATATTCTTTTTCTATTTCGAACGGTTACGATCAGTGATAACTGACCACAGTGGGGTAGCGACAATTTTATGGGTGGGACTAGTAATTTTTAAATATCTTTCATATCCTGCAAGTGAAAAATATTCGAAGAAAATATATCGTTTCAAGACGATCGGGAGGTTGATTATTTTGTAGTGAAAAACAAACATGGATCAGTAATTATTTGACTTTTCACAAAAGGGTGTGACGTCTCACGCGTCTTTTCTTTAACAAGTCCTTTGGGTTCTTTGGGCCAGAATTAATGGCAACTCTTTTCCATCCAAATCCAAGAAGTGAAGTGTGATTGAACGATGCAAATGAACAAATGTTTAAATATCGGTACTTAGAGTAAGCGTGATGGCAATGTAAAGTAATGTTTGACAATTGATGTTAGTTTGTGGCAGTTGATGGTTATTACAGTTCGTGGTTCAAGTCTGAATGAGTTTTGCGTGACGTGAATACATATTATTAGTGATCTAATAGAAGGAATCAGCCAAGTTGCATACCATTGCATACAAAGACAAGACTGATCATTACTCCAAGCTGTAATAAGCTGATTGATTATTTAATATTAGAATCGGGAATTAGGCGGTTCGCTTATTGATAGAGGTCTGAGTTAGATTAAGTCTTATTGTGTGTTGCGTATTTTTACCATCGTAGATTCTCTCATATTAATTATTATAATTTAATTTGTTAAAGGTTTAAGTTGAATATCTTAATAAAGTCATATTAAGATAATGTTTGATCCTAGTCCTTTCGCTAATCCTACACCTCTAGCTCACGCTGATACTTCGAGAGAGATGTACTTCCAAGGGGAGAAACATCACAAGGGAATAAACAGGAATCATTCAATTATTTATGACACTTTTCCTCAAATAACTCTTTCAAGAGGCGATAAATAGGCTTTCTTGAATAATCTTTGCAACAGCAATAAAGTGTTTTGTCAGTGGTGTAACGTCACGTCTCGAAAACAACAACAACATCTGGTGTCGGTTTCTTTGTAGATTCGACGCCCACACGTGCAGCTTCCGATGCAGCGCAACCCCCTGTTTGACCCCCCGAGGAATCTAGCGACCCGACCGGAAGATGAGGGGAGAGATGCTTTGAACTTGCACGGGAGCGGTAACCAACGAATCCTCCTCTTACAAAACATTGTACTCTAACAATCTATAATTAATTTTAATAACTTTAATGTATCATTTTGTAAATAATTTTCAATAGTTGTGACGTAAATAAATTCCCTATTTTAATTCACCAAGAATACGCTACCGTTATTCTTTCAAACGTTACAGCTTAGAGTTTTGGTGGCAGCGGTGGGATAAAAAAGTTAGCATTCAGGACCCGTGAGAGGAGGGAAAATTTTGGATTTTTACGGACGGACCGCAACGCAGGGAGAAAAAGAGATCTTCGGAAGAGCCGTGCTGCGATTCAATTCAGCTTCGGAGAAAGAGAGCGTCCTGCTCATAGAAGATCAAACTGATCTATAGTGTTAACGGCTAGTGTCCGAAGGGAAAGCGATTTTCGGAAGCCGTGCTGCGATTCAATTCAGCTTCAGCTTCGAGAAAAAGAGCGTCCTGCTCAAAGATCAAACTGATCTACAGTGTTAACGGCGAGAGTGTCCGAAGGAAAGCGATTTTCGGAAGCCGTGCTGCAATTAAATTCAGCTTCGGAGAAAGAGAGCGTCCTGCTCATAGAAGATCAAACTGATCTACAGTGTTAACGGCGAGTGTCCGAAGGAAAAGCGATTTTCGGAAGCCGTACCACTAGTGCACATAATTTGCTTCTGACAGCAAGCTGAGTACTTCAAATGGGTGAGTACTGTTATATTTTGAGTTGCAAACTGCATATTGTATTAGGAATTTGGGTTAAAGTGTTCTTTAGAAATTTTGAAATACTTAGTGTTTTTTCTTGCATGGGAACAGTGTTATTTTGTTTCTAGAGAATTGTAATTAGATTTCAAGCATTGTGTGCAATTTTAGCTTAAGATTTATTGTGTTTTAAGTCTCTTGAATGATTTTGATTATTTTTAGTGTTAAGTTTTTCTTTGTGTATTTCTGTGTATGCATGGGACCAGTGTTATTGTATTAATAGAGAATAGTAACAATAGTGCAAAATTTAGCGTGACATTTATTTGATATTGTTTAAAAAATGGCTTTCCTTGGTAAAGGGAAAAAAGCAAGACATGTTGCAACTTGCTGAGGAATTAGGAATAAATGCCACTTTAAATATGACTGTCCCTAGCATAAAATTGCAATCACTAACAGTGAAGGTTATGAAGAGGAATTTGTTAAAAATCTGTATGAGACTATCATTGCAAACGGAAAAGATTGGAAGAGTTAGAAAGGGCGTCAATAGAAAAAGAAAGAGTGGGTGGGGCAATTGTGGGTTTTGTTACCCCTAGAGATCGTGCAATTTATTGCTCGCGAACCGGAGGAACAAGCCGAAAATTACGATTATGTAAAGAAATTATTACTTAAAAGATTCAAGTTAAGTCCGGAGGTCTTTCGGCAAAATTTGTCCAACACCAGAAAAATCCGATAGCACCTGGAAGGATTTCACTTTTGAAATTACGAATTATCTAGATGAGTGGCTGATTGGCTTAGAAATAAATACCTTTCAAGATCTTAAAGATCTAATGGTGGTAGATCAATTAAAAAACGCGCCAATGCTAGTATGAAAGATCATTTTTTAGATAATTGGGCAAACCTTAAATCAGCTACTCAAATAGCAGAACTCTTTGATAATTATGAGGACGTCCGAAAGGTAAATTCGAAACCCATGGATAGGTGGGGCAGAAATGATAAAATTTTGACATACTCAGGGATCAAGGAAAAAAAAGAAAATAGATTTGGGAAAAACTTCCCCCAGATTAGAGCTTCTGTTCCGGAGAGTACTAGAGAGAGACTTTTGAAAAACGCGTGATACAAAGATGTTATCATTGCAATATGCCTGACATATAAAAGCCGGTTGCCCCTAAATTAATAAAAAACAAAACGACGGAAACTCTCAATAATATTGAAGGAAATGAAAACCCGGATTTTCTTAATTCATATACAACAAAGGGCTCTGTGAATGGTCACGAGATAGACATTCTTAGAGATACGGGAGCGACAATAGATTTAGTATGTGCAAAATACATAAATCCTTCTTCTTTCTCTGGTGAAAATGTTTGGGTAAAACAACCGTTAAGCCCAGAATTAGTTTGTTTACCTTTGGCGGTCGTGGAAATTTCGAAATTTTGGAACGGTGCAGACTAAGGCAGCGGTTTGTGGAAATCACTTAAATCAACACGGTCGATATTTGCTTGGAAATAAAACGGCCGAGCTAATAAAAGGAAATTTAGGCTATAATTTCCTGCCAGTCGAAATATTGAATGCTGTCCAAACAAGGTCTCAAGTCAAAGCGGCTAGAGAAGAAAGGGGAATAGATAGTGGTGATGCTAAAAAGGGAAGATGAGGTTATAATTGTTTCTTCGGATGCAGAGGACGAAATTTTAATACCTGCACTCCAGGAATATGTTCCGGAATTAGCGCTGCTAAGGGTTACGCGAGAAAATTTAATCAATGCTCAAAAAATAGCGAGGAGATTAAACCCTTATACGAACAGGCAGCCAGTCATGCAGGTTACCAATCAGGTTTATTCGCTAGAGAAGGAATTATTGGTCAAAAATCGTGAAGATAAGTTAGGTAACGTGGTGAAGTTAATAGTAGTGCCGGAAGGGTTGCGCGACCCTATTAAATCATTGTGTCATGAGGGAACATCTGCACACCTGGGAATTACGAAATCCAAAGACAAATTAAACCGATATTTCTACTGGCCGAATTGCTATAGAGATATGGAACAGTTTGTAAAAACTTGCGATCAGTGTCAGAGGGCTGGGAAGCCCAATGATAAAAGAAAGCTCCACTAAAATTGGTCCCTGTTATTCAGGAGGTTTTTTACTAAGCTA
Organism: Trichonephila clavipes; assembly: GCA_019973935.1. Taxonomy (NCBI): domain Eukaryota; kingdom Metazoa; phylum Arthropoda; class Arachnida; order Araneae; family Nephilidae; genus Trichonephila; species Trichonephila clavipes. The sequence continues at coordinate 409,769 of BMAU01009159.1, read as the reverse complement.
AATATTGATGCATGTGGGCCTCTCCCGATCACATCTAAAGGGAATCGATATCTTATCACGGCCATTTGCATGTCTTCAAAATTCCTGAAGCTATTCCGGTGTCTGATATCCAGTTCCGTTAGTGTCACAGATGCGCTGTTAAACATCTTTAGTCGGATGGGGTTTCCCCGTGAAATACAATGTGACCAGGGTACTTCTTTTACTAGTGCTCTGACTACCGAGTTTTTTGAAAGATTCGGAATACTTGTCAGGCATAGTTCTGTGTATCATCCACAGAGTAACCCTGTTGAGCGATTTCATCGAACGTTGAAACGACTCTTACGAGTCTTATGTTTAGATGCAGGCTCCGAATGGGGCAAACATCTTCCGTCAATTCTTTTAGCGTTACGAACTGTATCGCACGAAAGTACAGGGTATACACCGTCAGAGTTGGTGTATGGGAAAAAATTTGCGAACCCCAGAGACGTTAGTAATGGAACATTGATGGAACCGGAAGAAGAGAAGGAGGTGATCTCGTCACTGAATATATGTTTAAGTTAATAAATAGATTAAAAAGATGTCAAGAAGTAGCTATAAATAAAATGGAGGAAATGCAAGTTAAGCGGAAAACTTGGTATGACAAAAAAAACGTAAAACGTGAATTTAAGGATGGAGATTTAGTCCTAGTGTTAGCTACATCCAGAGCAAATAAATTAGCAGTGCAGTGGATAGGTCCTGGGACAATTTTAAATAAAATTTCGGAAACGAACTATTTAGTCGAAATCCCGGCAGACGCGAAACATCTCAAATCTATCATATAAATATGCTAAAACCATATTACAAAAAAAAAAGGCCAGAACACGTTAACGTAATTATTAATGATGAAACAAAAAACTCTCTCGCAGACCAGGAGTTAGAAATCCCATACTTAGAAAACAATTCTCTCATTTTATGATTTCGAGGACGTAATCCAGGCTAGCGAGTTGAACAAACACCTTCACGACAAACAAATGGATCGACTGCGCGAATTATTAAATAAATACTCTAAATGTTTTTCAAACAATCCCGGTTTAACTAATCTGGTTGAACACGAAATCCAGTTAGTTAGCAATCAACCAGTTAGGACGAAGCCCCTATCGAATGTCGCACCGACAAAATGAAATCTTAAAAAACGAAATTAACCGAATGTTAAAAATTAGGAATCATTGAGGTAGGAGAATCGGATTACATGTCCCCTATGATTTTAGTTGAGATAGCTGGGAAAGAACCTCGTCCATGTATAGATTACAGGAAATTAAAAAAACGATCATTAGAACGGAATATTTTCCTCTTCCGAATATCGAAGAACGCGTAGAAAAAGTATCGGCGGCTAAATTTATTACCGTCTTTGACTTATCTAAGGGATATTGGCAAATACCTTTGAGTAAAACAGCACAGCGATACGCAGCCTTCTGTACTAGCTTTGGTACATACCGACCCCTAAGGATGAGTTTCGGATTAAAGAATGCTCCATATTTCTTTTTTTAGTAAACTCATGGCTGAATTACTTAACGGACTCGAGGATTTCGTTGTCCCGTATCTAGACGATATCGCAATTTTCTCAGATACTTGGGAGTCGCATATTAAACATATGGAAACGGTTCTGCAGAGAATAAAGAGAGCTAAGTTAACGATAAAACCTTCAAAGTGTAAGTTTGCGCAACAAAATGTCAAATTTTTGGGTCACATTGTGGGTCAGGGTTTTCGCACTCCTTCCGAGATCAAAAGTTCAGGCTGTTCTAGAGTTCCCTACACCTCGCACGAAACAAATACGTGCTTTCTTAGGTATAGCGGGTTATTACCAAAAATATATAAATCTGTTCTCGGTAATTGCTGCTCCGTTGACGGATGCGTTGAAGGGAAGAGCAAAGAAGGGGAGAAATTAAGTGGACGACCGAGTGTGAAAACGCATTTCGAGAACTAAAGGGAAACTAATTGATAAGCCCGTCTTGTACGCGCCAAATTTTGAACGAGAATTCATTGTTCAAACGGACGCTTCGAACGCAGGTATGGGAGCAGTTTTAACGCAATTAACTGAACAAGGTGAGGAGCATCCAATCCTACCTGAGTAAGAAATTTTCAGAGGTAGAGAAGCGTTATTGTACGACGGAGAAGGAATGTGCTAGTATTGTTTTCGCAATTAAAAGGTTACATTATTACTTAGATGGAAATTCATTTTTAGTTATGACCGATCACAACCCTTTGGTGTGGTTGAATAGAAATGTTAGTTCTAACCCTAGATTGATGCGATGGGCTTTGGCTTTAACCATATAATTTTTAGAATTGTACATCGGTCGGGTAAAAGTCACAAAAATGCAGATAGTCTCAGCAGATCGGTGATAGATAGATTAGGATTGTTAACAATGTTCTCTTGCTCATGAATAATAATTGTTGCTTATGTTTTTTAGTTAAAGGTTAATAATTGTATTAAATTTTATTTATTTACTAGTACTGTATATCATATCGAATGGAGATGCGTGTCAAAAGATAAAGCCATGAAAAAGCAAATGTATTAATATGCTTAATTTTGTGTATAGGGTTTTAAAATATACATGAGTATTTAGTTTACGCAAGAGGCATATTGTGAAAAATATTTTGTGTGTAAGGTTGTACACTTCGCATATCATATCAACATGTCGTTAGTATAATTTTTATGAAGTATTGTGGCGAAGAATATTTTATGTGTAAGGTCTTACATTAGCATTTGATATAACATGTTGTTAGTATAATTGATACTAGGCATTGTGATAGGAGTGTTTGTATTTTTATTTAATGTATAGTATGTTTTCTTACATTGATTACATTGCTATTTCGTAATATGGATTTGTGTAAGTTCCTAGCAAGAACACTCACTCACTAGAAATAAGTAATTCCAAATTTAGTTCAGCGTTTTCTTTAGTAATTAAAATTGCAGCTCGAAATATAGTGGTGCTCGATGAAGGGATGTGTTGGTAATCTGTCAGTTGGCTCATCGTCATCCCATTAAACTTTTCTCAACGGAAAAGTTCCATAAGAGAGGGGCGAGAGCTGTAACGTCACGTCTCGAAAACAACAACAACATCTGGTGTCGGTTTCTTTGTAGATTCGACGCCCACACGTGCAGCTTCCGATGCAGCGCAATCCCTGTTTGACCCCCCCCGAGGAATCTAGCGACCCGACCGGAAGATGAGGGGAGAGATGCTTTGAACTTGCACGGGAGCGGTAACCAACGAATCCTCCTCTTACAAAACATTGTACTCTAACAATCTATAATTAATTTTAATAACTTTAATGTATCATTTTGTAAATAATTTTCAATAGTTGTGACGTAAATAAATTCCCTATTTTAATTCACCAAGAATACGCTACCGTTATTCTTTCAAACGTTACAGTGGTAATATCACAGTGGTAACAAAGATATCCTATGAAGTTTGTAATAGTATCGGTAATCATATGAAACCGTTTACTGATGCAGAAATTGTGAAGGAAAGTTTCTTAAATGCTTCTAATTTCGTGTTAGTGACAAAAATAAAAATAAAAATATGTAAAAAATAATAATTAAAAAAAAAGACAAAACAAGAGGTATAATATTTTGATGAGTTTTCCACATTTTAAATTACCTATGTTATCTTGGTATCAAAGCATTTCTTTTCCCCGTCCCCCGTTTATCCTCATGTTGCGACCCGTGTGAAACAACTAACATATGTATGCGGTCCGCGTGAAATAGCTGGCATATGTACGCGTCCCAGAAGATAAAAAGGTTGAATACCCCTGGTTTAGAATGAAGAAGTTCTCCCCTATATTGCATCTTAACTATGAGATTTTAAAAAAAGAATCAAACTAAATTTTCTTTTTTTTTTAATGAATCTTTATACAATTTTGACAATCTTATCAGTGCAACATTAGCTAAAAGTAAATATCAAATGAAATCTTTAAGAAATAAATGATAAAATTATACTAATCATCAATAGTAACTTGTGAAAATGAGGCAAATGACTTCTCACGCGTCGATTTCATTATCAATAATTGTTAAAAATTACAATGCGTATTTTTGTATTAAGCAAATATTTGAATTGATGAAATACAAGGAACTGCAACAGTGGCGTAACGGAGAATATTAGGGCCTCCCCTGTAAAGTTGGGTTTTGGGTCCCAAGTCGGATCTTACAAAGGATTGCAAAACCATACGTACTTGGTGTCAGTCAGACTTTGGGCTCCCTAGAACCCTGCCCCCCGCAATGCGGAGGTTGTGAGGGTGTGCGTTACGCCACTGAAATGGAAGCACACATTCAGTATATTTAGCCAAACTACTTTCACAAGGATTTGTAAGAAATTTTGAAAAACTCGCAGCGTATAGTTAATGTTTCTTATTTAGTATACAATTTCGCCACGCTGAAATCCGAGTAATTAAATGCAGTAGTATCAAATTAGAAAAGAAAGGAATTTGGCTTTCCAGCATTAAAAGATTTTCCACATCTGAATAACCTCATATTAAATAAAAATTGTAAATTAAGTGGAAGTTATATATTGCTTCATTATTTCCCTTTCAGATATTAATACGCCAATATATTAAAAGAAAATTATCTAAAAATAAGAATTATTTGCATTGATAATTCTGTTATTGTGAAACATCACAAAGAAGAATGAGGAAGGCTAACGTTGATGTAAAATGATGGTATTCCAATTAAAAACTTTATGTAACGATAAGGAAATAAGGAAATACACAAATTAAGGAAAAACAAATACCCCGTTGAATTCCAGCAATACGCCCACCTTTGAGTAATTCTCAGAGATATATACCCATTCTCTCCCATCCATTCCTCTCAATTTCTCTTCCATTTCTAAAAATACGCTCCACTCTTTTTAATATTTTTAAACTTATAAATTAATTTCGGCATTTTGTGTGCATCTTTCTTTTAGGAGATCGTATTTTTAAGATCTTGCGGGGAAAACTTTCAAACTAAATTTATTTTTCACACGTCTCTTTCTGAATCTCCAGTTCTACAAAGAGTTTATGGGGGGGAGAGGTGTTATAAGAATTTTGTTCTGTTCAAAATTAATTGCAACTGAGGCATTGTTTTTTTACTTATTATTTGCAAAGAATACTAATATTTTTCTTGTGATGACCTTTGATGACTGAATTTGCTACCACTTCGATGACTGAAGCTAATAATTTTCACATAGCAAACAATGTTACTTAAAGTCCGACTTACAACTTAGTCGCATTAGATTTAGCAATTATATATTTGAAAAAGTTAGCACTGTTATTTATTTGGGAACTGAGATAAATAATAAAAATGAGTTGGCCCCAGGGATTTATGAAAGAATTATTGTTGCAAATAGTTGTTAATGCTTGAAGAATTATTTAAAATCCAGTTTTCTAGAATTGAGAACTAAATTTCTTCTTTACAAAAGCCTTATAAGATCTGTCCTGATTTATACATCAGAGACTTGACCATTGACTTAACGTGATGAGGAAGCTGTATGAATTTTCGAGAGAAAGATCTTACGCTGCATTCTTGGTGGGATCCAAGTGAATGGATCATGGAAATAAAGATCCAACTTAAAACTCTGCAAAACTTACAAACAACCTGGTATTGTAGGATTTTTTTTAATTACAGAGACTTAAATGGGCTGGTAATCTAAGAAAATGAATGAAGATCGTTGCTACAAGAAAATCTTTCTGGCAAAGTATTTGAGAAATAGACCTCTGGGCAGACTCCCGTTAAGATGGATTGACTGTATCGAAAAAGACCTAAATATTTTAAAGGTCTGGACTGGGAAACAGTTGCCAAAAGTGCAGATGCCTTGAGAAAACTTCGGGAGAAGGTCAAGGCCCACCCAGGGCTGTCAAACCATTGAAGAAAAAAAAACAAAGTTACTTATATTTTTAAAACTAATGTCATTAAAAAAAAGCAGGTAACGAATAATCAGCGCAAAATAATATAATTAAATACTATTTCAATGTATTAATCCAAGGGTGAGAGCAAATAGCAGCACGCAAAGTCTTTTTGCGACCAGGTAAGACAGTCGGAAAACCAAATAAACACAAAACATTTTCAATATTTGGGTCAACATACAGAGTGTTTTTTTCCAGGTATAGAAGTTTAAGTTGGCATTACTTTCCAAGATGGCGACCGATTTAACAGCTGTCAAGTGATTTATTCTCAGTTTGGTTTGGCAATTCATCATGAATAGACTCACGCCTGAACAACGCTTTCAAATTGTGCAATTTTATTTTGAAAATAATGGTCGCGATTTTCATAAGCGAATTTTGTTTAGCGATGAAGCGCACTTCTGGTTGAATGGCTACGTCAACAAACAAAACTGCCGCATTTGGAGTGAAGCTAATCCGAAAGTGTATGTCGAAACACCATTACATCCAGAAAAACTGACTGTTTGGTGCGCTTTATGGGCTGGTGGAATCCTTCTTCAAAAACGATGAAGGCCACAACGTTACAGTCAATGGTGATCGGTATAGAGCCATGATTACTAACTTTTTCATTCCTGAAGTGAACAATCATGATGTCCAGGAGCTGTGGACATCATGATTGTTCCAACAAGACGGCGCAACATGTCACACAGCTCGTGCCACAATCGATTTATTGAAAGACACGCTTGGTGACCGCCTAATTTCACGTTTTGGACCTGTGAATTGGCCTCCAAGATCTTGTGATTTAACACCTCTAGACTATTTTCTGTGGGGCTATGTAAAGTCATTGGTCTATGAGGATAAGCCACAAACGCTTGACCATTTGGAAGACAACATTCGCCGTGTTATTGCCGATATACGGTCACAAATGTTGGAAAAAGTCATCGAAAATTGGACGTCCAGATTGGACTACATCCGAGCCAGCCGTGGCAGCCCTATGCCAGAAATCATATTTAAAATGTAATGCCACAAGATTATCTTTCGAATAAAAAAAAATTCATGTCAATCGAATAATACATCGTTGTTTTATTGCAATTTAAAGTTCTATACCTCTAAAAAAACGCCCTTTATATTTGTTAGTAGCTTTTCTTGCATGAAAATCAACAAGTTTAAATATAGATCCAAGTTGGCTGATATTTACTTGCAAGCTATGCTGAGAATTTCAACAAGCAATATCACACAAGATTTAAGAAAAATTGAAAAGTGTGATAGGGTACGTTTGTCTCATAAACTGATTCTAAAATTAAATATTCTTTGAGCTATAGACGCTATAGATATATAATTACCACAATATAAATAAATTGAATACATCTGCCTCTATACTTTTTTTTTATTTATATTTGATTCTTATGGTACAATTTATACTTTTTCTGAGATGCCAAGTTAACTTAAGAGAGAATGATGTAAATATTTTAAAATATTGCGCCTCTCCAATACCCTGTGCTTCCACAATGTGGCTCTCGAACCCAATAATTGCTCACCCCTGTATTAATCAAAATTAGAATGTTTCGTACTAAATCATATGTTCTAAGACTAATTTATTGAACTAAAAATGAAAAGAAAAATGAAACTTAAGGTATCCTACTACCTTAAAATTGTGATTTTTTCCAAAAGACAATTTTTTATGATTTTATTTTATAGACCATCTTATTATCTTTATAAAAATACTAAATTTATTGTTTTCCATTCACCAGAAGAAGCACTATAAGTGTTTTAGTAAAAGCAGATGCCGCTACTTTAAGCAAGATGTCATACTTTAAAATGAGTTTTACTCGAAATGTTTTTTTTTTTTTGATAATGCTCAAACAGGGACAGCGATTGCTCAAAAAGTTTTGAAAATGTTTAACTGAAAATTTTTGATTGTGTTTTACATAATAGTAGAAGTATTTTAACTTCAGATTTATCAATCATTGCTTAATTACAAAATTTACAGTCCTTTATGTGAATATACTCAATGTTTTTTTAAGCAATTTCATATAACTTCGATAACGAGAGAGTGCTTTAGTTTTTGAAAAATAAAAATTTCTCTTATCCTGAAGGTAATTTCAAAAATAATTAGCAAGGCATTACATTAAAATTGAAAAATTGAAAATTTGTTCATAAACTTTTTGTACAGAATGTACAGACCCTGTTTACGTATTTTGTTGTAAATTTTTACCAGTTTTTCCCCATTTTAGTAATAATAATTTTTTTCTCTTCTTCAATAACTTAAAAATATTTTTCTTTAAATGTACTTAATAAATTTAAAAAACACACAAGAAAATCCCTTTACCTCCATTTATTTAAAATAAAAAAAGTTGTCGCATGCAGCCGGATACCTTAAATCAAACTTCAATGACATTTTAAAATAAAATATCTGTACAAAATATGTGATAAGCTAATAGCAGCTAATATGCGAAAAGCATCTTTATGGGATGGATTTAGTATTATATAGTCGAAATTTATTCAATATCACTTTATGGAACATTAGTTACTGATGCAATGCACAATAGTTATGAACATTGGAAAACATGATTTATTACATTTGTTTTCTTGGCGTAACTGATCATTCATTTGGCACATTCAATGAAATTTTAAAGCACTGCGTTGCTCGTGACGTATGACCTGACCTTTTGAGTAATCGACATTTTTGTAGTATATGTTTGAATGCATGAAGTAAATAATGCGCCTATTATCCATGAAATGAGACATAGACTAGCAGTGAACGCAACCCCGGTCCGTGCCATTTTATTTAAAGTGGTGCATTTCTCTCGGATTTGTGGAACTTTCCACGTTATATCACTTTTATTCATTTTTGGTGTAACTATATTTTATTCTGAAGGCATATTTAAATATAATTAAATTAAAATTTTAAAATCAAAGGAATCTAAAATATAAAAAATCAACGTGTCCTACTCTCAGCGGGCCGTGGTAAAATTATCAAACGTTGACCGCTCCACAACGATAAAAAGGTTGCGGAGCACTGCTCAATAGAGTTTGTATGATTAGACGAGTATCTTCAAAGCAATGTTACCCGCACTGGGAAACACTGCTTTGGAAATACTCATTTTATTTAGATTCTGCTTTAAATATAATATTTAGATATTTATATATCCAAAAAGCGAAATGGGGCTCTCCGGAAACACTTTTTCTATTCCTACTATTAGCTCACTCTCTCTATATATTTATCTTGGTAGAACTTTCAATCCTTAATAAAATACATTTTAAAGCGCTCAATTGAGCTAAAATTTTATATATATGATTATTTTGGATGGCAATACAGTAATTTAATTATAATTAATAAAAATTAATTGATTAAAATTAATTATTCAAAGAATTACAAAGACAGCCACGTTGGCATCATTTTTGGCGACTTGTGTCAAAACTTTAAAAGGTTTTTTTCTCACATAAAGTGCTCATTTGAGCTGAAATTTTCTATACACTATTGTTTGGGATAAAAATACGATAATTTAATTATAATTAATTAAATCTAATCGATTGAAACTAATTATTTAGATAATTACAGATACAGCCACGTTGGTTTCATTTTTAGCGACTTGGGTCAAAACTTAAAAGATTTTTTTTCCCTCACGTTTTAAAGCATTCATTTGAACTTAAATTTATTTACACGATTATTTTGTTTGACAATACGATACTTTAATAATAATTAATAAAAATTAATTACCACTTAACGTTGTGATTCTGTCCTATGTATATAGTCCTATGTATATATGTATATACATATTTATAATAGCTGTAACTATTTAATAAAAAGTAGCTAAAATAAAATTTTCTTTGTTGATCTAAGTAGGTAATTGACTAATTTTTTTTAATATTACTTGTTAGTTATAAAAGTTCCAAGAGTCTAAAAGTTTAAAGACCACTGCTCTAGACTGATGGTTTGTAAAATTCTCCGCTAGAGGTCAATGTCCATATGTTGTGGCTTGCTACAACATTTTCAGAGTCAGGATTAATTGAAATAATAACTGTTGCTTCTTGTTAAAATTTCTCTACTGTGATATAATAAAATATGAATAAATTATATGTTTCTAAAATCTGAGTTCAATCCCGGTATAGAAGCCTCAGCTTTATATAAGGAAAATGTTGTTGTTCTAAAAACTTTTTTTTGTAAGAATATTCTTGAAACAATTTTATAAGTTTTAAATTTCAAATGTGACTCTAAATATAAAAATATTATTGATTTACACACTTTTTCTGAATCACAGTTCCGAATGTAGTCAGTGATCTTAACCCATTAGGAACCGCTCCAAGTTTGCTTCATACTGAATTTTTAGACATTTGAGCATAAATAACACATTAAAAGGGATTTTAAAAAATTATTTTTTTTGTATAAAATTTTTTCATCTAGGTGTGAAAATCTTGCTAATTGAAAATAAAATAAATTGATAATGAGCAATTAAAGAATGAAAAATAAAATTAAAATGTTAATTTAATCCAAAAATAAAAGCCAGAAAAATGTTTTAAAATATTTAAAATTTAATGTTGCGTTTTTTCGCAATGCGAGTCCTAAATGACTTAAGAAAAGTAAGCGAGAACTCTAATGGAAAACCCATCAAATACTTATTTTTAATTTTAATTTTGCATTATTCGACTTGGTCCCTAGGTAATCATCAATCCCTTAGAAAAAAATTGCAAATTCAGTTATTAGAGTAATAATATGTTTAATTTCATATTTCTTTACATGAACTACTTTAATTGCAAATTTTTATTTTCTAATGTAAATGCAACTGTTCTCCTCAACCCTCTTTGATACAAATAATCTCCATCAGTTGTTTAAAAAATTAAAGCTTCACTTCAATATGTATTAGATATTTTTAACCAGTACTTATGAGTATGATCACCATTTTGACATGTGAATGGTCAAATAAAAATTAATTTTATTTGTAAAACAAGGGCGAAAACTCCAGAATTTATTTAATTTTTTTTAATGTACAATTTTATCGAAAAATTATTTTGAAACAATATATTTATATGAATTGATCCAGAGAAGAAAAATTAATATTTTAAAAAATTCTCTGCACATAAATATTTTTTTTGTTATTGTTACTAATATCACCTGTTTTACGCAGTCAGATCGAGTCCCACGAAATTCATCGTGGCAAAGGGCTAGATGTACGCCTGTCGTTAGCATCATAAGCATCATAGCGATGGTAGTACGTTTTGGCTCGGTTCCATCTCAAATTTGTGGTAGAACACCCTGGAGGTTATCAAGGGCCTCCCACCTCTCTTCCCCTTCTACAACTTCCCGAGAGGAATAGTTTTTATTGCACGCATTACCATTTCAGTAGAATATATATTTGATAATTTTTTTCTAGAATTAAGAAAAGTGAATAATTATACTTCAAGAAATGAACTATCCGGTATGGAGGTTAGCGACGCTGACTGTTCTGCCATTGGAGCTTGGTTCGAATCCCGGAGAAGAAACGGATGTTTGTAAATGTATAGTGCCTTCGCGGCATGGGGGTACTTTAAATAGCCGTCGAGCCGCAAGTTCTCTCGTGAGGTTGGTGGAAGGGGAAAAGAGGTGGGAGGCCCCTGACCACCCCAGGGAGTTCTCCCTCAAAATTGGGGTGAAACCGAACTAAATTCGTTCTGTCACTTGTGTGGTGTTCAAAGCTACGACTAACGACAAGCGTCACTTAGCTCTTTGCCGTGATGAATTTCGTGGGCCTTGATTTGGCCTTCGCCGATCAGGTGGCATTAATAACAACACCAAGATGAACTAATATAAAGCAAATGTTATACCATATAACACGAATAATTGCTAACGATAGATCTCATAATTATGAACTCATAATTAAATGAGAAGGAAATAGTCTAGTTTAGCTTTTCATTTCACAAAATTCCGTCCCATGCTTCATGACGACTTATAAAAGTAGTTAACTTTGATAGTTTTATTTTTCATGATTTTGTACTTGAATTTTTAGAAGAGTAAATTTTTAAACCTGGATTTGAATTAGGAGCTATCTATTAAAACATCCGCCACTTCAATCACATACGAGGGTAACTCTGAAATTTTTGAGATACGAGCAGACAAGAAGTTAGAAAAGATTTAACAGTTTAATTTTCAAATACAATGTATTTTAACACAGCAGACGACTTTTTACTGACTTACTTCAAGTTGTTTAACTTAGAATAAATTTTAGACATAAGAGAAAATGGAGTTGTGACGCGAGAACATTATCGTGCTATGATGTTCTATGATTTGAAAGCGGGATTAAATCACGAGGAATGCTTTCAACGGCTGCAATTAGCATTTAGTGATGAACCTCCATGTGGTGCTAATGTCTTCAAATCGTTTAATGAATTTTGTAGTGGTCACAATTCTCTTCTGGATGAGGAACACACAGAAGGCCACGGTCGGCAGTAATTCCGGATAATATGTCTACCATACGAAAAATGTTAATGGATGATGATCACTGCACCTACCAAATGCTACAGAAGGAACTTAACATTAGATCCGCAGCCATACTCAAAATTATTCATGAAGAATTACATATGAAAAAAGTAGTTTGCCGCGTTAGGTTCTCCATAATCTAATTGAGCACCAAAAAGAGAAGAGTATGTCAGAATCAGTAAAGAAACCCTTAAATTGCTAAATTATAGTAGCCACAGCACCCCATTTCTAAAATTGTAGCAGGTAATGAAACGTACATACCTTTTTTGACGTTTCAACACGTCAAGAAAGCAAAATATGGGTCTTTGAAGAAGATCCCACGCTAGCAATGGTGAAAAGAAACAACGAGCAATGAAAAAAGTAATGTATGCCGTTTTTTTAAGAAGTACGGGATTGGTCAACGCCACCAAGTTAGAAGGACAGAAGACAGTACCAGCAAACTGGTATACCACTACATAAATGTCTTACATAAATTCTCCAAGGAGTTAATGTTAGGGGACTAATGCTTCACCATAACAATGCATCTTTCCATACAGCCGGATTAACAGCCAAGTTTCTTAAACAAACAAATTAAAGTGATACAGCATTCACCTTATTCTCCAGATCTAGCTATGTGTGACTTTTGGTTATTTTTTAATCTTAAAAAGAACTTACGAGGACGTCGGTTTCATTCAGAAGAAGAGATTGATGTGGCTATATAAATGCATTTTTTTCATCAATTCCAAGAAATGAATGGTTTGAATCATTTAATCAATAGAAAATTCGTCTACAAAAGTGCATTGATGTTGGAGGAGACTACTTTGAACGCTTCTAAAATTTTGTAAGAATAACTTGAGAAACCTAGGAGTATCTCAAAAATTTCAGAGTGACCCTCGTATTTATTGAAACCCGGTGGCGTACCGGAGAATTTAAGTCCCCCTCCCCACCTGTAAAATCAAATTTTGAAGCCCGCTTCTGTGAAAAGTCAATTCTTACAAAGGATTGCAAAACCATAACATCAGGCTTTGGGCCCCTAAAATCCTACCTCCCCTCCCCAAACATGTGGGGGTTACGTTATGTCACTGTTGAAGTCTGCAAATAGGAAACAAAGGAGAAACTATGTTTTTCAGAAATTAAACAAACAACCACCAAATTAATACATATTTAAGTAAGAAATTTTCTTATCTTTTTAACATTAAATTTTTATTGGAAAAACAACATTTTTTAAATGTGTTATCCAAAGAAGATTTAAATTTACGTAGATTTTATATTGAAGATTAAAGTTTTTCTATTTTAAATATAGTTTTTAATATCATGTTTAGATTTTTTTAAGTTAAGAACAACCACACGCATGTTTTGATTGTTTAAACCACAATTTTTCGTGCAAATGTTTATTTCTCCACCTGGTTGTTAGTATCAAATTATTTTGATTCCCTTTCTCAGATAAAAAAAAACAGTACATTAAAAATAAAATAGTGATTTGGACGTCATAACAATGAAAGGTATTTCAAATCTGTAATTCAATATGATTTATATTTATTCATTTTGCTTCAATAATTGAGTCAAAAAGAAAAGATTTTTGTTTATAAAATCATTTCTTTAATACTTCTGAAATATATAAATAAACAAGTAATACAAAAAAATTGAAGTCAATTCCTACTTAGGTCAACAAAGAAAATTTTTATTTTAGTTACTTTTTATTAAATAGTTACAATTAATATAAACATGTATATACATATGAAAGAATGACAATATTAAGTGTCAAAACACTTTTTAAATTAACATTAAAAACTTTTTAACCACATTAAATTTGTAATTACATTTTTTAATAAAAGTTAAAAATAATGGGCAAGAATTTATCTTAAAACCTGCGTAAAAGGAAAAAAATGCTACGTTTAACTAGATTATTATTATTCAGGTTAAATTTTATCTTCAACAAAAATTTAACAAAAGCTGTTTTATTCAATGGTACTGCCAATTCGAGGAATAATATCGACTTTGAAATATATATCTTAAACTATAAATGATTAATTAAATTTAATTAATGAATTAATATTTGAAAAAACTGTATTAACATCAAGTGTCCTCCACTACAAATATAAAAAAATGTATTTGAACGTGAGTGGATGAATAAAAAGTATTTTATTAATGACTGAAAATTTGATCAAGATATATGTTTAAATATATATAGGGAGAAAGTGAACTAATGGTAGGAATTGAATTACTGGGAAATATAAAGATCTTCAGAAGAATAATATGACTATATATAAAATATTAATGAATTCTGTTTTACCTCATAGCATCTGCTCCTACACTTATTTACAAACGATTTTAAGTGGAATATAAATGTTATCATGCAATTAAATTCTCTTAACTATACAACACTGCTTCTCAAACTTTCAATGTTTGTAACCCAATATTCAATCATAATTTTCCTCGAGCCTCCTCCATACAAATAACAATGCACTGTACACAATAATACTATACTTTAACGATAAAGCTACATTACAACTTCAACCTCTTAACTGCAACCGGAGTATATATACATATCACTCAGCCGGGGGGTTAAGTGCCCCGGACGTACATATAGATTTTTTCGACGTACGATCTTTCCTGTGCACTGCTATCCATAAAATTATCCCGAAAGCTTTGCAATGCAATTAAAGGACCTTGACAGGGTTTGCGAAGGATTTACTTACAGCAGAGGATTTTCTTTAATTTACCCCCCCTCCCAATTCATCACTTACGCGTACCTACATGGAAATCCGAGGCGAGTCTGGGGAGCAAATCGCGTAACTTTTAATCAGCAGTTAAGGAAATATCTATTAGCCGTACACATTATCAAGATAAGTAATTTTCAAGATATATGATTTTTTTATATATAATTTTATATATGACAAGTCTATGGGGTCACTGGTAATTATTAAAATTGTTCTTATTTTAGTATTGTTAAATTAATTATAAAATACATTGTGCAGTACTAATACATTTATAAGTGTATTATATCAGTGTAAATGTTAATCTTTAAATTTATTATGACAGAATGTATTTTGTTTGTTTACTTTCAGTAAATTAATAATTTTTTAAAACTAATCTTTGGGTTTCGACTTTTTAATACGCTTGCTCCCCCCTCATAGAGTTATCACACACCCCTAGGGGACGCACTCCACAGTTTGAGAAACGCTGCTGTACAATCATTTCTATAAGATATTACAACTGAAATTCGCCAGAAAAAAGACAGAGAAGAGAAAAGAATAACTTTGATAAGCTTATTCCTTGAATGATTTACTGCAGTGGTGAGCAAAATGCGGCCCGCGAAGAGATTTTATGCGTACCGCCAAGACAGTCAGAAAATCCATTTTGAACCGAGTTTTATTTCCTCTCCGCTATCAAAGATTCTTCTTATATGCTTAACTGTTTGGTAAATAAATCACCTGAGAGTATTTCTACAAAATCATCTGCACAGTTTGGAGGGTGAGGTTGTGACGGGCTCACGCGTCTTTTCTTTAACATGTCCTTTGGGTTCTTTGGGCCAGAATTAATGGCGACTCTTTTCCAACGAAATACAAGAAGTGAAGTTGTGACAAATCTATACGGAACTTTATCACTAACCTTCTGAGTCGTCCTTTTTAGGGAAATTTAATTCCCTACCTATTTCCAATCAGCTCCAAAGAGAGGACAGGATTCCTTGTTATGCAGATTAGATAAAGTATTTAAGTCAAACGGAATCGTAAAGTTAGAGCAGTAGGAAAGAGAGATTGAAGCAGAAAGTGATAATAGTGAAGTTAAATTTATAATTGAAGATTTCTTGTTGGATAATTTAATCTCAAGAAGACTTGAGATTCAGTGTGGTAAATATTGATTTATATTTGAAGTCTCATTAAAGATTTATATTAGGAGCGAGATTAAAGTTAAATGTTCAATAAGAACATTATAGAATATAATTCTGGGATCTCTTATCGTGGTTAATCTCTGCGTGATCGATATTCTAATTGTTAACTAATGGGATCATTAAATATTTAAGTTAATTTAAAGGAAATACCCTTGTTTAAACCTCATATAGCTATTTCTTGATATATTTGTTATTAAAAGTCTTTGATTCTATTTGGGAAAGATTACCAAATAAAGAAAGTTATTTATAAAAATGGCTACTGGCTCTTATCTGACTCCTACTTATTCTCGTTCTCAAAGTGAGGTCCAAGGGGACCTTCAAAAAGTGTGAATGAAAGATGCAAATTAACAAGCTTTTAACTATCGCAACTTAGAGTAAACGAGATGGCAATGTATGGCAATTTGTGGCAGTTGATGGCAAATAGAGGAATGTTAATATAGTGTGTGGTTCAAGTTCGGATAAAGATATGTGGCGGTGATTAGATTAGAAGTTATAATTGATAAAGTTATAGAGAACCAAGGTGCATACCAGTGCACGCAAGTAAATGCAAGATTGCCTTAATGATAGAGATTGATCCTTCAGACTGCAATAAGGTAGGATTGAGTATCTTTTATTAGAATCTGTGATTGTATTGGAATTGAGTTTAGGCTATTCAGTTATTGATAGTGGTGGTCCGAGTTAATTTAAGTCATTATTATCTATATATGTTGTGTGTTGCGTATTTTGCCATCGTAGATTCTCTCACATTAATTATTATAGTTTAATTTGTTAAAGGTTTAAGTTGAATATCTTAATAAAGTCATATTAAGATAATGATTCCTTCTAGTTCTTTCGTTAATCCTACACATCTAGCTCACGCTGACACTCCGAGAGATATTCTCCCAAGGGGGAAGGATATCACAAGGTCACAAGAAAATTGAGTTGCTCTGTTATCCCAGTGCTGCTGATATTGATACAACACCTGAGGAGCTACAGATTTAACTTATTGTCTTGAAGTCAAATCACAATGTGAAGAAAACGACATTGACTTTTTCTAATCTTTGTGAACTGAAAAATTTCCACGTTTCAAGAAATTTGTGGGGAAATTGTTCTTTATATTTTAGTCGACCTTTATTTGTGAGCAAAGTTTTTCTTGCATAAAGGTCAACACGAGTAAATATAGAGGCAAGATGGCTGAGAAATGAACTTGCAGGCAGCGATGAAAATTTCAGCAAGCAATCATATTCCTGATTTAAAAAATATGTAGAAAAGTACAATAGGATACATTTGTCTCATTAAACTGATTCTAATATTAACCCTCTAAGCGGATAGCACGGAAAATTCCGTCAGTGTAAAGATGCTTTGAAAATGCACTGCACGGATTTTTCTGCCTTCAAGTAACGTTTTCAAAAGCGGATTAGCTGTAAACGATTGATCTCTTGGTTCTTACTTGACAAAGGAACCGAACTAGGTCATAAAATTGTCCCCGTTCGACCTCCCAAGTTCTAAAAGGGGGAAAGGAAAGAAGTCTGTTGCATTTTTAAAGGAAACTTCAAAATAAGAGTTACCGTTTTCGGAATAACTTTTCAGGAGGAAGGTATCCACTTAGAGGGTTAAACGTGCTTAAAGCTACAGACATTATGAAATTTAGTGTAATAAATCAATTAAATAAAACTGCTCCTCTCTATTTTATTTACCTTATATTTATTATTTCTTATAATGAATGCAATCATTTTTAAAAAGGCAATGCCTTGCAGTAGCCTCCCACAATGTGCCCCACAAGCCGAAACCAGTTGCTCACCCCTGGTTTATGACATCCCAAGGGCTTAGCTACGAAATCCTTGTCAGGTTTCAAGTTGAGTTGGAATCCTGATTCAACTTCGTGGTGCACGGAGTTATAAATGTTCTCAAGTATCCCTTGCATAAAATAACGAGAGCTACTGGGAACTTAACTGAGTTAAACTAAAAACTTTCATTTGGCGAGTGAGTTCGTGAATATTAACGTCGCACTATTCAGTTACACGATATAAAAAAGTGACTGACCACTTTATTTTGAGCCATTGTCAAGTTGTGAGGAAAGAGAGGTTCTCTCATTTTCGCCTAGAAATATAGGAGGAAGAGACTGGCCGTATCACTTTATTGATCACACAATTAGTAACAAAATTCAAGTAATTTTAAAGAAGAGAGTTTCCCAATCTAAGCAATATGCGGATTAATAACGAGAAACGCAAAGTATGAGAAGAGTTGAAATAGCGACCCACTTAATTCTTGATCGAATCTACGTTCCAAATTATCTGATCACTAATTAAGCTATAGTGACCAATCGTCATTTTAATTTTCTTTCACTTATCCGATATCTGAAATATACTATAAATTGAATAATACCTGATCAGTAGCAAGCTATCCTATCTCCTCACTAGCTTGAAAACCTAGATTATATAAAGCAGATTTAATTTAAATAATCGAGCTTTCTTCTTCAGAGGGTTGGTTGTGAATAAACTAGATTTGAAAGACCAAAGATTTCCCAAAAGGATTTTATTAATGGGAGGACGGGCATAGATCCGTCACAAAGTGACAAGGACAAAGTCCGAGTTGGAGCTCCTCTCCTAATTTCCACACCTCACAAATGTGAGGACGTTTGAGCTTCGACATATTTAATGTGCATCGTACCCCTACACGCTGGGTCTTCAGGGGCTCTAGGTTCGAACACATGGAATTCCAGACATGAGTCCGTTACCTTGACCACTAGGTATCATGGCCCCCTTCGACTTGGGGACTAAAATTACATGGTAAAACACAGTTTACAGGCTGGCCAACATTTCCTTATATTTACCTGGACCACTAAGCTGAAAAATAAGACAAATCAGTATTAGAATAATTTATTTTCTAAAAGTATTGTTAGGCTTAGAAGCATAATATTAAAAAATATATATATCTTTAAAATAGTATAAGACCAAATACCATGAAAATAACATTAATCTACATATCAAAGATAGAAAAGTAGAAAATCAAAGTAAATATAGAATTAAAAAAAAAAGGTAAAGATTCTTTCACACAAATTCCGATAAAAAGTAAAACAGGATCGCATTTAAGGAAAAAGTGTTAAAAATACTTTAAAGCAAATTTAAATATGTAATAAAAAGTAAAGCAATATAAAAAGTACTTCACAATAATTTTAATATTTAAAAAATATTTAAAATATTTTTTACATCTACAATAATAGTTAAAATAATACCGAATATTTTTAATTTAAACTTATTTTCCCTGCTCTTTTACTATATATTAATTTATTTACCTTAATTTTGCTGTTATCTCATTGGTGCATAATTTATCATAAACTACTTTATATCAATTTGAAATACTGGCAAGCCAACTGAAACGCCCTTTTAACTGCTTTTTTCTTTGTTCAATGGAAACAAGTTTGCTTCTTGTATCCCTTTATGTTTGTGTTGTGATTTTCGACTTAAAAGAAATGATTGTTATGTAACAAGAGCAATAAAAGAAAAATTGAAATTATTACGATACATTTCTCCTGTTAAAAGGTTTCAATGTAGGGAGTAATTAATTGCTTAACTAAAGATTTTGAGTCCCACTCGAAACATTTTTTAAAAAATACTCAACGTAATAACTTATTTATTTTTAAGATACAGGATTCTTTAAAACATTTTTATGCGTTCTTTTGAAACAGTTGAATCTGTTTTTGAATTTAACTGAGGTAAAAATGATTTATTAATTAGTTTTAGTTAATTTAAAGTATTCGATGTCTTAATTAAAATGGCAAATATTAATTATACTCGTAAAGTAATTCATATCTTTGAAAAATACTCTACAGAAACGACTGAATCAAAAAATATCATTATTGAATCAAGTTTGTTAGTGAAATAAGTTTAAACTGTAAAGTATTATAATGAATAAAACTTTTAAGAGATGATCGAATTAATGAATATAATAATGACATTAAATGCATAATTATATTCTTGTTATTAAATAACTATTTCCACTTAAGAAGCATATCTTGCAATCAAAGCAATGTACTGTTTGTACCCCCAAAGAGCCTATCATTTTCCACTTTGAATTTTTAAAAATATTTGTTAAAGAAACTCCTTTTTTTTGCTATATGGTTTTAATAATAGTTTAACTATCTTCATTCAATTAATTTAAATTACAATTTGATTCAGACGTACAAGTAAAGAAGTTTCTTTTGTTTCGTGAAGGCATTGGTAATATAACGTATTGTTTCATTTTAAATTAATTTCATAAATAAATAAATAATAGTAATTATAATATGTTTGGAGTTTTTTCTATCTAGTAAGCTTAGGCTTGGAAAATCTTTCGCAAATTTATCTTTTGATGAAATAATTCTTCTACGGGATTCCAAAATTTCTGCTTTCATTGAAATAATAATCTTTCTTCATTATTCTCAAAGATTTTTTGTGGTGCTGAACTCAAAATTCAGATTATTTATATTGCTGAATACGATTACGAAATATTGCACAAATAAAGTTGTTTAAAGTAAAATTGCAGGACTTCGATAAGCAAACCCATAAAGTGTACCCCCTTATTACAAATGGAGGAATCCCAGCACTGTTCCAGATTTAAAGAAAAGTGAATGAGTATTTACATCGCACTGTTCAGCTACTTGAGGGGCTGCGGTAGCCCAGTGGTCAAGGGGTATCGGATTATGGCAGGCATGTCATGAGTTTCAGCCCAGTACCACTAAAGACCCGCCGTGTAGGGCAGCGATGCATTTTAATCTGTCGAGAGTTGAAACGTCCTCCCGTTGGTGTGGTAGTTAGAAGAGGGGTTCCAGCTAAGGTATCGTCCACGCCACTTGATCATGGTTCAAAATTGTGTGGTCCATCGCCAAAAGCCCTCGTGTAGCTGAACAGTGCGACGTTAAGATTCACTCACTCAGCTACTCGAGGTCTTTTCGTGACGGACCTCGCAATTTTGAACCATGTCACAAGTGACGAGGGCGACACCTTAGCTGGAACTCCCTCTCCTAACTCCCACACTAACGGGAAGACATTTGAGCTCTCGGTAGATTCAACGTGCATCACTCCCGTACACAGCGAGTCTTCAGAGCTGTACTAGGCTCAAACTCATGACACACCGGCCTCGAGTTCATTACCTTGACCACTAGGCTACAGCAGCCATTTCATGACGAGAGTTTTTCTCATAGTTTGGTGACAGAACTTCAAGTATAATGCAGGTTTTAGAATAATATAATAGTTTAAGTTTTTTATAATGTTATAATTTTACTATATTATTTTTTATCTTTTCTTAGCTCAAAGTTTGATAAAGATACTAACAAGATCACACTGAATTTTAATTAAAAGAAAAAAAAAACATTCAATTAATGCTATAGTTTATAAGTGCTTAAACTTATCTAAAGTTTATTGGAATTAAACTAGTTTGGTTCAAACTTAAATTTGTTTTATTTTTATTAAAATTAAATTCGCAACAGTTTCCTAATACATTTTTATTAAACTTATTATTTTTAACCTTTTGAAATTCAAAATTTATCCCACTATTTTTCTTGTTTACAATAGAGCCCTTTTGCTTACTTATTAAAAACAGATTTAAAAATCCTTTTCCTTAGTTTTCTTTGAAAATGAAATAGCATTTTTCCGTCTGCATAAAAACTCGGAAGTCCGTTTCAATTATTTCCTAAACAACGCGTAATATCTTCTGAAGGCTGATTTCTTTTAATTAGATCAGTTTGTGTTTTTTTTTGTTCAAAATTCGGTTTTCATAAACAAACATTATTCTGAGTACTTGTTTAAAGATAATACTGAAAAATTTAAACGACGTTTGCAATCACTGGAGTGGAGAAGTATAATAAGAAAAATAAAAAAGTTATCAGATTTTTCACAAATTGTACTTTAAAAAAATTACCGGATTACAAATCTGGATATCATGTTGAAAAACTTTGGATAAAGAATCAGAACGGGGAAAAAGCAGATTTATGGAGATATTTCTTTTCATTTTCCTTCTTTTCTCTGTTTATAAGCAATCAGGTTTTGAAGTTTCTGACATCGAACAAGTAACCATTATAAAATAACTTGATTTTTTTTTTAATTTGTAGTTCTGAAACAAAATAATTTTTAAAAAACTTTTTCGAAGGATAATATAAATTTGGATTTTACTTATTTGAGGATAATTTTCAAAATTCTAGATGAGTTGATTTTTTTAAAGTTGGTTTTTTTTTGTTGCATGTTACGGAAACCTTTTATGCTTTATTTGATAATTCATCGAAATGTTTTACTATTTTTATGAATATAATAATAATATTCTAAAAAAGAGACGATATAAAACAAAACACGGACAGATAGAATAACAAATTTTTTATACTTTGGAACATATTGTGTTTTATGTTTTATTTTCACGTGATATATTTTTTGTCTACTTTAATAAGCATAAGCTTTAGTTTCGGCTTGAATTGACGTGTACGGGAGCGATGCACATTAAATCTGTCGAGAGCTCAAACGTCCTCCCATTAGTGTGGTGTGGTAATTAGGAGAGGGGGTGCCAGCTCAGGTGTTATCCATGTCACTTGACCATAGTTCAAAATTACGTGGTCCGTCGCCAAAAAAGCCCTCGTGTAGCTGAATAGTGTGACGTTAATATTTACTCACTCACTCACTAGGCTTGAATTAGCATAAGTACCGGAGGATTATTTTATAAATTTTAGAACGTGATCAAGCAGAACGATGATGTCACTTCTTTTAGAATCATACTCTCCAAATTTTTACCTTACAAAGTACATTAAGGCTGAACATCAATTTATACACAAAAATTCATATTTTCATATCAAGAGTTTTTTATGGAAACGCGACTTAGCCACTCTCTGTTAAAATATTACCTGCCTACCTGCCACAATATTCATAACCATGACTATTTTAATAAGACAACCCTTATAAGAATTGTGATTTTATAATTAATTAAATTTACTGATCTTCGATAAATTAAAGCTCATTAAAATATTTTATTATCAATTTATCATACTTAATTATAAGAACACGCACGCACGCACACACACACATAACAAACTTACAGTAAAGTAAATTTGTTGCTTGAAGTTGTATATAATTTGTGACTATGTTAGAAAAAATGGCCATGGTCATGAACTAGTGGTATTATTTCTGGCGAATCGTGGGTTTGAGTTTTGATTCTAAAAACCTACCGAAATGAGCAAAAATGTGTTGTGGACCTCGCAGTCCTCATATTAGTATATTGGAAAAGTCTGCATGGTGAGGTTCGAGGTGAGGTATCGTCCTATGTCCACAGTTCAAAATTATAAGATCTGTCCCTCAATATATTATGTATATCTTAGAAGTGCAAAGTTAATAATCAGCCAAACTACATAAAATATTGGAATAATTTTGGTAAGAGTAATAAAAGAACAAATACAGGGGAAACAAAAGTGGTCCGGAGAACACGGCAAAGGAAAGGAGATAGTTCGCTAACATGCTAATGGCAGATGTTGAAAATACCACTATTCATCTTTTGGCACCTTTGGGTCCCGATTAGCAAGTTGTGGAAGGTAGATCGAAGCCGGACTGCTGGAATTGCTGAAATTTCATCAAAAATGTTCTGCTTCAGTACTTGAAGACTATGGAGTTGTTGCGAGACACTTTATACTTGAGGGTTCCTAACAAAGAGTAATTGCACATTAATAGATCAGGGGACCCGGGTGGCTACCTAAGGCTGAGAACAGACTGATTTCAGCTAAGAGCTCTATCAGGAGTGATGATTGTGCAAATGTGATCCATGGATCGGCGGGATGTATGAGCAGTAGCAAAAACCAGTAGGTCTTTTCCATCCAGTATGTCAAACAGTTTTTCTCCTCATTTAATAATGCAACAAATGGATTAAATATTTTAAAAATGTAACTCTGAGAATCATTTGATGTGCTCATCAAATTCCTGGCCCATCGTATCCCTTCTTTCCGGGCCTCTTTTATTTGCCCCACCCTGTAAAAGTAAAATGAAAGACTTTACTTTTTAAAATCATTAATAATACATTTGAATTTTGTAATTTAACATACTTAATTTTTCTCTTGCGTTGCTTTTATTTAATATTATAATTATAATTTTTATTTTTTCATCTTTTAATCAAAAGGTTTATTTGCTAAAGGTTTTTTTAAAGTTCACATCTACTCATTTTCACGATAGAATGTAAAGCTTCCAGTTATTGTATATTCAAATAGTCTGGTTGCTAAGGCACCTAGAAGAACTATTAATTAAAAGCACTACTGGATATGAAAAATTATATTCTATGCAGAAATTTAAGGACCTTAATCAATTGATTAAACTAAGCTGTTAAAATATTCATGTAAATGAAAATCATGCAGTTTTAGCAATACTTTTTCCAATAATACTGATTATTATTTATATAATCATGTAAATTTAATTATAATGGAATCTAGGATTATTACAACAATGGAGAAAAGCTTAATGATACTCTTTTTGTAAGCTTCCGTTAATGTGATTTTGCAAGTCCGAGGTAGATTAGTGGTGGTGATTGATGAGCTCGTGATTGGTGATTTTCAAATCGAAACGTGGGTGAGAGTCCTCACTTTACAAAATAACATATATTTTTGGAGAAAGTGATTGATGAACGTTATACAAAACTGAACCTCAAAACTCTTGATGTGATTGTTAAGAAATTAAGATATTAATTTAAAAATGTCTTCCTTATTTCTTTACCTTGGTTCAGAATTCTGAAATTCGTTCCTAGTAGCCGTTTCATAGCATAACAGCGACATTAATTAAAAAAATATATAATGGCAGAATATTATTTGTTCTAGATGGTACGGCATTTTATTCGATGTCATAATGATATTTTATTCGCATGAGTTAGTTGATTATTAACGTTAAAATCAGAAGCTACACGAGGGCTACTGGCAACGGATCTCGTAATTTTGAAACCGAAGTTAATCAAGTGACGTGAAGATGACTCTGAATTGGCACCCTAACCTCCAAATTTCTACAATGCCAATGTGGGGATTTTGAATAAGCAGATTTGTTGTTATTGTTGTGGCTAATGTCACCTGTCCGACGTACTCAGAACGGGACCCACGAAATTCATCGTGACAAAGGGGCTAGAAGTACGCCTGTCGTTGGTCTTGAGTACCATACAGGTGACAGTACGAATTAGTTCTGCGAAATTTCCCCGAAGGGACGATAGATGGCGACACCACCTATCTCCACCTCCACAATTTAGACATGGAACTGAAGGGGAGGTAAATATTCTCCTGTCCCCTGCACTCGTGATTCAGCCCACAAGAATTTTGGACCCACTGATTTAACGAGCACGTACTCCGTGTGTATTTGGAGCGCATTTGGTGGCATCGGGCATCGAACCCAGGTCTTCCGGTCTGGAGTCCAATGCTCTAACCTCTTGGCTACCGGCTACCCACGGCTCCATAAACAGATTTAATGTGTATCAGCCCATCGACAATGCGGGTCTTTAGAGGCACCAGGATTCAAGCCCACGACATGACAAAAACACTGCCGGTAGCGAATTCACACGCCCTTTGATTAACCCTACCACTTATTCATGGCCGTTCGAAGGCCGTGGGTAGCCTAGTGGTTAGAGCACCAGACTCCAGACCAGAAGACCTGGGTTCGATACCCCTACCGCCAAATACCCTCCGAGTACACACGGAGTACGTGCTCGTTAAATCAGTGGGTCCGAAAGTCTTGTGGGCTGAATCACGAGTGCAGGAAACAGGAGAAAATTTCTCTCCACTTCAGTTCCATGCCTAAATTCTGGTGGTGGAGATAGATGGTGGTGCCATCTATCGTAATGTTCTATCGTCCTTAGGGAATTTCACCGAGCTAAATCGTACTGTCACCTGTATGGTGCTCAAGGCTAAGGCGAATGACAGGCGTACATTTAGCCCATTGCCCCGATGAATTTCGTGGGCCTCTATCTGACTATGTCAGACAGCCGGCATGAGCAACAGTAACAATATTCGTATGGAAATGATATGATGAAAAACAAATTATCTGTATACATTTCATCATTAATATTTTATTGCTACATGAATGCTTTATTTCAGCGGTGGGCATAAAGTCGATTGCGATCGACAGGTGGACCACCAAGACATTTTTGTGTGACCGCCTTTAGATGAGTTGTTAGCAATTATATAGCGAAATATTCCAGATAGGCTGACAGTATGCATATGAAGTCTTCTATGACTATAACTTGAAAATGTTTTAATGTATTTTTGATAGTAAATGCATCAGTTGATATTATTATATTATTTGCGGCTATCATTATTATGTTTGTTACTTTAAACGCGGCCTTAAAAATGTTTTTATTGTAGTTATGTAGGTAAAAGTACATATTCCGTATTTATTATTAAGTTATAATAAATATTTTATATCTATTTCTTTGCTCACCACTCCTGCAGCATTGGGTGAACCGCAAAACCTTGAAAAAATTAGAAGTAACCCGTATGCTAGAAAAGTTTGCCGTCCCTGCTATGTATAAGGGCAAAAATGCTATGAATTCTTCCTAATTTTCTGTCTCATATAAAGGGTGTTTTTTAGAGGTATAGAACTTTAAATTGCAATGAAACAACGATGTATTATTCGATTGACATGAATTTTTTTTATTCGAAAGATAATCTTGTGTGTGTGGCATTACATTTTAAATATCATTTCTGGCATAGGACTGCCACGGCTGGCTCGGATGTAGTCCAATCTGAACGTCCAATTTTCGATGACTTTTCCCAACAATTTTGTTTAGCGATGAAGCGCACTTCTGGTTGAATGGCTACGTCAACAAACAAAACTGCCGCATTTGGAGTGAAGCTAATCCACAAGTGTATGTCGAAACACCGTTACATCCAGAAAAACTGACTGTTGGGTGCGCTTTATGGGCTGGTAGAACCCTTCTTCAAAAACGATGAAGGCCACAACGTTACAGTCAATGGTGATCGGTATAGAGCTATGATTACTAACTTTTTCATTCCTGAATTGAACAATCATGATGTCCAGGAGCTGTGGTTCCAACAAGACGGCACAACATGTCACACAGCTCGTGCCCCAATCGATTTATTGAAAGAGACGTTTGGTGACCGCCTAATTTCACGTTTTGGCCCTGTGAATTGGCTTCCAAGATCTTGTGATTTAACACCGCTAGACTATTTTCTGTGGGGCTATGTAAAGTCATTGGTCTATGCGGATAAGCCACAAACGCATGACCATTTGGAAGACAACATTCGCCGTGTTATTGCCACCGATATACGGCCACAAATGTTGGAAAAAGTCACGAAAATTGGACGTCCAGATTGGACTACATCCGAGCCAGCCGTGGCAGTCCTATGCCAGAAATCATATTTAAAATGTAATGCCACAAGATTATCTTTTGAATAAAAAAATTCATGTCAATCGAATAACACATCGTTGTTTTATTGCAATTTAAAGTTCTATACCTCTAAAAAAACACCCTATAGAACGAAACTAATTTCTTTGGCCTCCCAATTCTAGTATTTAAGTGCATTTACTATTTTCAAGTAACAGATAGATTTGTTCAAATCTTTGCAAAGACATTCAGGTGTTGCTAAAAGAAACCTTTGATTGTAGAATTTCAAAGAAATATTTATATTTATCATTCATTTTTTCATTTACAATTATAATATCTGCAGAATTTCTGTCAGTTCTACCTTAGATTTAAAGTAATTTCTTAAATGATTTAATTTCTTTAAACATTTAATTTATTGGAACTTTATAACATTTGCCTCATTAAAACGTCTGTTAATTGTTGTGCATAGGAAAACTTAGTAAAATGTTTATACATTTAGTAAAATTAGAATGTGGATTTGTGGTTATTTTTCTTTCTATAGTAGAATATTTTTTGTGTGGTGGTATTCCTTTTTTCCAACAACTTTAAAAAAACAACTTCCTGTATGAAAACTGTATTTTAATTCATAAAAACGAATTTTAACACATATTTCAGATGATTTTATCACCATCCAAAACCAGAAAAAAAAACTATTTCGAAGAAAGAATCTGAATTCAATCTTTGAAAAGAAATAGTACACTTAAAAACAAATATCTTTCTCCAAGAGCTTTAGATCGGCAGACAGGAAAAAATTTTGCTGGGGACATATTTTACGACTTCGAACGGTTAACAAAAGTTACTTAAATGAATAAATACTGAACAGCAAGGGAAAGCGAGAAATGTGATATATTTTAACTTTTAAAGAATAATTCATTCTCCTTTACAATATCGATTAAATTTAACAATTATACAAATTAAAAAATGTTACCGCATTTTTTTAGAGAACTTTGATATATTTTTATTAAAATGAAGGTATTTTTATTTTGAATATCATATTATTTCTGTGGCATAATTAACGAAAAATCAAGAGCCACCTTTACGTAATATTAAAAGAAAAGATAAAATTTGAAATTCTTTTTCAGATGGAAAAAATATCTTAATATTAATACAGTTTTCTGGTACATAATTAATTAATTCTTTTTTTTAATAAAATAGCTTTTTCTTGTTCCATATTTTAATTTCTGCGTTGTAGTACCAAATTTATTTGAAATCACAAACGCGAAATTGAAATAAATGCTTTTCTAAATTTGAAGGACATAAAACGAGATAAGCAAACACATACTACAACTACGTTAAAATTGGAACATTACTTTATCATAGAGATCTGTTGCCAAAGGATTGGAATTCTACTCGTTAATATCTAGCTATAAGAAAGCCATCATTGAAAAAAATTGATTTTTTTAATCACGCAATTTTTTTAAAAAAAACTACTAATATTTTAAAGAATAATTTACAGTATTTTCAAACCGGTTGCTGGGACAATAAATGTGTTCATCACTTTGACATAAGATAATTAAGATATTTTTATCAATCTAAATTGTAATCGGACTCAAAATTGATTTGATTTACTTTTTATTAATGGCACAATTTGAAGCTTCACGAGAAATAACCGATCATTATTTTATTTCAATACGCTAGATTTAATTCTGCGATATGATATATTTTATTCTGAATTGAAAAAAACACTTAATTCATACATGGAAATCATTGCCAAGGTAAAGTACTGGTTTTCTCTAAGAATTCTTTTAAAAAATATACTATCGAATTCTAAACTAATTAATCGATTGCTGAAGAATTCAAGTCTCCAGTTATCAAAGCGGGAATTTATTTAATTAGAAATAAGGAATAATTATTGGTATTAGAAGAAAAATGAGACAGATAATTGTTCCCTGAGTATGATCAGGTCCATGCCATTTTTTTAATGAATGCATTATTTGAAATATCAGTACGGTTAATATTTGCCTTTGTAGCAGTGATGTTATCTGAATGGCATTCTGATCATACTACTCGTATTTATCTGAATCTTATCATTTTATGTATCTATCTTTTTGCTTATCATATTATTTATCTGAGTTCTAAAGATGCGTTACAAGTCATAAAAATGTCTTATATTTCGAATTTCTATATTACCATTCAAAACAAAATCACAAAATCTGTACAAATAACTTAGTACATAGAAAACAACACAGTAAAAAAGCAATGGATAGTTCAATATTATAACAGTCTGTATTAATGACTTGTATAGTAAAAAAATGATAAAACAACATACGAAGTAAGGAATATGCCGTACATCATAATAATACAATAATACTAATAGAATAATACAAGAACCTAATTCTGTTTTTAATAAAAAAAAGTAAAATTTATGAAGAAAACAATAGTTAACAATGAGGAATAAATACAAGTAAATATAATAAAGAATTAAAAATCAAATTAAGCTACACAGTACCCTTTTTTTAAAAAAAAAATATTTAGAGACAATAATAGCAAGAGTAACTGTGGTTTTACTTTAAGAATATTTTATTAAGTTGATTCTGAAAGTAAAAAGTCAATCTGACTTGTTGTTTTTTTACAATTTAAAAAAAATTAAGAATTTTTGAAGTTATTTTTAAAAATATTTATAAAATACTCCTTTTTAAACTATTTTATGGTCATTTAAAGGTATTTATGTTTCTAAAATTATTCGAATCAAAAGTTAGTATGCATTTTAAAATCTGTTTCTTTGTTGAATTTTAATAATTATTTTTATAGCTAAATCTGAAAAAACACGAAATTTTTAAAAATTCTAACTTTAACATTTTTCAAAAATATTTAGAGATCTCAGACCTAATCCATAATAATTTTTGTAGAATATATATGTAAAAAGATCTACAAAATATTTCAAAACTCAATCTTGAACAGAAAAAAAAGCCTTGGGGAATAGAAGACACTTACATATTCAAAATTAAAAGTCTGAGAAAACAAGTTAAAATCTGTAAAGGCATAATACAAAAACAAATAATGTCTGCAAAGCTCTAACTTTTTAATATGTTATTTTCCAACTTGTGTTATACATTAAAACACTACTTTAATTAAATACAACAGAAAATATTTTTTTAAAATTCAAAATATGTTTATGAATTTAAAAAATCATAATCCTGATAGCTTTTATTAGGAGGACAGATTATTCAGCCACAAAGCTTAACACAATATTTTCACTAAAGTTTTGAAACACAAAGCATCAATGTACAAAATAATAATGATAATATCTTAAGCTAAAAATTACTAGGTTTATGCATAAAATTTATTTTTTCCCTTTTTAAAAAGGGTGCAGTTTAACAAGTTTGAATTTTTGTTGCACGACTCTAAAATACTATGATATAGTACACAACAATTGTGTACTATAACGTAACTTGGTACGTCATGGTCCTACCCAGTTTTATCTGCAATAATTATGTTCAAAATAAAATTTGGAATTCTCATTGAAGTATTAGCTGATAGCTGGTTTTTAGATACATTATTTTCAGTTGAATGCCATCTCTTTCAAATATTATCTTTCATAGGAAGCTGAGACCATTTTGTCCGTGGCATTTTCTCAACAGGGAAAAAATAAAGAAAAATTTTCTACGTTGTATAAACTACTTGTAAAAATTACTTGAAATTGAACTTAATTAAATAACTATGAGAACTAAAAAAAATTCAAAATATAAGCAAACAGAAATGATTTTAGTAGTGGAAATTGAAGTTAATAACCATTTCACGCTGAATGAGTTGATTGTGCTCAAAAATATTTTTAATTAATTCAATTTAAAAAAGAGTCTTCAAAATTAAACAGAAACTAAAATGTGAGCTCAGAAAACTTCAAATATTTTAAAAACTAACTGGTTATCAGACCTGAAATTTGGAAACAAGTTTCCCAATTACATGGGTCCCAAGAACCCTCCCCCCTCCTCAAATTGTTTCCAATAATTTTGCCATATGTAGGGTAACGCCTTAAAGAACTAAACATTGAATCCTTTAAGACAGTGCTCCGCAACATTTTTTATCGCTGCGGACCGGTCAACGTTTGATAATTTTACCGCGGCCCGCTGAGGGTGGGACACGTTGATTGTTTATATTTTAGATTGTTTTGATTTAACAATTTTAATTTAGTTACATTTAAATATGCCTTCAGAATAAAATCTTGTTACATCAAAAATGAATAAAAGTGATTTAACGTGGAATATAAAGTGATTTCGATGGAAAGTTTTGTAAATCCGAGGGAATGCACCCCTTTAAATAAAATGGCAATAGTTGAATGTTCTTTAGGCGACCCGGCACCATTTGATTCACGTACCGGGGGTTGCGGATCACTGCTTTAAGGTATCAAAGTTTGTTATAAGACTGTAGGCTTAAAAAAAGTCAAATTATAAATCTAAATTAAACCAATTATTAATTAGGCGCAATCGACTGATGCAGGAAAAATAAACGACATCTCAAACTCTGTGTAAGAGAAAAGTTACACAGTGGATTTCTCCTTTGAAAATCACATTTAAATGCTGGTTGGTTGTGAGAGAGAAGATCCTATTGTACTTCGTATAAGAGAGAGAAGGCAACCAGAGAACGTGCCATAATTCTATAGAGGCAGGATGGATCGATCAAGAGTTCAGATAATCATTGCGCCATATTGCTATTCGCATTAGCCAGAATCTTACTACTGCAATGCGAATATGAAATCGAGGTTCAGGGGGGTTATACTGAGCTCATGCAGGATCTCAAAGACTAATTATTACTGCTGCTAACGCCCGAGAAATGAGACATATTGGCGTGCCATGCCTTGTTTTATCAGCCTTGCATAATCACGAACTTTGAGTCAAGAAGTAGGCTTGTTGGTATCAGGACAAATATTTGCAAGGACTTTTTGATGATGTCTGGAACGGCACAGACGTTTTGCACAGCGATCATTTTTACGACTTCTCTTGACTCTTCAACATAAAAATGAATGGCAACAGTGGTGGTTCAATCGACAAAACTGGATTCAGGAGGGACACCAATGCTCCTTTCCAGACGAGTTCTGGTTCTGCATGCTGCATAATGATGGCTTATCTATGTATGAAAGCACCATTGAAAATGGACGTGACCTTCTTGCATTCAGTATCGTCATACGGGCCCTTTGCATGGTGTGATGGTATGAATAATTATTGGGTACATGACTCGAACACCTCTTCTGCACGTCGTCGGTAATATGAACAGCCAGAGTTAATTTTTTTCAGATACTAAGGCAGGTGGCAGTGCGCTATCTTCGAGGCCTAGGGAACGTTGACTTTCAACAAAATAACGCACGAGTATATGTTTCCCGTCGTGTACTTTGACACCGATGGTGATGATGACTAGAAAATATTTCAGCCAACGAAAGACTCTGATCATTAGTTGCTGAGAGACGGGGCTGCCAGCGTTCTACATTGCGATTGATGAAGTGTGTAGACTTGAAGGATCATGGAATGACTTACCGGTATCTACCTTTCAAATCCAGTTCGATCAGACGCTTAATCGGATTAAAGCCGTTTCAGCTGCCAGAGTGGGTATATATAGTCATGTGTATTGATTTAGTACCCTGTAAACCATAAGTATAATCATACCTTCTTCCTACTATGCAGTATATGTAAAAGAAGTACAGTTTTTGCTATTTGCTTTTCTTCCTGTTGTTATGATTTTAATGTCCAACTATTAATACATAAATATATGTGTATAGACATATACATTTGTGTGATATGTATGCATATATATATATAAACACACTTGCACACGCATTCTCATTCACATACGCGTACATACACGCAAGTATATTGATCTCTCTTTGTTTCTGTTGAGTACTTATATCGACACTTCTTTTGAAAACTCTCTTTTGAAAGGAATGCCGCGGATTCTCTCAGGTCTAAAATTAAATAAATAAAAATAAAAGAAAGGCAGTAATTATTGCAGCGCTTGGTGTGTATGTTACCATTACAGTGTATAATTCAGCTATTTCATAGAATAATTAGGAATTTCGTGAAACAACTAGACAAGTCAGCTAATGTATATAATAGGTGAAAAATTTCATACTTTACCAAGCCATTCTATGAAATAAATAATGATAGACCGTTAAAGTGAAAAATGAACAATTTCAAAGTTATTTTATAAATAAATGTATCATAAATAGCTAAAATCTCTCGAAAAATACATGTTACTCCTATTGCAGATGGTTAATTGATAAATAATAAGGAAAATAAGATGATATAATTTATATTATTGCTCATATTGCTAACATTAGTTAAACAGAAAGGAAAAAAAAGAATATATGGCAGAATTATTTATATTTAAATGTTATCAAAAAGAAAAAGATACATCCTGGGAAGAAAAACTGGAGTTTCATAAAAACATTGTGTAAACCTTCTAAGAAAAAAATGTAAGAGTATATTAGTTTAAATTTTATGAAATACATTTATTTTGCTTTCCATTATTTATTGGAGCAAGGATTGCTGTGATGACACTTTGAGTTGTCGTTATAAGCTTATTAAAAGCAGCTAGAACCGGTTCAAAGAGATTTCGAGTACCGTATTTCATAGTTTAACGATCAAGTAGTCGTTATTCTATAGAATACCTAGTTAAATAGTAGAATTCAATAATTTCATATACTTTAGCTGACTTGTCTAGTTATTTCATTAAATACCTAGTTGTTCTATGGAATAACGGATTTCACACTTTTACGGTAACATATATAATTATGTTCATGTATACTTTTCGAAATAAATCACTTTCTATAATTTTAGAAAATTATCCTTGTCAATTCTTGCATACTACGTGACTGTGAAAATGTAACACAAAGAAGTAATTCTAGATAAAATAACAAATTACCGTATAGACGCAGTTCACCGATATATGAGTAAATTTGTAATACACAGCTGTCTCGTGCTGAGTGTAGTGTAAAAGATAAAGCTGGTAGATTCCGCAATAGTCTGTTGGTAACGGAAAATAGTTCAGGGAGCTACCATTGTAAGGGAAGTGTTTCATAGCTGACATGCTATGTCACCATCAAAAGAAGCGATTTCAATAAGAAAACGAAATGGAGAGATATTATGTAATTGGATTCAGAAAGCAGGTTGATCCTTTCCTCATAATGCAACGGACAGCCCACTAAATACATCCATTTTGCACAGATTGTGGGGGATATGGTTAGTAGAAGAGAAAATGCGAAGTTCGAGGGGGGTGCTAGAGATGCTAGAGGGACATCAGAAAGCCTAGACCGACACATTCACCGCCAAGCATTGATGTACATTGATGTACCAAGCAAGGTACTGCAGTCCATTTCCGTCAATTTATTTCAGCATATAAAGAGTACATCATGGATAATTCCATATTGAGTACTGGCCACCGATTCGCCACTAATGACTTCTTTTTATGGTATTTATTAAGAAGATTACAATTGTTTCAATAGCACCGACGTTTTTTTACAATGTTAAGAGGCTATACTGAGTATGACAGAATAACAAAGAGTCGTATTCTTTGACGAGTCCTGTGTCTGTTTCAACGATGACAATCGCACAGTTTTGCAATGGCATGGTAACGAGTTTAATTTGACCGTAATTGCAATACTACAATTTTGCGCAAAAAATGGAGCATTATCATTTTTGGTACCATTGCCTAAAATAGCCTATCGCAACTGGTTTGCGCTGACGTCAGTATGATGGCTCAAAGGTGGAGTCAGTCGGTGTAACTACCCTTAGTTCGAAGCGTTTCTAATATCTTACCAGCAGGGCAACGCCTGGCCACACATCTCACGTATCGGTCAACAAGCTTCGAAAAAAATGCAGGTGCTTCTTGGTCGTCAGTGTCCCGTGATTGCTGACTAGCATTCATTCTGGCATTCGTTCAGTGGACATATAGATGTCACTACAAATTGTACAATACGTAAGCCGAAACATATCGCTGTGCAAGATTTATTAACATTAGGAAAATTGTTTCTGAAGAAAAAGCCATTTATACCTATAAAACTGAACAAACTACAAGAGTAGAAAAGTGGTATTGGAAATGAAACGTAAAATCATTGAAAAGCAAGAAATAGATCGTGGCTAATCTAACATGTACTTAAAACCAATTTACATTAACGACTTGAACTGCCCTAAAGAATAAGGACATGATTAAGGCGACAGATGCTTCAAAGAGAATGGCAGAAATATGTATGAAATTGTTGCGTATTCTAGGCAGATTTGAAAGATTCTAAATTTGGAATATTGTGGCAATTAGTTTTATATTATGACGAAATGCGCTCTCCAGGAAAAAATGTTGAAGTGAACTTATATAAAGATTATCACATGCCTGTTTTGTTTCAATACAAAAAAAATTGTTTTTGTTTAACTATTCAAAAACTACGAGCCAAGAATAAAATCCAAGACAACAACAAGATTTGTAAGACCTCATTACTGATTGGATCGATGAATTGTGTTTGCTTCTTCTGTGAAAAAGTATTTTCTTGAATATAATCTGCCATTCCATATCTTGCTTGCGATGGACAACACTGCTGTCCCTACACCAAGTCTAGAAGATGATATCCAATCGGAATTTAAATATTTACTATACACTTTCTTCCTTCCAACATCATTCCATTCTAATTTAAGAAAATGAAAATCCCCACTAGCGATGTTTTTAGGTGACTGAAGAGATCAAGCTCACTCTCTCTAAAAGATTTTTGAAATAATCTCTTCCACATAGCTACCTGCTTTAACATGATTCAAAAATGAGTCCGATGGAGTTACCAAGAGAATCCTCATTTGTGTTTCATAGAAACTTCACACAGACAATGTTGCTAAATGTGACTGTGACAGTTCCTATGGAGCCTGTAGTGAATAAAATTGTAATTTTGACTAAGATGATGGGATTCGAGGTGATTAAGAGTAAATTCGATAAGTTTGAATAAGCGCACAGTGAAGAGCAGTCCATTTTAGAGCTTTTGACAGTCCGAAGTTGTAGAGGGGAGCTAGTCATATAGCAGGGAGTAATCTTTTGGCGCAATAAAAGAAATGTTGAAATGATGGGATGTTGCATTATACATCATGATGTTAAGGTAGAAGCCAAAGCTCGTCACACAAATTTTTTGAATGATAGTGAACCTTTTTATCAATTTTCGAAGTGTTGAAAAAATTAATA
The DNA here is from genome assembly GCA_019973935.1 of Trichonephila clavipes. Classification (NCBI taxonomy): domain Eukaryota; kingdom Metazoa; phylum Arthropoda; class Arachnida; order Araneae; family Nephilidae; genus Trichonephila; species Trichonephila clavipes. The sequence goes on along the minus strand of BMAU01009159.1, from coordinate 373,095 downwards.
TGTCTTTAGAAAACGATCATAATCCTTTTTCTAGAAAAAAAATTAGTTATATATTATAAATAATAAATGAATTATTTCAATTTGTCTCTTTTTTCGGCAAGTCGAATTCAATTTTCGGTTTGATTCATTCCATGATAGTATAGAAAAATTACGAGTTCAGTCTCCAATAGCTCTCGTGTAGCTTTGTGTAGTACAACGCAAATATAACTCTCCCTCACTCACTTGGCGTGTGTGTGGATTATATTTTACATTAATTTAAATGGGAAAAATTGTTTCGCTTAACGAATGTTTTACTATACGAATAAGATTCTGAAACGAAGTAAATTCGTTAAAAGAGGTTTTCCTGTTTATTAAATCGATTTAACTGAGTAAAAATAATTGAAATAGTTTAATAAGCTGCTTAAAAAAACACGAATTTCGGTGTCAAAAGAATAAATGCATGTATGTTGGAGATAAATGTGCAGCGATAAAGTAGAAACAATAAGCAGCCGAGGGATTATTTTTGTAAAGAATGGTTTTGAAAACATCATTTAAGTAAAAATACTGTAAAACAAATAAAATGTTTTCGTTGTTTTCTCTCAAATCCAGTGATCATGATAACTTCATGATTAACAACCAGAAATTGTAGATTTAAGACCTTATTCTATTACGGTGATGAAGTGCCTCTATCAGTGGCGAAACATTCACCCCCGCAAACAACGCATCGCGGAGAGGGGGAGGGGCAGCATTCTAAAGAGCACAAAGCGTAGTTTTGCATTTCTTTTCAAGATCCGGCTTGGGGCCCAAACCCTGATTTTTCAGGGGGTGGGGCAATGGCTTCTATAGATACGTATATAAAATTTGGAAAGGCCTTGACATTTTCAAATAGTCATGTGTGGAAGTCTGAGGCACGAGGCATAACTTCAAACAGTGCCCCCCATAAAACCTTGATTGTTTATCGATTGATTATAATCCTACGCTTATATATTTTGAAAAATTTAATAAAGTATTAAAAATTAATAATTGATTTTATTAATTAATGCTTATTATTTACTCGATAGTTAATTTTTTACCGTTTTTTGTTTCCTAAAAATCGATGAAATCCAATAAATATGTTGGACTACGTATTGGAGCATGATACGAGAATGGTGGACCTTCAACCCTGAACCCCCCCCTTGAAAAATTCTTGTGTGCACCACTGACTTCAAACGTTCTACTCACCGTCGCGGGTCGTCCCTTTTTTACTCCAGAGTGCATTCTTGAGTATGAGAGGGGGTTCCTACCCAAGTTACTCAAAACTAAAATTCATAAGGATTCCTTTTATGCTCAGAGAAATCCATATTCCCTAAAGACTGTTAAAAGCAATAAGATCATTGTGCTATTAGAATATATATGCATATGTCTCAGGAGTTTTGCAGAGAATCCAGAGAAAAAAAATCGGGAAATTCTCCGAATTTGTTAATATTTTTATGTATCGTACTATTAAGTATGTGTTTATATAAGAGTGACAAATGTTTCTTATCTTTTTTAGGAGTGCATGTACTATCGTTTAGAGATTCAAACCTTATATACGTTACAGACCCATCCTTTTCTGTCCTCCCGATTTTGGCCTCATTTCATCTCTGATAATTTCTACGAAAAACATTTCATTGGCGAGATAAATTTGGCGCGAAATTCCACGCGACCCATCTGTATGACGTCAATTGATTGAAATCACGTGATCCCTCAGGGTGGGCCCGCAGATGGAGGGGTGGGTGTGGAAACTAAAAAAAAAAGAAAGCAATCAACGACATAAAGAGAAGAAACGGGGGCGCGCGGTAGTAGAGAGGGCGAAGGATGTTTTATAAGGGTTGATACGGGAGTGAGAAAGTTGTGTGTAGGCGATATCTTTTCTGCTTTTGATATGCAGTTGAGGGAAAGAAAGTGTCACACCCTCCGTCCAAAAGGGAATCTACGAGCCAGCTGCTCAACGGATTTCTTTCTTTTGGCTGTTTGTAAATCGTGCAGGCGATGAAAAAAAATAGTCGAGAACTTTTGAAAAGAATCACTTGTTCTCGAGGGTTGGCAGAAAAAAATTGTTAGTCCAGAGTTGGAAGAGTGAGTGCTTATTTTACTAGAGCACTGACAGATTCTTTACACAGTTGCTGGGGTGTAGAAGTCGTAACTGTAGGGTCGTCACCCCCTTCTTTCTGGTTCGTTTAATCCCTTCAACTACCCAGAGCAGGTGCTTCTGATAAGACTTGTCTGTCCTCCCCTTTCTAATTGGTGGTTTTGTCAGACGATATGAGAGTAAATATTTTTCTTTATAGCTTTTTATTAGGTTTGTAAAGGGTTTATAAACGATGTTGACTTGAGTATATTATATAATGCGCATGCATGTGTTCAGTGGTTTTGTAAACAGTAAAAGGTTGTTTATTACATAAGAGTATTCATCCCAGGTGAATAACGGGGGTTGTAAATAAACTGTAATAAAATTTTGATAGATAGTATCTCATTTTTAAGTATGTCATTAATCGCTTAAAAATATGTTTGTCATATAATAAACCATTTCATATAATAATGCTATCAATATATTTTCAATAACAATATTGTCGTCGCGTGACATTGTTACGTAACATGAATATAACCTTCATATATTCTTTTTTTCATTTTATAAATATTATGTTTAGGAACAATTGGATTTTTAAAAACAAACTGGTGTTGTTTAAAATTAAATTGAAATAGATTGAATTTTCGTTGGCCTATTTTTTTGTTTTTATTCACAGTTATATTAAATATGGTTACAAGTTATTGAGGGTAAATCACAATTTTTCATTTACATCAAATTAATATTTGAATTGTTACTCACGGTATATCGGAAGAGGACAACTTTTTAAATGGCAATTTTAATGAATTGTTAAGAAAATGTGCTTAAAAATACCACTTTTAACTATGTAAATGCTCTTTTATTTCTTGCACATAACCTATTTCGGAACTCATTTAAGATGAAATTAACCTTAAATAAGTATTAATATCTTAACGAGACAAAGTTTTCTTGAAATCCCTCAAAAATAATTTTTAAGCAAAATGATTTGATAAATTTTTGAAAACAATTCACAGAACACAAACGCTTTGAAGTCTTAAGTTTAAAAAAGAAAGTGCCTTAATTGTATAAATTATTTTAAACTGCTCTAAATATTAAAAAATCGCGGAAAATAAATTATTTTCTACTATTCATTAGTAACATTTTTATATAAACGCAAATTTAAACAAAATATTTCATTCTAAATATATTAATCTTCTATGCATTTTTGATTATTTTGTACTAAAATTCTTCATTATTCTAATTTTTTTTTAAAAAATGATTAATAATACAATAAGATTATGGAAATGCATCTAAAAAGTTTTTAGGAAATATAAACAAAGAGACTTCTGAATTTGTATAACAAGTACAAAATTTATTGTAAATATGCCACAAAGGAAATGATATAGCCTTATTATTTCTATTTTAGTTGATTAAGTAATTTTATTTAATTGATGCTTATATTTAAAAAGTGCATTTTAACACATATGCATTTTTCTCTGATTGAAAATAGTATGTTAAATATAATAATAATTTACTATATAATTAAATCTTTATTGAAAAAGAATAGAATTTTTAAAAGCTTCTTAAAACTGGGCAAAAATTATTTATTAAATAAAAAGTAAGTTTTCTATTCTGGATTTAGGGTAATGAATTTCTCCAATATCAACAAATTTGATCATGTACGAATTGAATATTCCCAATTTCTTTTGACTTTTCTTGAGGGGAAGTTCTTGATAATTATAACCTACAGTATATTAATAATTTTTAATTCTTACTGAGTAATATTAAGAATGCTTACTAGAAAATTTCGAGAGAGCTTCAGTCATAAACCTTTTTATACATTAAATTCCGGAAGAAGAAAAAATATGTAATTTAACGAAAAAAAACTTGTGATGCATTCTCACAAATATTTATAATAGCGTGTTATAAAAAAGTCAATATTCGTGGGTAGTCTTAAAACCTTTAAAGACATTATAAAGTTACCAGGAACATAAAAAAATATTAACATTTTAAACACACAATTTCTTCTTTTTAACCAAGAGAAAAAAAAAGAACAGGGAGCTATAAACTTCATTATTTATTTATTAATGTATAAGTTACATTTTTATGATTTTTAAAAATGTTTATAAATATTTTCTTTCAAAGTTGCCCCGGGATTCATTTAGAGATACGCATATCATAAACATTTCATTTAAATTCATACATGGAAATTAAGAATATTTAATACAACAATTCCTTTTTGAATAATATATTTTATATTGATTAGTAATTAGAAAAAAAATCATAAATGAGTTGTAAAAAAGTTACCCTCCACAACAGTCCCACAGAAGTGATATCCTATTAATTATTGTTTGTTGTGTTTGAAATTAAAAATTTGGAAGAATTTAAATGTACATTTTTAGAAGGAACTCACAAAACAACTATGCACGCAATTTCTGTGAAATGAAATAGTTTCATTTAATTGTCCTTAGGTTGGACGATATCCCTGTTTTAAAGAAGGATAGCAACCCCTGGAGTAAAAGATGATTTATGAGAAGTTAATTAAGCCAAAGCACCCATGAAACAATGAGTTTTTCCCTGTGTTAAAAGCCGGACAAGTCATAAAGCTATATTTAGCTAATCCAATAAAGAATTGTCGGTATCAAGAAAAGATTTCGGTTTGTAATGATTATCGAAACTGTGTGTGAAGGGAATGCCTTGATAAAATTAGTGTAATTCTAGCATCCTGTCCTAAAAAGCTCAATTGCAATGGCAAAATGTATTTTGAAAGCATTTGTTAATGCATGTACTTTTTATTATTTAATGTACCGTTCCTCAATCTGTGGTACGCGTACCCCCAGGGTACGTGAAATTATTTCCGGAGTACATGGAAAGTGATGTAATGCTGGACATTGATCGATCGAATATAAGAGGAAAGATGTTTTTAAATACAGTAAAAGGATATTAACGTCGAAATTCTTATTTCTCATATTATGTAATTCAGGTCATATGACGTCATGGTACGACATCACGACTACCTGTTAAAAGCAGTAAATAATACCTCTTTTTTTCTTTTATTTTCTTTATATATCATTCCTTGTCTCCTGAATATGTGTATGTGGAAGAGGGATAGTTTCTTGATGTTGCATATTATAAGGCAACACGAGAGAAATTGGCAACCTACCTCGTAATTTTGAGCCTCAGTCAAGTGATGTGGACGACACATGAGCTAGCACCCACTCTTCTAACTTCCACACAAACGGGACGACTTCGAGCCTCGACAGAATTAACGTGCATCGGCCTCCTCTACACCGCGGGTCTTTAGTGGCACCTGAAAACCGCGACACTCCGACTTCTAGTTCGTGACCATAATCACTAAGCTACTGCGTCCATATTTTTAGGTATGGGGAAATAACCCCAAATTTATATAACTAAAATAAAAATTAAACTTAATTAATCTTTGCTTTTCAGTTATTGTACAGTAGAAATCCATTTGTTCTATATTTTTGTAGAATTTTCTTCAATTAATTTAACAGTTGTTATTAAAATGAGCTTCAATAAGGTTAGAAACGCTACCTTGTCTGTATCCATATTTTTTACCATCATAATATTGTTATTAATAAGCTTCTGTGTTAGTTTCAAAGTAAATAAGTGTCATAGTTTAATTTTTTTAAAAAAAAATAATTACTAAATGATTGTAATTACCCATGTTTTGAATAGTTGGTAAAAGTAAAAATGCCTCTGTATTACAGTGTTATTTCTGTACCTTCACATGTAGATGTTCGTAATTATATATAATGGGGGTGGAGTACGTTGAACAAAATGATGTTAAGTTAAGTGGTACTCGTAAAAAAGGGTGTGAAACGCTGGTTTAATTTATTATTGACTATAATTATTTATGTTAAATTAAGTAGGAAAAATTTTCACGTAAAACTGCTAGTTTAAAAACCTATTTTTTGAAAGATTTTTCTCTGGAACTATAGATTACGGTACTCTCAGGAATATTGTATGCATTTATAAAATTTAAGGGTAATTATAAGGATTAAAAATTTTAAGGGGAATTTTTTTAATCTATTCTCTTGTAGAATTAAGAATATCTAAATGATATCCAGTTATTAAATAATACTAATATACTTCTTTGAACTATGAAATAAAATAACTGCGCAATAAGCTAAGTCTGTAGAAATTATTTACTATACCAATCCCACCATACACCTAGGGAGTCAAATTCCTCTCGAACCACCAACCAATTCGTAATAAATTAAAGTCAGGCGGGCCCCACTATGCGTAGTTACGGTGGTATTTTTTTTCGTTTACTTTCAGAGCACTATTTCTTGAGACGTATATAGTAGTATTTTTGTTATTTCTAGTGACGTTTCATGTTATATAACTTTGGTAAACTTACAGGGTTAATATATCTCAAGTAAATCATATTACCTTTTATATGTCACAGCAAATATACCCCACTTCTTATTTTTCTTCAAAATAAAGATGTTCTTTAGCAATTTTTTTTGTTTAGTTTTGTTACTGTCTGATTTCGAAAAAGAGATAAAGGATAAAGAGGATGAAGTAAATGAGTAATCACTAACTCTAAATAATACAGTTATAATAAAAGACAGCATTTTTTCTTAGGTGCTAACTTGGCAGCGCAGAATAACTTCACAAACAAATAAGAACAACGTAAATAAACTTATTTTTCTTGTTTTCTGAAAGCATAATCTAATTTTAATAATCCTGCTGGAACGAAAACAATTTTTTCTCTGTTCATAAAAATAACTTTGTTTTCATATTTTAAAGAATTAATATTCAAATAGTAGACTATTATTATTCAATCATATTTAAAAAATAAAAATTTCTAGTATTTTTTATACATAGCTGTGCTTAGAACATTTTTCGAGAAATGTTTAACTTTTTTCAGATATTATTTACCAAAATCAAGAAGGATAAAAATGCAACACTAATAAATCCGTATTTTGTGAAATAACATCATATAAAATGTGTGCCACGTTAAAAAAGTTTGATACTTACATATTATGCCTTCGAATAATTCATCAAATGAAAAGATAACATCAATTGCACATGCAGCCAATAGTAGAAAATTGTAGCCACACAAGTACAAACACAATAATTTTGTTCGCGCTTACAAGACTGTTTGGTATTGTAAAATATTTCGTTCTATTTACATTTATTTTCCTTAATTTTGAACGAATTTTTAATTGACTACTTAATTTGTACAGTAGATATATATATATATTATTCAGGCTGAAATTTTTTCCATATGATTATCGTCTGCTTTATAATTCAATAATTCATCTAACTCTAATTTAATTTATATGATTATTTAATTTATTTGCAGACATATAATCGTCTGTTGTTAAAGTTCTGCTACTTAAATTGGCATCTTTTGTTATTATTCTAAATATGTTATTTCAATCGAACGAATGAATTGTGATGCGTAGTTGATGAGGGTTGAAATATGTACTTACTTTTTGTGTATTTTCCAGGTATGACTATTTATTTGGAAGTATTTTTGATTATTTGTGTGTGTGTGTGAAGTATGAGAATAAACGGCACCTGTGTGTGGAATAAATATGGTTGTTATTATTTGCAGACAGCATTTGATGATGTCTTTTGGTTTGGTTAAATTCGTCAACAGTATAATCTGTAAGTACCAAAAATGTTTATTATTACGCTGAGAAACAGATTTTTATAACTACTAAAAACTCAATTATTTTCAATACAGTGCTGATGATTTCATATCGGATTTTTAAACAATTCTTCGTGATACAATTCAAACATTCTTTTGTCGTTAATGTAGAGTTCTTATTTTAACTTTAGTATTTAGCTGTAAAGTATGGTATAATTAACTTCATATTTTTGAACATTAAAAAGGCATAAACTTTAATATTCTTCATGCAATTCTACCAATCAATTTCACACCATTCTGATATTTTTTTGTCCCTTTTAATATTAATCGTGTTATAATTGTAGTATTTTCTCACAGTTTTTCACAATATCAAGCTCATTAATATGCTGAACATTTTTAATTGTGTGTCTTCGATTTATATTAATTTACTCATCTCCTAATTTAGTACTTGAGGGACTTAGATCCTGTGGCTATTTTTCTGAGGTACACGTGATTTTTTTTTGAAAAAAATTGGTGAGCTTATTAAATCAAGGAGATATGGTGTGATTTATTAAAAAAATTATTTTAATGATTTTACATCTTTTGCTGGCAACTTATGTTTATGTATTACGTAAAACATTTTTTGTGCTAAAAATATTGCAAAAAGCTAATCATTTAATTTTTTAAAGAAAAATTTTTAAAATTTACAAAGGGATTTTAAAATGCTACTCCTACAATAATTGACTTTCACAAATGAAATCTGATTCACAAGTACATCAAACTATGTATAACAAAAGCTGGTATGAGTTTTCTAGTAATATGATTTATATGAATGATTTCTTTGAATTTATTAATTTGATTCAAAAAATGCATACAAACTTTTGTTACACGTACTAATTGCCATAGCTAGAAAAAATATCGCAGCATTTGGCTCCATAGAAAAAAAAAACCTTAGATAAAAAAGATAAACTAGTTGTTTTTATCTGTTTGAGTAAATCAGGTTAAAGTTTTTATTTGACATTGGAATGTGAATAATATGAACATAAAATTAATCTTAACTACGGATTTTTTTAAAATTAGAGAGTTGAAACTTTTTCATTGTATAGAAAATTATATAAAAAATAATTTAGGCTAAAAAAAAAATTATTTGAATTTTTGACTGATTTTTGCCAATTGAATTGCATTGTTGTCACTTAAACAACAAATATTTAAAATTGAAATTAAAATAAAAATGCAAGTTTCTAAATTAGAAGTCACAGTAATGCTTTTAAAGATACTTATAGTCTGAAAGCTCACTATTGATATTTTTTATTTGATCTTTGCATACTTCCTTTAATGTTCTTTAATAGTAGTTTAAACATATTGCCACTCGTAAAATTTTTATGAAACACAGCCGTCACGAAGTGTAATCAAATGTATAAAGTATGAAGCACGAGTGTTTGTTTACCACTCCTGAAGTAGTTATAAATAAAGTATTCCATGAAAAAGGAGATTTTGTTTTCGATATTATTTCAGATGAGCCATAAATTTAGAAGTAAGAGACAGTAGTTCATTTCTTTATTTTATAATACTAATAAAAGTACATGTGATAAGCTATACAATTGTTGTTATGAAATATTGTATTTACTGTATTTTCATTTTTCTTTCATTATTTTGATTATGATCTTAATACTTCCAAAGAGTTACAGTGATACGATCACAAAATAAATGCAACCACGTACTCTCCATTGAATTCAAAGCTGAAAATGTTGAAGCATTAAACTTCTTCAAAAACTTTTACAAAATTAAAAAAAACTTCTTATATTATATATGTACTTATACATCAAGGGTAATCTGTTCCGATATGTGAATTATTATTGTAGTCAAATATGTACTTTTTAAAAGGAAATTAGTTGCATTAGTTGGCAACAGTGAATTGCATGAATTAATTGGCAGGGAACATATGATTGTAGATATGTGACTATGACAACAGATGAATTTAACTCATTCAAACAGCTATAATTTATTATCTCGGGTAACAACTTAATTAATTTTATTGTAATCTAAAAAATTTCTCTAACAGTCTTATCTTCGAATTGTATAAGAAAACCTTTTCACTTAATCTCATCTTTGAGTATATTTTTATTGATGAAAAAATAGAGAAATACATAACGCGCAATCTAAGTAATAGAGATAGAACTCACAATTCTCCGAATCACATTCACAACCTAAAATGGAGACTAATTTAGTTTGTGTGTGTCCAAGTATATAAGATTAGATCATTAAATACTTTGTTTCTGTAATGTATTGCAGATTTTTATTACTTGATGTCTAAATGACTTTTTCTAGCAGCAAAACTCTTCGTATCATATTACGAGTTGCACAGAAAAGCATTTATATAATATACTACATTTATCTATGTTTCAGTTTCAATCAAGCACCTGTTCAGTGGCGTAACGGAGAACATTTGGGCCCCCCTGCAAAGTCAGGTTTTAGGCCCCCACGTTGAATTTTACAAAGGGTAAGTCAGTCAGGCTTTGAGACCCCCCACGATGCGGGGGTGCACGTTACGCCACTGCACCTGTTATATTTAACTCTAAATGGATTTTCAAATATGCAAATGCAAACGTAATATATATACATGTCGTAATTCATAAAGATTGAGAGAAGCAATGAAAGTTGCAGCCATTTATCATATCATATTTTATTCCAATGTTCAACAAATCATTCTGTACTCCAAGCCAAGACAAGAGACGAGTACTATTACCAGCGTCGATCAGGAGCGAGTGAAACATTCGTCCACGTATTTTCAGTAAGTCCGCCGAAGTTGAAGTCCAAGTACTTAATTGGGAGGTGGGTTGAGCTGTCCTGGTAGGAAGTTTACCCCAACTGACATATAAAGGGCTGCGAATTCATCACATGCATATATATCAAACTCAATCCTACTTCACTTCCCTAAGTCAATGACAGATTTAGAAAACATAAAAAACCTTTCCATTTTGCTCAATTTCTTCAAGCATCATTTTCCCCCCTTTGGTTCACTATTTCAGAGGTTAGGCTTCTTTTCCCTTTTGATACACACACACACATACACATACACACGCACGCACGCACATGCACACACACACAGAGGTTTAATTCTTTTAGTACAACTGCATTAATAAATAATTAATTACGCGGGTATATATAAGTTTGTTGATTTTAATCCGAAGGGTGACGTAATTAAATATGAGGAACAATGAACGAAGTTTTATGAATATTAAGACATTTTTCTATCTGAGATGTACTCCTAGTTTGGTTTCTGCGTAAAAAAGAACTCTCCTCAAACTATTCTGTCGGGGAAATTAATAATCAATGAGAAGTGGATCATTAGAATCAGTAATATTTTTTCGCAAATACCATTTAGCTGCTTTTGCACTGAAGAATTCCTTTTTAAAATATAAACAATGAGGCCTTTGGTAGAATCAATCAAATCCATGATCTGTTAGACATCAAACCAGCAACTCAGTCACTATACCAACAAGGAAACAATTTCATACCTTGAGTTATCTAAGGTAAGGATTTCCAAACCTTATAAATAAAAGGCAAAACTTATTATAGGAATTGATGTTTCCGCAACACCCTTAAAAATTGTAATTGAATATTCTTCAATATAATTTTGTTTTCATTAAATTTGATTTTTATAGTGAAATAGTAATTTATTTACTACTTAAAAGTAAATGCTGTATATGAAATACGTTAGGATTCATGAACCAAATGCTAACCATGATATTTTTGAGGTTTGATTAATACACAGATTATTATAAAAATAGTAAAACATTTTAAGCGTTCTTAAAATTAAATTTATTCTTAATTATACATTATTAGTGAAGACAAATCACATTTTCTGTAAATGTTAAAGAAAATATTTTCTGAATTTTTTTTTGTAAATTGGCACTAAAAAAGACTACATAAATTAAAAATTATAGTTCTACCATCAAGTTAGCTCTTAAATTTGTTTTACTTGTTGTCTTTAATAAAACTGGATACACATAAATTAATGAAGATTCTAAAACAAACACGCGCTTGAAACTGTGAAATAATACACTGTAAATTATTTATATACTAAATATGAGAATTTTTTAATCGACCCATTTAACTTCAACTCCCGCTCCACTCTTTGGTAAACTCTTAAAAGAAAGATTAACATAAATCATTTAAAAGATTTTGAAAAGAAAGAGAGAGAGGAAAAAAGTTTTGCTTCCTCTGAATCGAATCAATTATTTGCCTTGCAATGCCATCGATATAAAAAAGAACTTATTAACAATAACATCATGCTGTATTTTTTTCTTAACACCTTCCATCTGCCAAAGTGTACCTAAATATAGACCACAACATCGTTCGAGAAAGTTGAACAACTTTCATTTCCAAATAATATAGGCCTTCACGGAAAACTCCTTCATCTCTTCTCATCGTTATTGTTGGCAAAATAAATTAATTCCCCGTAAGCGACGAGGGGTATACAGAAGCAAAACTAAATAAAGCAAACATACGAATGTATGAATGTAGAAAAAAATTCCGGTAATCACGTAAGCATCTACATTTTTACCCACCTTCGTTTTTAGCCCTACAAATATGGGCGCGGTGGGAGTTCGGATCAAAAGAATTCACTGATCCGCATCCACCTTGTGGTGGGGTTGAAAAAATAAATAAAAAGAATAAGAATTCTTCATCTATGGGCACAAAAGGGGGATGCGTTACTGAAAGGGGCGGGGGTTCCAAAAGTTCCAAAGAGTTCCAGCCCGTTGCCCGGCACGGTCTACATACAAAACAGAGTCGGATTCTTCTTTTTAATTTTATTTTCCACATAACGCTCTTTAGAATGTTTAAACTTTGCTAGAAGTTGAAGGACCGGGTAAAAAATATTTTAAGATCGTAAATGTCAGTTTGAATACGGACAGATGGGATCGTAAAATATATCAGAAATTAAGAAATTTTGGAAATGAGTTTTAAGTGGTGATGCGTATTCCAGAAGTAACTTTGTCATCATGTGTTTAGTTTCGATTATTCGGGATAAACTTATTATCCAGAAAATGCTATCCATGTTAAATGCTTCAAATCGTTGATTGTGGCATTGTCTTATATTTTAATGATTCTAAATATCAATACAAAAGGAACATTTTACAGGATTTTATTTCGATATAATTTGTTCTTGTATTTAATCTTAGTGTGGAATATAAAAAGATTTTTTAAAATTATTCATTTATCTTGTGATTTAAAAAGATTCTTGTAAGAAAAGAAAAAGAATACTCGTCGACCAATTAAAAAAAATTCTATTTCTTTTTTAATAAAATCGAAAATACCATGAGCATTTTAAATGCTGAAACACTTTTTTTTGTTTCTAGAACATTTAATTTGCATTTTCTTAACACCTCAAGTGAAATATTCAGAAGTTTATTTTAGTTATAGCTCGTTCTTAATATCTGTTGGGTAATGAAAGACATAACTTTTGCCACAATTATAATTTGATTCTTTTCTATTTTAAAATATTTTTATATAAGTAACAATTATATAATAAAATGTCACTTTTTCTTAGGGTATTGGAAAGAACTGTACGATTTAGATAACATTTGCTGTGATTTTGAAATTTATATATATATTTACTATATCTAAAGATTTTCTTTTATAATCTTGAAATTTCTTTCTTTAAATTCATTTCAAATTTTTTATACAAAACGTAAAGATTTCTGGCTGTTGATAGAAAAATACTATGATTCGAACACAAACAATTCACCTAACAAGGCAATTTAATCTGTACTACTGTTAATGAGAGCTTTAATTCCATGATCATATCTATCTGAATATTTTCAAATATAAAGGGAATAAAAGAACAAGATGTTAGAATAAGTTCTTTATTGAAATTAGTAATTAAAACTATGAGATAACTTTTAATAATTGATTCTATAAAATTTCACAACAATACATATCTCTTTATGAATGTACCTCCTTTCTACTTTCCTTTTCCCGTAAAAGAAATACGAAGTGTTTTGTATTTGTTTGCGTATTCTGTTCAGTATTTTGATTACGCTTTCTTGTCTCCATGAAATTTCAATACTCTTTTAAGAAGTCCTATAATTTTTAGACTGTAGTATTTTCAAAAATAATTTTGACTTTTAATCTTTGCTAATGACAACAATGATCTTTTATTGAGATTTAAATTTTTTTCATTACATTTTAATAATAACAATAAAAAAACATTTTTCTTTCAAATATGGTGCGCTGCACCAAATTTCAAAAATGGTGCCCTGCACCAAGAGATTTAAGGAAAGTTAATACCCGAAATCAAAACCTCCCTCCCCTTCTTTTTGCACCATTTGTAACAAGTTTTTATGCCGAAATGGCATCAAATAGGGGAGCGTTTCCGGTTCCCTTTCCGAAAGTTCTTCAACAATACCTTTAAGTTGTCGGTGTACACTCTTACTTTTACAATATAGCTACTTGGAAAGCAACAATAACCGGAATGCTATTTGTTAATTTGTTCTACTCCGTAGAAGAATCTAAAAGTTTCCAGTGCTGTGTCCTAATTTGTTACATACATAATTCAAGCATTCTAATGCATTCAGTTGTATAAAGAAATGGTTTGTTATAAATGTGTATTACACTGATTAAAATTCTTTATTTTTCATAAACATATAGATAAAATATTTTCAACACTCTTCTTTTGTCAGCTGTTTGTAGAACGTTTCTAGCTTCCTTTCATAGCCACGATATTAGAATGGTCATGGTAGCAAATCCGTTGCAGGCATTATTATGGAAGGAATTTTGGAGAGAGGGGTGCTCATCCAGATATCGTTCCCGTTCCTTGACCGAGGCTCAAAAATGTGGAGTTCGTCGCCATTTTAGCCCTCGTATTGGTTTTGAAAGAGACATAAATAAACATTCAATCAGTCACCCAAATACTGTCTTCAGACTGTTTAAGAATACTTAAGATACCTTCCTTTAGATTTTGAACCGCTATAGGAAAGCGATATTGATACATGAGTGGCAGTACACTATACGTATTCAAGCCTCTCCATGAGAAAAATTTCCTTTACATCGGATTCTGGTACATGACGGTAGACTTGCTATACTTAGAAAATGTTATTAAAAACCTCAAATTGCTGTTTATCAAACTATTTTGATCTGTTACAAAATCGTTACTGTACGGGCTACGACGCGTTTCCGTCTTACTTTATTAAACTTAACTCTATAAATTAGTTTCTTAAGTGTAAATCGATTAAAGATCAATTCAATTCCAAAATTCAACAAAAAGTCGAACACAAGATAACAGTTAAGAAAAATGTTGAATCAATCGATGTGATACTCAACTTTAGAAGTATTTGACTTGGATTTAAATGATTTAATTTTGATTTCGAAAACAAACTTCAATGAAATAATGCTTTTCACTCATGAGAATAATTTCTCTTTGATTCTCAAACAAATAGCGTAACTTGCATGCATTATTATTAAGATTCGCTAATAAGGACTTCACTCTCCTAATATATGACGTTGTTGAGGAGAGTTCTTATTGAGTTTCCCCATTGCCTTCACAAAGATCTCTTTACTGAAAGCTTATAAAAGAAAAAGGGATTTTTTTTCCACCGCTTCTTTCCGTTCATTTTTTGTGTATAAAAAATTGCTACATTCATTACATTTTTTTTAAGAAACGAGCAATCGATAATTTTATTTTATCGCACAAGGGACAAAAAAATCATCACGCGTTAAAAAAACATCTTTGATGCAGAACCACCCCTAAAAAGGAATTGTAAAAAATAAAGCCTCTCTAAGACGCGGCATAGAACAAACGCTAGAGAAAAAAAGTGCTATTTAAAAAACAACCTTAGACGGGATTATCTATTACTGCATGATTACAAAATGCAAATTGCAATTAGGCTCCAGCACTTTTTCCTCTCTAAATTATAATAACTCCACCCTCCATGGAACTTTTCTGCGTTGCAGTTTATGACGGCGAGTGAAATTTTTTTTATCCCTCTTCTTAGTATTTTTTTCTCAATTTTTTAAATGTGTATAAATATATTTTTTTCTCTTCTATTACCCCCCAGGCCTTTTCTCAACATCTTGATGAGATACAAGCAGTGGTTATTTATTTTATTTTACTTTATACTTTTTTCCCCTAGTTTCTTTCTTTTTTCTCTTCACCCATCTCTCTCTCATCTTTTTCCTTAACTTTTGCTCTTGATGTATATATATTTTTTTCTTATGTCATCTTCCTCCTCCCTAAGAGAGTTCTGTTCGGGAAAGGGAGAAAAAAAAGGAGGGGGTGGAATTATCAGGGTGGGTAGTCATGTTGTAGTAGGGTGCGGGGGAGGGGGTCTACATTCGAAAAACCTGGATAGGCAAGAGTGCTGCTGTTATGGGGTAAGGCTTCTGTTTAATTTTTTTCTCCTCCTCCCCCCTTCCTTTTACTTTGTTTAATTTTTTTAAGAACAAAAAGGGGGTTGAAAAAAATAAAGAATTGGACAAAGGGGAAAAAATTATTTTTTCATTCATATATACATATATGTGTATACAAATCAGAAATAGGAGATGCGTTGGATTATTTTCTCTTTTTAAAAAGAAAAAAGACAGGAATAAAGCAATGGGGGCGGCAGTGACTTAAAAAACAGAACTTGAAACCTTTTTTTACTGTAAAAAATATGCAAAGCAACTCTAGGACTGTTTTTGTATGCTCCTGAAATTTCCTAGAAAGAATAACCCTATTTGTTTATTTTGCTTTTTGATATTTAGTATCCATAATAATGCATAATTTTTTCCTGGAAAAAAATGTTGAGTTAAAACATGCTAGCTAAAAGAGTGAGGAACGGAAGTGAAGAAAAGTAGAAATAGATTTTAATTTTCGGATTATAGTTAAAAAAATAGCATTATCAGTAATTTGAAGTAAAATTTTAATTTGTCAGAATAATTCTAAATAATGCATCGTTATACACATTTCGTTGTAATTCCTTCTGAGTCATGTATATTACTTTTACTAAATTTTCTAGGTGATTTATGATGATTTATCCTCTTCTGAAAGTCTAATATATCAAAATACATGTTCCTTCATTTGGTCATTCAGTCAATTTAATTTATTTTTGGGGGAAACAATTCACCTAATTTCTGTACTTTTAACGAATAGTTTTAAAAATTTGATGAGGAAATAATTTTTGCCTGCATTTTTTTTCTTTAAAAAGGGTTTCTTTTGAGGAAACTCGAAATTGTTTTCGGATATCAAAAAATGATTAATTGTTTTGATTTGAATGTCTTTTTTATGATGTATCACTGTTTTACACAGCATTTTTTACGAAAAGCATTTTTTAAAACAGGAATTTATCTTTTAATTTCCTGAAAAAGGGAGAAATAAGCACGGAAGTTAGATAGTAAAATATTCAGAACAAATTACTGTTAGGAATTAAATCAATTCATATTATCTAAGAAATTGTCACATATATTAAAAGGCTTTTAATTTCTTTCGAACGTGATTGAAAGTACAAATCAAACATTTTCTCTGTAAAAAATGAATTAAAAAAAATTCAATTTCAATAAGAATTGAAAAAAAATCATCTAAAAGAAATATTTTAAAAAAAGGCTACAATATTTTAATAATATGAAAATAAAATATTACTATCTTAAAATAAAAAAATCCATTCCATTATTTTATATATTTTAAGTATAAAAATGTCTAGCTTTAAATGCTCTACGTAGATATATTCCATTTTATAGAAATATTAAATAAAATGATTTGTCTGTGTGTTAATACACTAAAAATAACCTTTTTTACTCATAACTTTTAAGAAAGAATTTTCATTACACTTGAAAAATTTTGCATCTGTCAACGAATTGATGAATATTGACTATATACAGATCAGAGTTTTAATTACTTTTTAATTAATGCTAATTTTCGTGTAAATGTTAAAAAATATATAGAATCGTTAGGTGGGCATTATCTCTCAAAAGACCTCTTAAGATAACTTGCGTGGGCGATAAAATGGGCAGATGCATTAGGTGGGTGAAAGGTAAGCCGTAATTAATTGGTTCTTTATAATTGATCAGTCTTACTAAATCTAAGAGAAGATATAACAAAACAATAAAGAATACTCATCTAATTCTTATTTCTTTACGAAATAATTGGTCGAAAAGAATAAAGTTTTTGCTCTTACTTAAATAAACAGTTGTACACACATGTACTTAACCAAACCACAATTATTCAGCCTTAAAACCATCTGGATAGTATTCCAAAATCACATTTTTCATAAACATTTCTCCCTTTATAAATACCATTTTCAACAATAGTTCAGATCACTGATATTTTTAAAAGCAATAAACACATTTATTCTATATACCACGGTGGACCATGGCTTTGAGGTATCCCCTCAACCAAATATCGCAAGAATTCAAGTCGGGGGATTAAGGTGACGAAACTGTAGGAAAATGCCCGCTGATTATTCTGTCGTCAGTAAAATGACATCAGAGCCCTTGTTTCACACAAAAGATGATGTGTTGACAAAGATGACAAAGAAGAAGCACTATCCAGCATAAATGCTGAGGTTGTATCACATCGCCTTGCCTGAGCCGGAATAACGGATTAGTCTAACAATAAAGCGTATCGTTGACCGGCGATGGTGCATGTCGTACTCTGCCTTTTGAAAAAAAAACGAATCCACAGTGATGGATGCAGTTAAGCAGCACCAATCCGTTATACACGAAGAGTGTAATGGAATTTTGTACGAATTGATGTGGGTTTGTATCAGCCCAAATACGACAAATGTGCATATTAACCGCACCTTTCAGATGAAAGTGGGCCTCGTCGGTGCACAAAATGTTACATGGACATTCATCCTGAAACGCAACTCGCGCAAGAAACCGCAACGCAAAAGTTTGCTGACTATCCAGATCATCTGGTTAGAGCTGCTGTACTAGAGGCAGTTCATAGGAATGGTATAGCGTAAGACCTTTTGAAAAATCTTATGAACCGTAGAACGAGGTCGGTTAACATATGCTGCAATACGCCGAATACTAGTGCTGCCAATGGTTTGTGATTTGTCTTCCTCCACTTGCGTCGCTACATCATCCACTACCTGTACTGTAACGTACTTCCGTCCCCTTCCTGGCTGAATCCCCAATGTTCTTGTTGCTTCAAATTTCCTAATCATGTTTGTTAGTCCTTGACTACTGAGTGGACCTTTTCGTAACCACTTCAAAGATCGAAATTTTCACAAAGCTTCGGTAGCTGAGTCTCCGTTTTGGTAAAACAATTTCACCAGTAAAGCATGTTCCTGGAAAGTCAACGTCATGTTTCTTGACTTGGAAGCGAGTATGCCTTCGGTTCGCCTCTCGCATCTTTATTTACATGGGTTGCTGCACGTGCACAGGATTATTATAGTTACGACATTTGCATATGCCAATACTGTACATTACACAACGCTATCTAGTGGCGGTTTTTGAAACTCGTTGTTTTTTTCTCGATAAAATTCCCTTCATTTCATTCTGCCATTACCTAATTTTTATGTAATTCCGCTGTAGAGTTTTTGCTACAGACTGCTCACAAATTTCAAATTTAATTATGGACACCCGGTATTTTATGTGTGGTGATAGCTCAATATTCTACAATATCCTATTAAAAATATTCGATCTCTTTATATCACATTCTTCTTTTTTTTTACTAAATTATAAAGTAAAAAACAAACAAACATGTATAGTATTTTTTTAAGCGATAAGTATCTGAAGCTTAATAATAGCCAGTTTATTTCTATGACTTATGTTTTAACATGGTGATTAATTTTTAAAAATAGTCTAATTATGTTTCAAGTTTATCATCACTTAATCCTTGCTTCTATTTTTCTAGGGTTTATACATTGAATGACCAAATTATTATGACCACCCTTTCAATACATTATTGGGCCACATTTCAGTCTTAATATTGCATGGATTTTATGAGTTGTTGGTAGCTGGTATGAAGAGTTTGAGACCATACCCAATGAATTGCACTTTCCAATGCCTTTACATTGGATTGTTCTGAATCTAGCTGCCAGATGTCCCGTTCGATCTCATCCAATAGATTCCCAATTGGATTGAGATATGGTGATTGTGTGAGCCAAATAAGCAAAGTAAAGCTTCTGTCATGCTCTTCGAATCATCTGGGGAACAACATCCACTGTGTAAAAGGTAGAATTGTCCTGCTGAATGTATTTATTTCTGGCAGTGTACTTTATTAATATAAAAGGGTGTACTTGATCAGCGATAGCACTTAAATACTCTTGGGTATTCAAATGTTCTTCCACTCAAATCAAAGGATCCATGCAATGCACAGAAAATATCCCCTAAACCAGAGATCGGCCAACTCCGTTCCGTGGATAGAATTTTATTTTTCCGAACCGAGGCATATTAAAAGAAAAATATATATTTATATATTAATACACATCTCTCCTCTCTCTCTCTTTTCTATTTTGTTTAAATATACCTTTTTTTCTTCCTTTTTTATGAAAGAACTATGATGTGTGATATCTTTTCCCTTTTTATATTTTCTAAAACTTAATCTATTTTCTGAGCAGCTAAGAACAATTTATCTCATTTCCTGAGGTTAAATTCAATACTCTCAGTAAATGAAGAAAATCTTAAGAATTATGAAGATGGCCTGAAAAAATTACATTTTGAGTTTGAACGCAGATTTCAAGATTTCAGTGCCCTTCAAACATAATTGGATATTTTTACCATGCCTTTAAACGTAAATTGTGAAGCAGTGAAGTCAGATTTGTGGCTTGAGTTAATCGAGTTGCAATCTAACAATCATCTCAAGCAGTTGTTTCTAAATATGCCAAAGTTAAAGTTTTACAAATCATTATCGAAAGTAAGCTTCCCGGATTTAATATCTCACTCTCAGAAAATCAGTGCTATGTCTGCTTTTTCTTATATATGTGAACAAGTGTTAACAACTAAGAACCTTAGAAAGAAATATTTCAGAAGTAGGCTCACAGAGGAGCATTTAGCCTCGTTCCTTAGAATCAGTACATCTCACTTCAAACCTCAGTATGAAGAGTTTTTAAAAATGAAATCGCAATTTCATTCATCCCATTAACATATTTAAATTTTAATACTTGTATATTGTTTTTAAAATTTTAGAAAAATTTATCTTGCCCCACCAAATTTTTTTTCTTCCAATTTTTGCCCCGCGACCGAAAAAGCTTGCCCATTCCTGCCCTAAGCCATAATATGTATTTCCCCCATCAGATTGAAGAGTTCTGGCAGTGCAGATGGGATTCGTACTATCATTCTATTTTCTCCATATTCGCACCCTGCTATTTACATTGCACAATTGAAAACGTGATTCATCGGACCACATGATCTTTTCCAGTCGTCTACAGTCCAATCCTTGTGTTCCTTTGCCAACAGGAGATGTATGTTCTTTTTCGAGGTCAACAATAGAGGCTTTCGAATGTGTCGTCGGCTACCATAGTCTGTACGATGTAATGTACGGGGGAACAATTTGATCAGAGACTTTCACAGTTATTCCTTGATTAAGGTATCCGACTAATTGCGATAACTGTTTTTTTTTTTAAAAATCGAGATAAGAGGATTTTTTGTGATTTTTAGATTTATTTTGTATATTTTAAAGAAAAAACCCTAAAATTGAAAACGGAAGAAAATTTGTTATGATTAAAATGGGAAAAAACTGGTGGAAATGTACAAAAAATTACATAAACGGGGCCCGCTCTGTACAAAAATGTTATGAACAAATTCTCAGTTTTTCAATTTGGATGTGTTATTTTGTTATTCATGTTTGAAATTACCTTCCGTGTAAGAGATATTTTAGTTTTTACAAACACTAGAGCACTTTATCTTAGTTATTACATGAAATTGCTTAAAAGAACAGTGATTATATTCACATAAAGAACTGTAAATTTTGTAATAAAACAGTGATTGATAAATCTGAAGGTCAAAACACTTCTACTGTTATATAGAACGTGCACAAAAAATTTCAGCAAATTATTTTCAAAACTTTTGAGTAATCGCTGTCCCCGTTTAAGCTTTTCGAAAAAAAAACACATTTCGAGTAAAACGCATTTTAAAGTTTGACATCTTGTGTAAAGTTATGGCGTCTGCTTTCACTAAAATACTTGTAGTTTTTATTCTAGAGAATGGAAAATAAAAAACTTAGTATTTTTATTAAGCTAATAAAATGGCATATAAAACGAAATCATAAAAAAAGTTGTCAATTTTTGAAAAAAATTATGATTTTAGGATAGTCGGATACCTTAAGATTCCCTGTAATTTGAAGTGTGATTGCTCTTCTGTTGAGCTGGACAACGTTCACAATTCTTCTTTCCGAGAGGACTTCGAGTAGCCTTGCATGACTACAAGCCTGACATTGAGACCCCTTTTTCTGTTTGGGAATCCACCCTCCAATACCATTAATAACTGTTGCTCTCGAACACTCCACAAGTGCAGCTATTTTGCTGATACTGATTCCGACGCTTCGAGCACCTAAAGTCATGCCGCTTTCAAACACTGCTAAATTACTTTTTTCCTATTTCTTCACAAGCAACTTTGTGCAATTGATGCTTCACTAGTCCTGCATTTCCTATTAATAGCAATCTCACCCTCTAGTGGTCACTAAGGGAAGTTATAGCAGATCTCCGTATAAGTGTCAAAGTGATCATAATAATATGGCTACTCAATGTATATATACTGTGCAGTGTGCAGTTCAAAAGTAGAGTACTTTTTTCTCGAAGATAAGCAAGACAAGATGATTAGAGATGTATATAGCAAATATTATTATGAATTTGCGTGGGAGGTGGTGGTGGTGGGGAAAGCAGCCGACGAGAAAGAGACTCCCATTATTTGAATTACAGTCCCTGGCCAAATTATTAGACGCACTCCTGTTTTTTAATAATTAATGGTCTTATATAAGTTTATATGCAATACTTTCACTTTTAAACATAGATCCAATGGATTTTTAATGAGGAAATTTATTATATATTTTGTATTTGTATTTATTTCTCCACATGGCAACACGAAGTTAATAAATTCTCACACGAACGTAAACAAGTCAAAACCTGCTCGAGTCGCGTTCGCGCATGCTTCAGTTGCGGACGTGTTTCTGTGGGTTAATGTGCTTTGTTTGTTAATTTAGCAGTTTTATATTACGCAGTTATTTGTTTATTTAGTGTGCGGCGTTTAAATAATCAGTTTGTACACTTTCAGCATGGGTAAAAAAGGCGACCTTTTTTTCACCATGTAAGAAATCAGAAGTAAAGGCCCTTGTGAATGCAAAATTGTTTTCAAACCACGAAATATCACGAAGGTTGAAAGTTTCTGAAGCTAGTGTACAACGCATAAAGAAGAAAATTGAGTCAGGGGAAGAATTCAGCCCAAAAAGAAAGAAAAAAATGCGGCAGAAAGCCTATTTTCACCCCAAGGTCAGAAAGATCTTTACAGAAAATTTGCCTTGAAAACAGATTTTCTACCACAAAAGTGATAAAATCGCAACTCCAAGATATTAATGTGAATGCTTCTGAACGCACTGTTCGAAGAAAATTTAAATTATTTAAATTTTAAGACCTGCCGCCCCGCCAGGAAGCCTATGTTTAACCTTTAATCCCTGCAATGAAAGCAAAACGTTTGAATTGGGCCAAACAGTGGCGTGATAAAGCTGTAGACTTCTAGAGATCGGTATGCTGTTATAATTTATTCACAAAAAAAGTGTTTAACCATTTTCTATGATTACAAAATGAACAGCAACGATGTTTATTTATTATTATTTTTTATTTTTGAAAGGTCTGCTTTAGTGATGAAAGCACATTTGAAATTTTGCAGAACAAAGCTCAGTTTGTGCGTCGTCGTCGTGGAGAAAAGTTTCATTCTGACTGTGTTGATCAGACTGTGAAACAACCTACAAAAATAATGATGTGGTCAGTCATCAGCGGCAAGGGGACTGGACGTCTGGACGTGGTTATAGGTATGATGCGGCAAGACCAGTACAAAGATGTCTTGCAAAATCGCTTGATTCCGCAGCTGGAAGAATAGTTTCCGAGTGGAGAATCATACATTTTTATGCAAGATGGAGCTCCCTGCCATACAGCTCGGTCTATCAAAGCTTTTTTGGCAGAACAAAATATCCTTCTGTTGGATTGGCCGGGTAATAGCCCTGATATGAACACAATCGAAAACGATTGGGAGTTAATGAAAAGAGAGGTGGCTAAAGATGTGATTACAAATAAAACGCAGCTCTTAGAAAGAATAATTCACGTGTGGAATCCTCCTCCTCGAATGCAGGATACAGTACAGTCTTGTACTGATAGCATGCCGCGCAGAATTGAAGCTCTCAAAGCGGCTAAAGGTGGCACAACAAAATATTAATATTTAATTATATTTGTTCTTGTTTTCTTTCAAGAGTCAATAAATACATATTTTTTTCTTTAATGATGATGTTTTATTTGTGATAATAATAGATAAATAAATGGACAACCGAAAAACATACACTGTATCTGATAAATACAAAAAAACCTGTGTAGTATCCCTGATAATTAATGTTTTTCAGAAAATCTTATAGTGCGTCTAATAATTTGGCCAGGGACTGTATAACAGGTTTATTTGGAAAAATAACAAGACAAAGAAATATTATTACAGATTATTTGCAGTAATTGAAAACGTATTAATTATAAACACAAGCTTTAGAGTGTTACAGAAACGTCTCTCTGAAAAAGTTCTTCTAGGAGGAACTCAAGTAAAGTCTGTTTGTCTTATCACAGACAATGTTCTAGCAGATTCTTATCTCGACTTACTCGACCGTTGTCTCAAAAGTCCTTTACATCACCTCATGGAAATTTCCAGAAGGGACGATTCCACAAACTTCTTGATAGTTCCTTGGCGATATTATTTTTAACAAATCCGTCTCTTATCCAGCAACCCTATTCACCTCTTCCTCGGTTGCCATAATCGTATTATTCCAAGTTCATGCTGGGAAGTGAACTTTCTCTGTAAAACTCAATTTTCCCTCAAGCAAAGTAGCACTGCAGAAAAAACAACATACGTTGTGTGTTTCCTTATCAAGATCACTCATTTCTAGATAGGAATAATTTCTTAACAAGGATCCAAGCGAATAATCTTAAAAGTAAAATTCAAGCGAGAAAAATTCGCTCTACATGCTATATAGATACGTTTTTTTTTATATTTTCTTTTGGACTGTAAGTACTGTTCCTTGCAAGTCACTTTGTGAGGCTTCTTAATGTCTTGTTCTTAAACTAAGCCATGTAATAGTTTCATATATGCATATGATACATACAACTTTATTTCTCCTATCTTAGCAAAATTTTAAAAAATTTTGTTCACTTAAATAATTTTATTTTCCTTTTTCGTCGATCTCTCTCTTCTTTGCAATTTTTATAAACAGAATTTCACGAATGTAAATAAATTAACTTTCGCAAAAATTTTATATAGGTTAAAATAGTTGGCTTATAAATAAGTAGTTTTAAATTGCATCGAATTAAACATCATAGTTTGTCTTTCTCAAAGTATTATAAAATTGTGTTGCTGAATCAGAAAGCGGGATAACCAGGTCATCGAGGTCTTGAGACCGGGGAAATAAAAATCAATATAAATGAAGGATGTTATTAGTATTTTCAGCATTCATATTGCGGTAAAAAATCTTTACCACAGCCACGTTTTTTAAAAATAAAAAATTTCCATATCTGTGTAGATGGACATAAAAACGATGTTTTATTTATGAATCTTAGCATATTACTCGATTTCACAATCAAAATTGATTTCTAACTATTATCTTACCAAGCCTTTGAAAGTTCGAAATTATTAACAAAAATATAAGAAGTCCAGTAATTAAACAATATCTTGCATGAGTGAAAAGTTTCATTGTGAAAAGGTTAATCTTAGGAGTTATTTTATACAAAAGACTACTTTCTACGTCATGTAAAAACAATGCCCTTCTTGACATCATCCAGAGTCATAAGAAATGAGTAAGAGGGTCCAATACAGTCCATGGATTAACAATCTAATATTCATGGCAGCATAGTCCTCTATTGTAATGATTTTCAACTTTTTCCTCAATGTATATCATCTTATCAGTACTTACACTGAGTAGACACTTTACTATGTCCACCTGACATTGTATGTAAATAATCTATTGCGTCACAGTATTGCCGCTAGAGGGCTGGGAAAGTATAAAAAAGAAAACTGAAATCCTGAGACAAGCATATTTGAGTTTCCTGTGAATATATGGAGCAGAAAAAGTGATTTGACGAGTTTTAAATGAGAAATGGTGGTAGAAGCTTCGTTGTATGCTGAAAATATTAGCGAAACTACCTTATTTGTAAAAAGTTCGCGAGCATTAGTACTGGAACGTCAGGTAAAAAGACTGGATGTTTGGATGATTGGAAAGCAAGGATGTTTGTTAGCGTATAGTGCTTATGCAGCATAGAGGCACTTTAAACATTTGTCGAGCCGAAAGTCCTCTCGAGAGGCGGTGAAAAGGGAAGAAATGTTGGACGACTTCTGAATACCCCCAGATCCGTTCCTCCTTCAAAATTGGGATGGAATGGAGCCAAAACGTACTGTCCTCTGTATAGTGATGAAAGCTGCGGCTAACGACAGACGTTATCTAGCCCCTACAACAACGAGTTTCGTCGGCATCGCTTTCACACCTTCGATCTTTGTCATTAGTAACAACAATAACAACGAGTGAGTTAGTGAGTGAATATTAATGTCGCACTGTTCAGCTACTCGAGGGCCCTTGGTGATGGACCTCGCAATTTTGAACCTTGGTCAAGTGACAAGGGCGACATCTGAGCTGGCATCCCCCTTTCCTAACTACCACACCACACCAACGGGTGGACGATTGAGCTTTTGACAGATTAACGTGCATCTTTCCCCTACACGGCGGGTC
The DNA here is from genome assembly GCA_019973935.1 of Trichonephila clavipes. Classification (NCBI taxonomy): domain Eukaryota; kingdom Metazoa; phylum Arthropoda; class Arachnida; order Araneae; family Nephilidae; genus Trichonephila; species Trichonephila clavipes. The sequence continues at coordinate 346,557 of BMAU01009159.1, read as the reverse complement.
TTCAGGCGAACTCATGACATGCTGGCCACGAGTCCGTTACCTTGAACTTGTAGGCTACCACGGCCACACAATAACAACAGGCACACCACCAATAACCCTAGTGCAATTCTAGAGTTACATTAATAAATCCCTATTTAACTCTAAGGCGTAAAACGAAACAATTATCAAAGGTTTTAAGTTTAAAAATAAAACTTTTTTTTTTTACATTAACCTGTTAAGTTTGAATTAATGTCATGTAAATTTTTTTTTTATCGAATTTGCTTCCTGTTAAACATGTCCGATACTTTTTTAATAAAAGAAGCTTATCGAAGTAAAAAAATAAGTTATTTCGCAAATGTATGAATGTGACATAATCATAACTAATACTCACAGATTAATTTGTTTTCTGCGATTATATGAAAACAAAGTACCATAGAATCAATAGATTAAACGACAAAAGCTTATTTATTTCCTTTTATTTATTGTCCTAGGATATTTTTATTATTTTGATTGGTTGAATGAATTAAATCCAAAGCACTGGGAGACAAAAAAAAAAAGGGCAGAATTTAGAAAAGAAAAAAAAGTGTTAGAATATGCTATTAGTGATTATTAAAAACTTGTTTTTAATTAGATTTGTAGCAAAAGATTGTCTAAATACATTTAAGTCATTAATAAGGTTAAAAAAGCCATCTAAATGGATTTAAACTAAGTTTATAAAAAATGAAATTGTGAAGAGATTAGGATTTAATTAAGTCCTACGTTTCCGACAACAAGAATAAAATAAAAACAACACACACACAGCAAACACTAAGGATTAGATGGAAAAGTTAAAAAATTTTACTCGTCGAATTTTTAAGTGTGCATTGAGTTATATAAATGAATGATTTTTACAATTCACATGAAGTAATAAAAAAATAATTAAGTACTTCCATTACAATTCTATGGCATTTTCTGTCACAAACAAGTATAAAAAAAATGAGACGAAAAATTTAAAATGCAATGTACATTTTTCCCACCATTTTTTCTCTCTCTCTCTTTATGCATGTATACAGGGTGTTGCCAAACTCAACCAACAAGTTCAGAGGGGTGATAGTAGGCAGCATGAGAATGACAAATCACCACAAAACATGTGGTGGCAATCCACGTTTAATCGGAGTAATTTCCCCAAACAGTTATGAAATGTTTGATGTCAAGAGGAATGAAAAGGGTCAATAAGAAGTAAGAAATACATTTATTAGACATAAAAGCATGTTTACAATACGAACAATGCATCACAGCTTGACGAAAGAAATGCAACGACAAGTGATTGTCACAGGAATTGTTCGAAGTTTCTGCCGCGTGGCTCGTAGCATAGCCGACACTGGACACAGGATCGTCTCGGACGCCTTCAAACAATGCTGACGATGTCTGTCGTGAGATCTTTCTCTGTAGCGACCGGCGTCTCATACACAAGTGATTTCGGATATCCCCAGAATCTAGATTAAGGTCCGGGGAGCGTGGAGTCCGAGTAAAGGGTCCACCAAGTCCAATCCATCTTTCGGGATATGTAGCATGGAGGTGGTTAAGCGCGGCAATCGAAAAATGCATTGAAGCACCATCATGCATGAAACACACGTTCTAGTGCGCAGTGACTGGTACTCCCTGAAGTAAGTTTGGGACGACGGGTTGTAGAAAACCCAAGTATTTTGCATCATTGCGAAGTATACGGGTATACTTCACAATACATTCATTAATCTGATCGAATATATACATTCGATCAGTATACGGGTATCCCCGCATTCGCTTAGCTACTTTCTCGTCTGAAACATCATCCTCCCGACGTCTAATGCTAAACGTGATTTGCAACCCTTGTTCTGTGGTGATTTGTCGTTTCCATGCTGCTTTCTATCATCTCCTGAATTTGTCCATCGGATTCGGCATTAAAATCGACATATGAATAAAGTCATCACAAAATTGGAGCATGTCGCTTTTTAAAATAAGATTTCATTAGTACATCTTAAAAATTTTTTCTCCTACTTTTCGAAGCGAAGTTGAAAATGATCTGCAATAAAAGGGGGGGGGTAATCAATGTTAATTCTGTTTAGTTTGTTAAATTTCTTGTAATAGCAAATGAGGAAAATCAAATACTAATTTCATTTACTGGAGTAAAGTATTCTTTTAGGTCAGAGTTATCACGCGCGTTGTGTGTTAAGATGTGTAAACAGCTATGAGGAAAGATGTACTCTTTATGCTTACTCATTTCTTTAAGTTGTTTTATTTCTTAATTTTTATTTCCGGTAATGTAACGTTCTCTGAATGTTAAGGTTATTATTACTGTACTCGTTATTTAGTAGTACTTTTAATCGTACGAATTGTAAAAAACGCATCCCTTCATTCAGAAATTTCTTATTGGTTATTGAATTCTATTAAAAAGGATAAAATTTTCAAATAATTTATTTAACTCTTTAAATCTCTTTCATCAGATTAAAAAGAAATTTTTCATTGTTATATGTACGCCCCTTTTAGGCGTTCTATAAAACATGCTTTACAAATATAAATAAATGAAATATACAGATATAAAAATGTAAAAAATTAAGTAAATTTTTTGTTTCCTTTTGTGGAGCAAGAGTAAATTAAGAAATTATAAATTTTTTAAACTGTAATTAAATTAAAATAACTGTACACAGATTTATTTTTATGTAGAATTATAAAAATGAAAATAGCTAGTTTTATAATAAACTCCTGAAAAATGTTGATAAAATCTTAATACACTTTCATTAAAATGAATCCATTTATATTCTATTCGAATTTCATTTATTTCTCGTCAACTAAATATAAGTAAAAACAATTTTTTTCTTGTTTTTTACTACATTTACTTCGTAACAACAAGCTTTTAGTTTTTTGCTGAAGCTTGGGCGTTGATAATACAGTATAAATCTCGAATTAGAATATTTAATTAGATTTAGTCTTAACTAAGTCAAGGCACTTGTCCAATCCAAGAAAATACTGATTATTAACTATATTGGTCTCCAATAATTAAGTTACAACCCCTTTTTTGTTGTCGATTTGAAAACGAATGAAAATAGAAGCTAGAAATTTGGAATATATATGTGCAGTAAAGAATATATGCACCGTATGTTCTGTTGAATGCGATACATAACTTTGCATAAACTTAACAAGTGAAGACCAGACATGGAGTATCTCATTGGATCTTTTTCTAGCTCACATAACGTCATAGTAGAACTTACAGCACAACCCTGTCTTCTAAGGTAGTCTCCAAAAGTTCTATCAGATTCAGGTCTGAAAATTGAGCAGGCCGTTCTATTCACTCTAAAATGTGATCCACGACACAGTTCTCTGCAAGCACAACTCGTATCGCCATCCCTCAGAATGAATTCATCACCAATAGCAGAGCATATGAGTGGACAAATCCGTGGTACCGACATCTCACACAGAGCATATGAGTGTTATCCCGACATCTCACATCAGTAAGTTCATTCATGCAACTCGTGCTGGTCAGGGTGACTTCCGAGAGAGATACTTGCCCAAACCACGGCTGTCTGTATTTGTGTCTGTCAACAATATTGGATTAAGTTACATCTGCTTCGTTGTTCATTCTAGATCAAAGACACCCTGAATCGCTTTTCAGTGTGACTCTTGACTCGACTGAAAAATTCTCAAAAGCCCATTGCTATTTGTTCCTCTTGCCCAGCATAAACAGGTATATCTCTGTCGTCCGTTCAGGAAGAAACACACCAGTGGTTGTCTTGCGTAGAGACCTGCATTATGATAATACTATTTCAGAAAAAAATAGAATTAAATTAGCAGATTTTAAAAATTTAAATGTTATTGGGTTTTATTTTTATTTCTAACAATGCTTAGTGCCATATTAGTTCTAAGAAGCATAATTCAGGTTTGGATAATTTACTTTAGATAAATCCTTTTGTGATGCTGGGAAAGGAAAGTTTCCTTCTACAACTCCTTAATGATTTGAAAGTCGGGAAATGTACTTCCATAGAAATTACTACACCACCATCCAGATTTCTTTGCTTAAATTCGCTTTTTTATTTATTCAGTGCTGTTCTAATAAAATTCTTTTTTGCTATCTCTTCATTTTACAATATTATTTTTATTCATTTTTCACTAAATTAAATTTTGAAATATTAAATTTTATATTTTTATTTTATGTTTTCATTGAATAGAATTATAGATAACTAGAGGACCCGACAGACGTTGTCCTGTACACACATCTTAAATTCAAAAGATATTAATTAAAAACGCTAAAAAGCATGAATCGCGTCTGCATTTTCTTAACAATAAAGACCAGGTTTGGCCAGTTATACTGAAAATCAATTTTCGACACCAATTTACGTCTTTTTCAATTCCTACTATTAGATCACGCTCTCTATACATATTTTATTTGTTTGTCTGTTTATTTATTTATTTATCTTGGTGGAATTTTCAATCGTTAATAAAATACATTTTAAAGCTCTCAATTGAGCTGAAATGTAATGTGCATGATTATTTTGGATAGCAATACAATAATTTTTAATTTTATTAATAAAAATTAATTGATTAAAACTAATTATTTAAAAAATTACAAATACAGCCACTTTGACGACTTAGCGACCCTTTTGGCGACTTAAGTCAAAATTTGAAAATGTTTTCTTCTCACGTGTTAAATTATTCAGTTGAAAGGAAATTTTATATACACGATTGTTTTGGATGACAATACGATAGTTTAATGATAATTAATAAAAATTAATTACTACTTAATGTTGTGATTCTGTCATATGTATATACATATTTATATTAATTGCAACTATTTACTAAAAAGTAGCTAAAATAAATTTTTCCTTGGTTGATCTAAGTAGGAATTGATTAAATTTTTTTTTATATTACTTGTTTATAACAATAGCGTTGTTACAACAATGCAGATGAATGTTGAGTTGTATTTTTTGAATGTTTTTAATTCATATCTTTTTAACTAATTGCGGTATCCGACCGAATTGTGAATCTAAACAATTCTCGAATTTACTTGAACCTACACAAAAAATTTCATCGAAATCGGTCCAGCCGTTTAGGATTAGTTTAGTGACAAACACACGCACAGAAGATTTTTATATATAAAGATATTATAGTAACGTGTAACCTGTATTATTTCATTAGTATGTTAGCAGATTGAAACTATATTTTTTTCTACTTTTATAAAAACACAAAAATGAGGTGAGAAAAAAGTTCAAATTGATCTTTCTTTTTATCAAGGGGAGGGGGAAATCCGCATTTTTAAATGGAAAATTTTTATATGTGTCAGCGAATGAAAAATATTGTTGAAATAATACAATGGATACAATCATATATCGTTATTAAGAAGTAAAGATATATATACATATATTTTATATATAACTCACAATTTTAAATGTCCCTTACATATCAACGATACTTTATGCTTTCCTGATGGAAGGACAAGATTTTTTTCCAGGACACGCATTATTTAAATACTTCAGAAATATTATCAATCCTTTTCATAAAATTCGATTTAAATGATTATAGGTAGATACTTAAAATTTGTTTAAAGAATCTACTGTAGATGGCAGCACAAGATATCTATTTGTTTACTTAGAATGCAAGCAATCATTATAACTTTCTAATTGACAACTAGATGGCAGCAGCAGCTGATGATTTCAGAATATTGCAGATTGATGTTCCTGTCTCATGCTTCCTTTTTCTCCTCTATACTCCTCTCAAAAAAAAAAATGATCGAAACATATATTTTCTTCTTTTTATCAATATTCAAAGTAGAGTTAAAATTCTTCAGTATTTTTTTTGTTTATTTATGAAGAAGCTGAATATTCTGTTTTTTTACTGTAAAGTATTGGTATTCACAACGTCAATTAAAATTCGTGATAATTAAAAAAATTAATTCAATATTTTCACTGTTTTGTTTTTAAGGAACTTAATTTGTTGAGACAATTATCTTCAGAAGTTTACTTTTATGACAAGATTGTAAGGAGTGGATCAAGACAGCGCTCTGCACCCAGATAAATTTTTGTAATGCAGTGCTTTCGCCATCTGTTGTCCAAAATATTATTTATTTTTGTGAATATATTTCATGATTATTTATCAAACAACATTTTAATTTGCAATTTATTTAGTCATTGAAAATAATTTATTGTATTATAAAATAAATATGATTGAAAATGCCAAGTTTTTTTTTAAATTATGTAAATTTTATTAAAATATCTACACTTTTGCTTTGCATAAAGAATCTGTTTCAATTTTTCACACATATTTAATGTTTTGTTTGTTCAGAACTGTTTATGGTAATTTTATCAAAATTAGGGCTTAAATTTCTGTTTTATAGATAACCTTTTAATTCTTGAGAACTTTCCCTTTTGGTTTGTATGTCCCACTTCGACAACAGTGATAATTCATCCCTATTTCTCCATTTTGAAGTGTTTTACAACCTCGCTGTCTAACATATTTTGACATAGTTTTGTTTTCTTCTTCTTTTCACGTAACAAATTCTATAATGTTAATTAAAAGAAGGTTTACATTTACTAATATAAAATTATGTAAATTTCAGTAGAAAACATTTATACCTAAATGTATAAAATTCAGTCTACTACAGTGAAAATTTATAAACTAAATGTTTTTTTTAAATGCAACTATTCATACCACTGAATGTATTGCATTCCTTCAAAATCTCTTCATTTACATCACACTGTTGGTGATCCTGAATATTTTTTAAATGTCTTTTCAAACAGAAAGGGCGAGTGAAGACTTGATTAAAAAATGAGCAGATTAAGTCTTTGCTATGCACATTCATTTCAGAAAACAATAAGTATGCAAAAATTGATTACATAAAATGAAAAAACAAATTGACTGATTAAAATAACAAGAAAGATAACAAACAATTAACAAAATAAAGCAAAAAAAAAAAAAAAAAAAAACAACAAGAAACCAAAAGTAAACATTATTAAAAATGTAAATAAAATGCAAAAGTACTTCCGCAAAAATCGTTCGACTAATACAGGGATACAAAAATAGCAAGGCAATCAATTATTTTATTTTCCACATTTCGTAACAGATGGCGCTAGCACTGCATTAAAAAAAATCTAACTGGGTGCAGAGCGCTGTCTTGATCCACTCCTAGATTGTAAAGTGAAACCTTCATATGTACGGGCGCGCGGTTGTTATACATTTTTTTTAAATTAAACTAATTTTTAAAAATTTTATGACATTTGTTTTATGTTACAAAGAGGTAAGTTATCCTTAAAAAGAGTAAGCCTAGTTTGAGTTTATTTTAAAAATTTGTTTTATCTTTAAAAAAAGGGAAAGGAATTCCTTTGAAAGTTTTTTTGTTCAAATTGCAACTAACACTTTTTTACTATTCATTTACGATGATTTTTCGAAGATTCTTATTTGTTCCAATGATTTACACAGTAAGGAACATGGATAATTTATTCTATTTACTTATGTTATGTAGATGTCAAAAATGTAATAAATGTTAAAAAATGTTGGACATCTTCAGATGTTTTTCACCTCAAAAAAGGTAACTCAAAGGTCTAAAAGTAAAAAAAAAAAGTAACAAAATTAGTATGATTTTATTCCGGATAACCTCGAGCATTGTTTTTCAATGAAAGGTAAAGTGGAATTGTTTAGTTTCAGAAATATCTTGCAATTTCTTTTTCTCTCTTTTTACAATAGTGACCAATGCAGACAAGTGGTTTTTGTAAAAAAATCGTGGCTGGCCTGTCAGGAATTTGAGGCCCCACCGTGTAGAGGGACTAAGGCAGGGGCGTAGCTACCAAAGTATAAGCCGTATCAAGGATAAGGGTCCCCAAGCTGCAGGGGCTCCAATACGTGTAACTACACTACAACTAACAGGGATTTCATTTCTAAAGAAAGGCATTGAATGAGTTTTGATATGGGACCCACTCAGGGGGGACTAGATACGCCAGTGGCCTAAGGCATGATAAATCTGTCCAGTTGGCGTGGTGTGGTAGTTTGGAAAGAAGGGGGGCTCAAATGTCATCCTCGTTACTTGGCCAAGGTCAAAATTTTAAAATCCGTTGCCAGTAGCCCTCGTGTGGTTTTATAGTGGGACGTTAACACACACTCACTCCGTTTCATTGGCAGACGAAAATTAAGGATAAACTTTGCGATATAATATATTCCTATGCTTATCCATGGGGTTCAGATCTTGATCACAGCAAAATATTAAAAGTTTCTTAAATAAACCATTCCTGGGTAGATTAATTTGTATTAAAAGATGCATATTTTTCTGCTGAATATATATTATCCAGTTAGTACTCCTCACTAAGAACTAAAATAGTACCAGAGATGATCATATAGCATATTTTGATGTAATGTATTACACATACGTTACGCATACGTCCGAAATTCACCTCAGATCCCTTAATCTATCACACCTAAAAATTCCTCGACACACACACTCAGTTAATGATTATCTTCTAATTTATCGATTGAAGCATTCTATTTCAACTGCTTCCTCAAGTCATTCCAATAATTTTTGTAGCCATTGGAGCTATCAAAGTTGACTATTTTAATCAAAAGATATAATATTTTCCTCTGATTTTTTCAAATCATGAGATTTTCTACCCATTTCCCTTTCTTTTCATTGAGTTTTCTTCAGTTTTCGTGTTTTTTGCATAAATTTTGTATTCTTTGCTTTGAGACTTTTTCGAACTGTGATATATGCATATTAATGGGACGTTTTGGAATTTGACGAATGGAAAGACCTTCTTAACTGTTGAAATTTTTTTATTATAAATCAATTACGTGCGAAAAAATTGTACACTCTGTCTTCCTTAGAAATGGATTGGTTAATGTCTTATAAATTTCTTAACTAAATATGGAATTCCGAAGTACAAAGTTTGATGCTTAAAAAATTAATTTTTATATAAAAATATTTTCTCATTTATATATTATAAAATAATTTTAATGCTTGTTCGAATATTCTTGTATATAATGGGATAAATTCCATAAAGAAATAAAATAAGATTATTATACTTCTTCCTCTAATCCTAAAAATAAATAAAATGGGGTTAATGACTATAGTATGATAAGTGAAATATCGTGCACAAAGAAATAAATTAAATATGTTCTTTTTAATGAACGCTACATGTATTTTCGTATAATATGCGTCAAACTTTTAAACATTTATTGTTATTATTGGAATATTTCATTAATTCATCCCGCTTTGTGAAACATTATCTTTATGAGAAAAAATTAAACAAAAATATTTGACTCATTTTATTCTCAAGTTTTACACTAGAGAAGGATAATGTTTTATAGAGTTTTATTTATTATTTTACTCATTCTGAAAAAGTCTAAAACACACACACACACAGACATCATACGTAATGTTAAATGAAAAACTAAATTAAATTTTAACTCCTAACCTGTTTGAAGAGAAGTTAACACAAGTTCTAAATCAGTTAAAAATTGCTTTGTGATATTATTTAAAGAGGGTTAAAAATTCTTAAATGCTGCCTCAATGAAATGCCCACAACGGACAACGGAGCTACTAATACACTAAAATCAGTCTAACGAGTAAACTATAGTCAAAATTGAGCCGTCACACTACCTCTAGGCAGATATAACTGATTTGTAGCAGTTCAGGACATCAATAGTAATCACATACCAACTCAGATAAGCAAAATAGGTTTGTCCCAATTAATTCAAACAGTATAGTAAAGTATATATATATATATATATATACATACATACATACATACATATATATATACTTTACTATACAGTTCAAATTAATTGGGACAAACCTATTTTGCTTATCTGAGTTGGTATGTGATTACTCTCTCTCTCTCTCTCTCTATATATATATATATACTAGTTTTTAGAACTAGGAATTGCAGAGAACACTAGCAGGAAGAAGGTCTGAAAAAGGTTTCTTGAGAAAACCAAGGACTAACCTGGGCTGTCGTGCCACTGAGGAAGGAAGAAATATATATATATATATATACATAATCTTTATATACATATATATATATATATATATATACATAATCTTTATATATATATATACATAATCTTTATATATATATATATATACATAATCTTTATATATATATATTTATACATAATCTTTATATATATATATATATAATCATTATATATTTATATATATATATACATAATCTTTATATATATATATATACATAATCTTTATATATATATATTTATACATAATCTTTATATACATATATATACATAATCTTTATATATATATATTTATACATAATCTTTATATATATATATTTATACATAATCTTTATATACATATATACATAATATATATATATATATATATATACATAATCTTTATATACATATATACATAATCTTTATATATGTATAGATATATATATATATATATACATAATCTTTATATATATATATATACATAATCTTTATATATATATATATATATATATATATATATATATATATATATATAATATTTCTTTATATATATATATGTATACTTTATTGAATATAACTCGATCACTGCAATTTTAATATTATTCAATATCAAAAAGATGACACACACACACACACACACAAACACACACACACACACATATATATATATATATATATATATATGTGTGTGTATATACATATAAGTCACAAAAGTTTATCATTAAAATATTTCTTATATAATTCTGTTAATAAAAAAGATCTAAAACCTTTTTTAGCATGTTTCATAATTACAATGAACGCGTAGAAAGAGAAAATATTAAGTAAAATATCTCCAATTTGGAAATTTTACAAAAACGGATTCTGAAATTTTTGAGAGAATCGTATTCTAAGCAAGAGTTTCTAAAAATACTTTTTCTTCAAATAATAATCTTCTAATGCAGAGTTTCTCAACCTGTGGGGCGCTCCCCCTTTGGGGGCCGTGATAACCTGACAAGGGGGGCGCGAGCATATAAAAAAGTCGAAAATAAAAAAAAATTAAAAATTGTAAATTTACTGAAACGAAACAAAGCAAAATTCATTCTGACATAATAAAAGTAAAATACACATTTACTTTCATATAATATACTTATAAATGCATTTGTACTGCACAATATATTTTATAATTAATTTATCAATACTAAATTAAGAACAAGATTAATAATTACAAGTGACTCCCATGGGCTTGCTATATACCAAATCATACACAAAATTTAGTACCTATCTTGATAATTTGTACGGTTTTTAATCGACGTCATATTGTAGCTTTAGCATCAAAGTAAGTTAGTTTTGAAATCAATTCATTGTTATTGATTTGAGGGAAGCGTGATGAAAATTATGATTAAAAATTGGGTCGCAAGCATTGAAAGTTTGAGAATCACTGTTCTAAGGACAGTTTCTAAAACTTTCAGTTAAACAGGAAATGAAATACGTGGATAGCAATTTACTAGTTCCCAACGAATTAAAATGGAACATTTGAGAAAACTAGGCTTAATTCAAAGCCAGGCATCGATCTAAGTGTTCCTTAGCATCTACCTGGATAAATACTTACCTATTTACTCTACCGACCGTGCATTCATCGGACTTTCTATACAGAACAACGGGAACTGTTTACTTGATATAGGTCTTTGGTCGTTCCAAATGAGGTTAAAAGATCAAGCCAAGGACAAACGAATTCGAAAATGGGTCGAAACTGAAAATTCGAAGGTTAAAGACGATCTGTTCCATGTCCTTGATTTCATGGAAGTAGCTCAAACGAGGAAAAACACTTTTAAGGTTACAAAATATGATCATGTAATAATAAGCACGCAATATCGTGGTGTTATTTTATTATTTTTTTTAAAAAAAAGAATACTTAATTTTGAGATATCGTATTAAAATTAATAGAAAGGAAAGGCTATTTTACGAGATATGAGAAAAATAGTAAAATAAAAAAAATATATTTTTATGTAAACGAATTTTTGGAATTAAAACACGTAACGTGAAGATAGAAAATATTAATGTATTGAGACTCAAATACGAAAATGTATCAAAATAAAAAATAAAAAGTGACTAACATAGAATTTATATAAAAACTAAAATAAACAAAGTAATACTCCGAAAAGTTATTAAATATTTTAAATTCATTATTAAAATTAGAGTAATTAATTATTCGTAGGAAAAAGGGAAATAATAGTGTTAAAATTTATTGAGAGCGATGAAGAATCATATATAAATTTGCGAATCAAAATTATAAAAGGAACAATAGATGTAAAAAACGGCAAAAGAAAACATGTAAATAAGAATTATGAGAATATTGACGTCAGAGAAAACACAGCTGGATTCCAATTTTTAAAACTAAAAAAAATCCCATTTTACTGTAGAAAAAATGCTTTCAATATTAAGTTCTCGACAGCTAAAAAAAATTATTAGAAGAAGATATTTAAACAATTTATTTACATAAATGATTTTTAGAGAGGTTCTTAGATTTTTTTTAGTGTTTTCTCCTTTATTATTAAAGTTTTAAGTAAAACAATTTAGTGTTTTTGTTTGCTACGCGATATCAAAGTAGGATTTTTAAAATTATAAATTATTATAAATCGGAAGTACACACTCTGAATAGGAAAGCAAATCTATTTAAGACTACAATATAAATAAAATTATAGATTTAGGAAATGTCACTAGTAAACCTAATAAAACTTTATGCAGTTTTTCATTTCTCGTGGAATTACATTTTACACATCAGTTGTAAATATACAGACACCACTAAAGTTGAATATAAAAAAAGTATTGGTAAAAATTTGAAATAACTACAAAAGAAACTTTTAAGAAATTTCTGTGTTAGCTTAAAAAACTTAAATTATTGAATTCTGTGAGAAACTGATAAAAAGTACTTGTCAAATTCATTGTAGATTAAAAAGGAATTATTTAGATCTTAATCAAGGCTAATCAATCAGTTCTCACGGAAATTTTTTTCTAGTGATGAAAAGATTAAAAAAGATGTTTTTTCCCCCTTTTAATATATTCTTTAAATATAAAAACATTAAGAAAAAATAAATTCACTTATTTCTACGACGTAAAATATTTTTTAAGATTATTAAAATAGATTAACGCTATGTTTTCTTCTTGCTTAACATTCTCGACTTGTAGAAACTCAGTGGTTTTCTGTTTACTTTGCTAGAATACAAAACTTAAAGATTCGTATATAACACTTTGATGAGCGATATTAATTCAAGTTGAATCATCAAATGAAGGTAATTTTAAAATCAGGATTTCCGTTTCTATTTTTTAACTTCATGTTTAGTAATTTTGTGGTTATATTTATTTTGAAAACACAGTGACATTTTAAACATAATATGATTTTTTTAACTATTCGTGATCCCTATAAGGAATAATCAGGATTTTTTTTGTTATATTATAATCATCTCATTTCGATTGAAACCCTATTTTTCTGTTAGCAAAATTTAATGCATATTTTTAATCCACGAATGACATGGAGTTTTCAAGCAAATCAAAGTTTTAAATATTCTGTTTATGAGGCAACAATTGATGATTTCATTTTTTTTTTGAAAAATAGTTCGCTTTTTGTTACTTTGTGAATCTTTTAACATTAAAAGACTCATTACTCACTAAAATTTTTAGTAAATAAAAAATAACTTTACCGTCATCATTTCAACAGAAGATGTTTTTTAAATAAAACTGATAAAAAAAACAATATAAAAGCTTTCATTTACTAACGACAGATGGCGACACATCAGGTCTCAGAAATTGAATAGTTGCTTGAAAATTATCGATATTTTAAATGTCATAAATTTTTTTTCCTCTAGAATTTTGCAGTGTATGAATTTTTTCTTAAGTAACAGATGTATAATAAAAAGCCAACTGACGAAAAAGATGACAGAATTATCGCTGGAAGAATTTAGAAAATTTGTGTATGAACTTTCATCAACGGAAATGTTTGTTTAACATTAAAATTTCTTCTTGAAAGCATTGGTAACAATTATTATTGTAAAACTTTTTATATATAATTATGAAAAAACCAAAAATATAGCAAAAATAATTTTTGAAAACACATTTGTATCCATTAAGCTTTTAATTATGCCTGTTAACGACAATATTAGGTGACATTAAAAATTACTATTATTAATTAATTTTTGCGATACATAAAAATTACATTTTTTTAATATAAAAAAATATGTCCTACACTCTTGTTCTTGCTTTTTTTCAATTTTCAGATTCAAATAATTATTTCATTTATGTTATTATAATCATTGACATAGAAAAAAAGTAAAACAATTAAAATATATACTCTTTCATGTATAATAAAGGTATATCATACGAGGAAATGCAATACGTATAGCTGTATTTGAATGTACACAACACCACGAATATAAAATATGCAGTTTTATTGTTATGCAAACGCTTATCAGCTGAGCATACAATTTGAATCTCTAGTCAATGAATTTTATGTACGCAATATACACTCAATATTTTCAACTCATAATACAATTGGATTTCTATTTATGGTAAACAAAATGAATACAACTAAGTGAATAGTATTCCTAGAACTTTTTAAATTTTCAAAGGAAAAATGTTAATATAAAATAAAAGTAAATATGATGAATTGGTATTATAACTTAAGTTAAAATACACATTTGAAAAATAAATTACACCCATTTGAAAAGTCAGAATTTTCCCCTCAAATGTCTTCAAATAATTTCAGTAATAATTTTTACGCGCCCAAATTTTTTAATGCCTAAGAAAAACTCAAAATAGATTTTGAGAAAAAATGAGTTAAGAAACAACATGAGTAAACACACTATCAAATATGCATTAAGATATTATTTTAGTGTTCTTGAACAAATATTTACTTCACAAATCTTATCCTTTTTTAGCATATGTAAGTGTTACACATTAGTGTGGAAAAGGCAATATTTTATTCGTGAGCTTTTCTTAACAGAGATTTAACAGCTAATTTTTTTTTTTTTTTTTTTTACTGTTTATAAAAACTTCTTACTATCAAATTTCAGCAGTTTTGTTGATCGTTACTATTTAGATCTTACTGGTTATTAATTTTTCCTAGTAATGTTAGACATTTCTCATTTGAAGAATTTCCTACCCTATAACGCGATATTAACACTATTTCTGCTTACGATTTTTTTCTTGATGTGTATTGAATTCAAGGAATCAAATTACAAAAGAAAAACTGATAGTATTTGTAAATGTGCCGTAGAAAGTTTAGAAAATTCGGGGTGATTTGTAAGTTTCGCTTTTTGACTAGACCATAGGTTTCCAACCTTTTTTGAACTGGCGCCCCCTTTTCTAATTTCAATACCGCCCACTCCCAATATAGAGAAATAAGAGCGTGCATGGTGAAAACAAGAATTAAATTTTTTTAAAAAATGTTCTATTACTAATAGAATATACTTTTTAATTTAATTTTTTTCTAAAGGAACCCCTCCCCCACTTTTTTTTTTGCTTGCGAATCTGAAATAGCCATTTCCACAAATATATTTAAATGTGTAATATAATATTATATATAATATTTCAGTCGTAGATATATAATAGGATATAGTTGGGATTGAAACGCTACTGAATTTCATCTTTATTTTAAAGAGAGGAATAAAAAAGTTTTAGCTTACCTGTTATAAAGAAAGGCAAGAGTTTGGATGATATAAAGTAATTCATAATAAACTATTGCTTTCAAAATAAATAAATTGACAATTCTAGCATTTAAAGAACCACACGTTAATTCCTAGTTAGCATATTTAATTATATTTCTTGGCTAATATACGTAATGAACTGCAGTGTACGAAACATTTTCCCTACTGCTCATAGACAAAGACAACATGTACACTACAGAAATTAAAATTTACTATATCATTCAATTTAATGTAGGTCTGAATTTATTGTCATCTTTAAGTTTTTCTCATGCACTTCCCGAACTACCGAAGTATGTGAATTTCGTACAAGTGGTAGAAATTATTTAAATACATACATTCAACATAAGGTAAACATTATTAAAGTTTACTTTTGTTAGTACATAATCAGCGTGTCTTTTTGGTCTTTTTTAGACTATATTTGGTTAATCTACTCACGCTCCTCCGTGCCATCTCAACACCCCCTACTTTTTTCTGGGTCTTTTACTGCTCCCCGAAAAGGGGGCCTTACCGCCCACTTTGAGAACCTATGGACTGGACAAAATAAAGGGCTCAATTCATGACTCGGCCTCGTGATAAAGACAAACACGTGTTCTTCATTGAATTCAAAACAGACGTTAAACTAATTGTACTAATTGTTCTATTTGTTAAACTTATATATAACTTCAAATTTCATAATTAGATGCTGAAATGTTATAAAAAAATTGTTCAAAAAAATTTCATAATTAAAATCTTATTTTGTTCATGCATTTTTAAATAGAATACATTTTGTTTACCTGTGTGTGTTATGATTGTTGATAAATATGTACTTTTTAAAAGAAAGTATCTGCGTAGAGCAAAAGTTAGCAACAACCAAGAGCACGGACTGATAAACTGGAAACGCATGATTGCTTTTATCGGGTGACTATGACGTCGCATGAGCTTTTGAGCTGATTGGCTAGAAACACGTGGCTGTCATTATCATGTGACTATGACGTCTTATGACGATGAACTTCTATTACGCAATGATAAAGACACGTTAAATGAGGTTTAAGTATCTCAAACTAAACACTCATCGCTTCTCTGATTGTTTTGAGACTCATTTCTTTTATACTTTGTATCCTCCCCTCATTTATATTATGTATGCATTAATAGATTCTTAGCGTACTTTTTTTAGATACAATATAATTTATTTTTGAATTTAGTTTGTGAGGAATTACCCCCTCTCTCTTCCTCCCCCTAGATGTGTAGGAGGAAGGGAAGGAATACCAGACATATTCAAAATCAACTTATTTATTGATTACCTAAATTAACAACACTGATTCACTTAAATTCAAAAAGAGAATGTATCAATATGAACAATATAAGTGGAACAATAACGAGATGCATGAATTATACGAAATCTATGAATATAGACCACTTTAATTTAGGATCAATTCAATTATCCCAAATAGCTTAACGTTACTTTAAGTTTAGTAACCAATCGTCACTTTAAATCTTCGTCTATTTAATATTTGAAATATTCAATAATTTGTAGTGATACCTGATCAGTTGCAATCTCACCTGACTCCTGGCTTTATTTCTCTCCTTCACTTCGTGCTAGCTAAAAAAAACCTGACTATATATATTAGATTTATTTTGAATATCACGGTTTCTTCTTCAGAAGGGTTGATTGTGAATAAACGCGAATGATAGCCCAAATATTTCCCAAGAGGATTAGCGGAAGGTACGTGAATAGATCCGTCACAGGTTGTTTCTAACGCTACCCGAATGACGGTGTCGGTTCGATGCCCTAGAAATTCATCAAAATAAGATTATATCTGTCGTTAGCCACAGCTTTGAGCACCATAAGAGTAACAATATATTTTGCCCCTGTTTCTCCCCACCCCAGCTTTGAGCTAGAACACCTTGGGAAGTGGTCATGGGATTTTCTACACCTCTTTCCTTTCCAACAACCACTCGACGAGTATTTAAAATGCTCCCGTGCCGCACAGGCACTATTCATTTACAAACAACCCTGTCTTCCCGGATTCTAATCCAGGCCCTACGGTACAGCAGTCAACGGCACTAATCACTATACCAGGGATGGGGAACCAGTGGCATGCGTGCCATTGATGGCACGCGACACAATATTTTTGGCACGTCAGTGATCAAAATGTGTCGCATTTTATTTCAAAATTTCAAAGTTTCCTATGAAGTATTGCGAACAAACGCAAGTGATCGCCCGGGTGGAGACGGTGAGAGCACTCGTTTGTTATTTTTTATTTTTGCCTTGGTTACGTTGTAGACTACAACTGCTTATGATGTAAAGTTTGTCTACGCATAACATAGTCAATTCTATTGACAGAACTATATTTTAAAGTTTATCTGTGTTATATTTACGATTTTTAACTGTTATTTAACATGGCTAATTCAGCAAAAGAACAAAAAGCGCAAGATAGTACGTGTGACAGAGGCATTATTAGTAAAAGTTACAAAGCGGTGTGTGTTTTATGTTCTGGAATAGTGGTACGCAGAACATATATCGTCTGTAAAACGGTAATTTGAAACAAATCACAAAACCTCTTGTCAAAGAAAGTGACAAACAGGAAAAATAATTAGATGCTCAGAAACCGTTTGGCAGCGGCCTCCAATTCAGCATGTATTCTACAAAAAGTAACATATTGAAATCCTAATTTAAGTTTTTTGTCAACAACAGAAGTCACACTAATGCTACTTTAATTGGAATTTACACGTATAACTAAAACGTTTATAACTATACAGTGCAAAAGGTATTTTGTCGTAGTAAATAGTTTTGTGTTGTTAATACTTAGTTTTATTATTTCCCCGACCATTATAAGTGAAAATTATTTGACGGCACGTCTATACCTTATTAAACTCTACTTTAAAAAAAAGTGGCACGTTGATACATAAAGGTCCGCCACTCCTGCACTATACTGTCTGGTTTCTATTTAAAGAAAAATTACTGAATGCATTCATTTTCCTTCATTTACAAATAATAGGGTCCAATTTCAAATCGGCACCAAACCATCGTATTAAGGATTTCTCTTTTATAAGGGTGCACATTAAAAATATTTCAGAAAATAACACTGAATATTTAAGAAGTATCACTTTTCAATAAAAATGCTAGTTCTTTCTCTTAGTATAAATGATATATAACGTAAATCGGGGGAAGATGCCACAGTCGAGGTCTTCCACTAATCGAAAGTCGAGTACTTTTCGATTAGTACATTGAAAATTGAAATAACAGTACTATCAAAATAATACACTTTGTTTTTCATTATTTATTGCATATGCATACAAGTTAATTCTCTTCTCAGTATGAAAATAAATAAGAAATTTAATTTTAAAGAAATTCATTTAATGGAGGCCTGTTCCCCATATTTATCCATAGAAATTCGGAAGATGCCACCAGACTTAGGGAAAGATGCAACACCACAGTAAATAAAAAAATAAGACAAACATTACCAAATTAAGGGGTCTCAGGGGTGCTAAATTTTTTTAGAGGTCTGAAAATGTAAACGATTTTCAAATGAGTACAATTCTTTTAAATTTAAATTAAATGATTCGAATCTTTTACACATTTTTAATAATAGAATAGGGCTTCTGCAAAGTATAAAATGTTTACATTATAATAATAATTTTAAAAGTCATAAGCATATGAAAATTCTATAATAAATATTAAGTATTTTTTGCTTTGAGCACGCTATTTTCTAAAATATTAGCCTCTGATGTATAAAACTTTATAGAACTATACAATACATCATACTCTTTAAACCCTACCTAATTTTAGTGTTATATATTTGCAAAATATTGCAATTTTTTAATTATTTTTTAAAAATGTATTTTTTTATTTATTAAAATATGTAAGTTATTATTCTATTTATATAAAAGTAGCTACAAAGTAATAAGAATACATTTGTCTTTATAAATCAACTTATAGCTAGTAATTAAACCTATTCTTTTAGAAAATAGCATGCGCGACGTAAAACTTAATAAATATTTATTATAGAAAAGTTTCTTATTTTCATATGCTTATAACTTTTGAAATTATGATTATATTTTAAACATTTTATACTTTTCTGAAGTCCTATTCCTTTATAAATAATGTGTAAAAGATTCGAATTATTTAATTTAAATTTAAAGGAATTATACCTGTTTGAAAATTGTCTATATTTTCAGACCTCTAGAGAAATTTAATGTGAAATAACAATAACTATAGAAAAACAAAAACAAACAAAAAATTAACTTCTTTCATAATTAGGTTGCTAAAAGGAATGTTCCGGCAGAACGGACTACAGTAGGTTAAAGTAGTAGTCGACTATAGCTCTGCACATCCTTGTCCCAAGGAGATTCCCTGTGTCATCCTCACAGCTTAAAGGTAATGACATGTAATGACTTTCTTAAAGGTAATGACATTTTCATGTTCTCTTTGAATCCTTTTGCGTGTGTGATGGTATTGTACTGACTGTCTTAAAATTTATCGCGAAAGCCTTCAAAGAAATGTATTTCTTTAAATTAAGAACTGCATTTTTTTATCACTTATGAAGTAAGACTCAAGTTTAATTGAAAATATTTCTTTGGTAATAAGGTGAAGGGGGAATTAACACGATCTGAAAAATTTCAGATAATAGTAAAAATAAATAAATAACATTTTCCAATTTTTAAAGCAAGATTAATTTTTTTCAAAAGAGCTGCAGATTGATAATTACCATTGCAGAATCAGTGCTTTCCCCAGGAGCTGATATCATTTTTAGTGCCTCATCATATAGGTAGGTATCAATTGCCACAATATAATTTTTGACGCCCAGTTTCCTCTTCAGAGGGGTGGCCGCGGTAGCCGAGTGGTATAGGCATCGGATCGTGGCTGGCTTTGTCACGAGTTCGAGCCCAGTACCACTAAAGACCCGCCGTGTAGGGCAGCGATGCACGCTAAATCTGTCGAGAGCTGAAAGGTCCTCCCGTTGGTGTGGTGTGGTAGTTAGGAGAGGGGGGTGCCAGCTCAGGTGTCGTCCACGTCACTTGACCATGGTTCAAAATTACGTGGTCCGTCGCCAAAAGCCCTCGTGTAGCTGAACAGTGCGACGTTAATCTTCACTCACTCACTCCTCTTCAGAGGGAAGCACCTGAGCTCTGACGATGCAAAATTGAACTAAGAATGAAATCTTGCCAAGAGCATAAGCCAAACAGGTATTCTAGGGTTCTGTAACATGCCGCATAATCATACGACGTGGACATTGATGACTTTCTGCATCATGAAAATATACTGACTTGGGACGGGTTTGAACCCGCAAACTTGGACGTGCAAGGCCAGTGCTTAACCGAATACGCCTCTCAGAAAACAAGTTGAATATGAATTACATTTTTGATGTGTAATATCTTTCCTTTCGATTGCCGAATTTTGTTGGAGTGATTTCGTCCAAAGGGACGGATGTGTGTTACAGGAAGTGACTAAGCGCACGCTATTTGATTTGACCAATGAGCATGCATGATGGATCTCTTCGCTACCCACGCTTCGAGGTCCAACTCGCATGATAATGTCTCTTCACTACCCTCGCACAGGATCCAACTCTAGTAGGTAGTTGTTTTTTTATATTGTTAAAGTTAGCTTTTTAAAAGATTCAAAGTCTTATATTTAGGATAAACTTACGATTCTTACGCTCAATTGTCAAAGTCTGAGGACTCGTAGTGTAAGAAATCTGAGGTTAATTTATATGTGTAAACTGTATTAATAATTATATTTAGTGTTAAGTGTCTGAAAAAGTTGAACATTCTTAAGAATATACGAGTAAGTAATATGGAGTTATTCCAAAAATATTTAGTGCGTATCTTTTTCATACTTTGAGGTTAATTCTTGTCGTTGTCAATAGCAAACAGAACAACTCATATGTTGTGACTCCTCACATGGACATTATTCATCGTCAAACAATTGCTAGTCAAGGTAAGGGGGACATATATGTGCGGCAGAATGCATATTTGAAAATCGACAAACAATGATTTCGGTGGCCGTATACATTTCTCCGAATCAAACGGTTAAAAAAATTAAAGATTTCCGGCATTTTGTACTTTTGTTCTATTCTCTTTTGAAAACAAACTATCACTCGCATCCCAAGATTTTGAGTGGGGATTTCAGTTTGCCAGAAGTTGAGCTGCTCAAAGCTCTTATGACTGATTAACTAAAGCTTGAAATGAATACAAATCGAAATATTTCAAAAACTTACAGTGGTACTGTTATTGACGCGGTTTTTCAACGGTTTTTAAATACATTGAAATCACTAGTATGTGTGTCATATTTTACTTATCATAAGTCTATTGTATCGATTTTCCCCAAATTGACTAAGAATAAATACTTTTGATTAAAAATTGTGTTACTCCTAAATAAAATTTTCATTAAAGATATATAATTTTTCGATAGAAAATTATTTGCAATCATACTCGATTCATAACTCAATTTAATCTCACTCAATTCAATCACATTCAAAATCATGGGAAACGAGTGATAGTTTGTTTTTAAAAGAGCAGAACTTGCTACTGTTGGAATAGGACACTGATCTTGATACCATTGGTGTATTGGTGGGAAATCCAAATGGCACTATATTAGACTTTTTATCTCTCTTACATAATATCAGATAAGCCAGTAAATTAGGGGCGATCAAAGGCTATCTAATTATCATGGATGTCTAAGTGAGACAGAGTTTATTGAAAGAGAACCTCCCGAAAAGAAGACAGGCATTTCAGTTTATTAAGAATTGCCAGACCCTTGCTATCCCTCACCCTGTGCCATTTAGAAAGGTGTTGGATAGAGCTGCGGCTGTCCGAAAATATCCAGATGTCAGATCTTTTATGATAATTGTTATTGTAATATTATTCATTAAAAAACGTATGCTTATGTAACGATCTTTCTTACAAGAAATCGTTTCGAAATTCAAAAAAAGATTTAAATTAATTTTTTTGGTTAAAATAAAATCAAACCACAGGTTTTGAATGCTCACTGCTTTACTATACACATTAAAATATATGTCATACATAGAACTGTACGTAGAACATAGTTCCAGGAATTGCTTTTAGCATCCATTCTTATTCTAACCGCATTGATCTCCGAATTCCATGCATTTTGCTATGTATGGCATGAAGCAATTCTGAAAATAAAAAAAAAAAAATCAATTGTAACATTTAAAAAAAAATATTTTTGTTTCTTAAATTTTTTTTACAACTCTTATGTTATGATTAATATTGAAGAACAGACTTTTCTTTTATGGGGGGACCATTTATTGGGTTATTTATTGTATATATTGATAAAAGAAACATATATATGCTTAGAATGTTCAGAAATGGCTTTTTGGGATGTTGAAAATATGTTTTTTTTAAATCAAACCTTACTTGAAAATAATTTACATGAAAAAAATGCGCGTGCTTATAATCACACGATAGAAGTGAAAACTTCTAATTTTTCAAACTCAATATATATTTACATTTATAAATAATTGCATTTATGTTATAAAGGGTGTTTTTTGAGAGGTATAGAACTTTAAATTGCAATAAAACAACGATGTATTATTCGATTGACATGAATATTTTTTATTCGAAAGATAATCTTGTGGCATTACATTTTAAATATGATTTCTGGCATAGATGATTAATATGATTTCTGGCTCGGATGTAGTCAATCTGGACGTCAATTTTCGATGACTTTTTCCAACATTTCTGGCCGTATATCGGAAATAACACGGCGAATGTTGTCTTCCAAATGGTCAAGCGTTTGTGGCTTATCCGCATAGACCAATGACTTTACATAGCCCCACAAAAATAGTCTAGCGGTGTTAAATCACAAGATCTTGGAGGCCAATTCACAGGTCCAAAACGTGAAATTAGGCGGTCACCAAACGTGTCTTTAAATAAATCAATTGTGGCACGAGCTGTGTGACATGTTGCGCCGTCTTGTTGAAACCACAGCTCCTAGACATCATGATTGTTCAATTCAGCAATGAAAAAGTTAGTAATCATGGCTCTATACCGATCACCATTGACTGTAACGTTGTGGCATTCATCGCTTTTGAAGAAGGATTCCACCAGCCCATAAAGCGCACGAAACAGTCAGTTTTCTGGATGTAATGGTGTTTCGACATACACTTGTGGATTAGCTTCACCCCAAATGCGGCAGTTTTGTTTGTTGACGTAGCCATTCAACCAGAAGTGCGCTCCATCGCTAAACAAAATTCGCTTATGAAAATTGACCATTATTTTCGAAATAAAATTGCACAATTTGAAAGCGTTAATCAGGCGGGAGTCTATTCATGATGAATTGCCAAACCAAACTCAGAATAAATCACTTGACAGCTGTTAAATCGGTCTCCATCTTGGAAAGTAATGCCAACTTAAACTTCTATACCTGGAAAAAAATACTCTGTATAATGGATTAGTGAAGTTTGGCTCATAAATAAAAAAACCACGTGATATTTAATATTGTCATATAAAATGATATATTCTTATGTCTATATTCATAAACTAATGTTAGTTGCAAAATAATCAATCATATTTGTGAATTAATTATATTTTAAGAATAAAACAAATTATTTGTACAGCTTTAACCAGTTTATTTAATGAAAAATTCTTTCACCATCATAATACGTTGAATTTACGCATTACATCTGTTGTTGTAAGCGTAACCCAGACATTCTAACTAATTTTATGTTGCGCAACTGTAGTCTCAATGAAGTTCAAGACAAAATGCTAAGCTTTTATAAGTTTTGAGAATTTCTCTCTTATTTCAACGACTTGAAAAGGTTCATCTACTGTTTAACCACTTCCATCTAATACGAATAGCATGTCAATTTTTGGAATATTTTTAAACATTATTGATCTTAAGCAATGTTCAACGGAAAAATCAAACTATATATATCATCTTTACAACATGAACTGTTTAAGACCCCTGGTTTTCGAAGAAAAGTGTGTTGTAGTACATACTTACAGAAACGAAAACCCACATTTTATCTTTATCAATTTTTTTACAATATACAAAGCAATTTTGACAGTAAACTCTTGAAATATTTACATAATATTTTTATAATAAGAGTCTCTCTTCTGATATCCTTTATAAAAATAGTCTTTTTTCAAAATCATTTTTTCTCAAACTTTCTCACCCCTCTTTCACTCACTGGAGTTAAGTGGAAGTAGGTTGAATGAAAGTAATGCTTAAATGAAGAAAAAGAAAAAAAATAATGGGGAAAAAGTGTGCAAAGAACTTTTACTTAAATAAAAACAAGCATCTAAAAAGTTTTCAATTCCAATCTAAGCGAGCATCCCCGACCCTATTGCAAGTGATGCTAACCGAAACCAACCCGGTTCAACGTAACTGACCCGAGTGCGACGATACATTTACGTTTACTCTTCGGCAAAAACGTGCTTAAAGGTGTTTTCACTTTAAAAAATCGTTTCTTCTTATCTTTCGTAAAATTTCTTTCAAATCCTAACTTTAGAAAAGGCGATTAAAGTAGTCTTTGTCACAAAAGATTATAGACAGAAAATTAAGTTTTAGAAGAGAGAAAAAGCATACAAACACGACTAATGAACATGTATTTTTAACTATATGTGGCTTGGATTAAACAAAATATTTGTTAGAAAAATAACTATTTGTATTTCAGTTATATAACAAAATGGAAGCATTGAATGCACCAAAAATTTATGGAATGTACGACATATCAAAACTAAAGAAGCTCAACACAATTTTGTTAATAGTTAAATTTTTTTCCTATTTTTCATTATGAAATCGAACACGCGTTTTTTCATTGGTATAAATAAGATTTGTAATATCTTTGATTCCAATTTGAACCATCCTCTCTTAATGGTTTCCTTCAAAGCCTTCTCCCTAAATATAACACACACACACACTGTCCATTCTTATATACCTTCGAAGACACGATGCCCTACATATTCCAAATTGGATTTAGATCAAAGCTCATGAGTGACCTCTCAAGATTGGCAACCTTTTCGAGTTAAAATAATTTTTCGTAGCATTGGAGATATAAGTATGGGAACATAATCAGTTTGACATTCCCAGTTTTGTTCTTCCACGTAATCTGCAAATAGCATAACATGAATTTATGATTTTGTTGACCATCTAAAATGATAAAACCCACTTGACCGTAGAAGCCCAAATTCTCCTCCGACATCATGGATTCACCACCACTATGTGAACTGAAAAAGCTCCTGGTGTGTTTTCTTAAATCTCTTCCAGATTTTTGCATTCACATCAGGTCCACCTATGTTGCATTTTTTTCTTCACTAAAAATGACATCCATCCATAAAAGATATGGTTACGGGCCAATTGTAACCTCTCACTGAAGTTGTTTTGAGAATGGTAACGTGCGACCGTTCTTGAGTCCATCATTTTGAGTGAATCGTATATCCAGATTCTCTCTCTCTCTCTCTCTATAAATTTTCTATAAGAAATGCTCTTGGAAGTTTTCAAACAAGAGACCCTAGTAATTCGTAAAACATCTTCAAGCTTGAGCTTAATTAAAATTACTTCATTACAGGGTAGCGTGAGGGCTCACACAGCCGTTTGCCAAAAGGCATTTTATTTCACATTAATTAAACAAAACATCATATTCATTATTAAATTGTTACTTTTCACAGCCTTTTGCTGGAGAAAAGTTCTAGTCCCCTTTGTATCCGACTAGGTTGAAAAAGTGCTTTTTAGGTGTTTGATGTTTGGTGTTGTTTGGGTCATTAGGGAAAACAGAAATTAATTATTGAGGAAGAAGGACTAATACATAAAACTAAAGAGTTCTTTAAGTTCTTTTTGTAGCATTTACATTACCTAACTAATAAAAATATTTTTTTTAATTCGTTTTTTTAAGAATGAATATTTTATGATAATTTGTGCATAAAGAACGGGATATCTTCTAAACAATCCAATCAAATGCAATGAAATTTATAACATATATACTATGGGCCCTTCAGAGTGTAACAAACCGCAGGTTTTAAGACAGCTCATTTAATCCCATTTTACAGCCATTTTTAGCTTAGAGCATGCAGTAATTTTGACGAAAAATCATGACCATCAAATTTAAAAAAATTAATAATAAAATATTTATTTCTTAAAATATTTTTTATCCTGCGGTTTGAAACACTTCAGAGGGATCAGGAAGTATATCAATGACGTTGAAATTGCATAATGTGCAATTTATTTTTATTTATCACGTTTTTCTTAACTTAAAATATTTGCTAAATTTTGCTAAAAATAATTTTTTTTTCAAAAGAAAGGGTGATACATGTTAGTTACTTAATAATTATGACTTTTTAAGCCTATTTATGTTCTTTAAAGCAATAAACTTATTCAGAAAGTCAATTTTTGAAAAATTTATCTCCGAACCTAGTCGGATACCTTAAGGTTTCAAATCTTGAAATAACTGACTCCCGGGTGTTGCTGTCCTCACAACCACTTTCGCTGTTATTGTCCTAAGTTTATTCACTCAAGCGGTTGTACAGCGGACTCCAGCACTCCGTCTTTAATAGGTCATCACAGCTCCTCTTTCTTGGTTCTTGAGGAGCGACTACAACCGCAACTTCTATCGAGAGCCTTCGAAAAAGAAAAAGCACTGATGCGGAAAGAGATGTAGAGGATTGAAGGAGATCTTCATCAATTTGTGAGCCGATCCTTTATACCCGCTGGGCGGGCATCTTTCACGTCCCTAATAATCTTTGATTGATGAGCGTAGCGGATGTGTACAAGGGCGTTCTCGCTTTAGTCCGAATCCATTGGTTCTTGGAGACAATAGGCCGGCTCGACTGAAACCAACTCGTATATGGTCTGACTCCTATATGGATAGACTCATATATGGTCTAAGGGTCGAAAAATCGTTCTGTCAGTTTAACACTGAGAGTATCCTCCAGGGAATGTCTTTGTTACAACAGGTTGACATTCTTTTTCATTGAACTAGTTAGAGTTTCACATGTGCGAAATGGACCCAACAATTGGTCGGAGAGGGAGAAGGTATGCTTTCAACTTAGCCACTTTCAGAATCGGCAAGACACCTGTTTCACCCCAGGCACGAGGGAAGAATACACGGTCTGCTTTGGAAGATTACAATGTCCCATCTGTACATTGTACGCTCCCCCTGTACATTAAACTTGACAAGTATTGTCGAGAAGTCTTTGTCTAATGAGTCCACGCTACACCGCACACATTTTGGTATAGCAGGTGTTCCCCCATGCTTCCTTCTAAACAACACACGGCCAACACTGCCACCAAGGTAGAACCTACTTTTATCAGAAAACATAATAGATCCCCACTCCGTCCTTCAACGAGGTCTGGCTTGACACCACTGGCGTAGCAAACGGCATTGACTTGGAGTTATTCGAATACACTCTACAGGGCTAGGAGCTGTCCTTGCAGCAATTAATTTCTAACAGTTCGCTGTGTCACTGTGGTACCAACTGCAGCTCGAATATCTGCGCAGACGCAGTACAAAGTGTCACAGCCGTGCGCCGAATGCGGCGGTCTTCCCAATCAGTAGTAGCAACCCGGAACCTGGTCTTCTTGAGCATTATCATGCCTTGACCATTGCTCCCAACAATCATGCATAGTAGATAAATTCCAGTCAATCTTTTTGCAACATCACGGAAAGAAAATCCGCCTTCTCATAGCCTTATTACACGACCTCGTTCAAACTCGGTAAGCTGTTGATGATGGCTTCTTCGTCTTCTTAAAGGCATTCTTGGCCAACATCAACTCAATACGTCAAATTTCACAGACAAGTAACTCTCACGAACTTTACAAGAGACATTTAAAGTAACCCTTATTTGTAAATTCTGAGTCCTCACACTTAAGCGCGAAGTTTGAATAGATATGAACTTTCAAATGCGTAAATATGCCTACCGAATTTCGTTTATTTAACTCAAGTTTTTCTTGGTATTGGGATTTTTTTCCTGTCAGTATATAAAATTTAATTTAATTTATTTAAAAAAAGACAAAGTGAAGAAACTAAAACTAATTAAGAGCTATACATTCCAAACAAATTAAATGATACCAATCATACATTTTTCTCATAACTAAGTAAATAATTGATTAGATTTCTATTTTTCCCTTCTAATTGGACTGCGTACTGGTATTTATCATTGCAGAACTGGTACATTCCCCGGGAAATTTCATAACTTTTTAGTGTGGTCGCATATAGGGGGATATTAATTGACACAATGCAAATTTGAGGCCCAATTTGTTTCCCACAGTAAGGTACCTGAATTCTGACGATGAAAACTTGTTTTAGGATTTAATTTTGCAGAGAGTACCTAAGCCAAACAAGCACTCCAGGAATATTTCACATGCCGCATAATCATACGACATGGACGCTGTTGATTTTTTTGCATTAAGCAAATTCACCGACTTGCGTCGGGGTTGAACACACAAACTTGTGTGAACAAGGTCAGAGCCAAACCAACTACTCCATCATTAATGATTAGATATGAAGATGTAAATTAAGGAAATATGATATCGAACTTTTTAAGATTAAACTTGCACAGAAGTATGCATTAAGAAATTGAATGGGATAATCTTATTCAAATCAGTTCTTTATAAAATTTTCCAATCCTATCCCTTTCATCACTAAATATATTAACTAAAAAGAGTTATGTTGTAATTAGTTTCGTTAAGATCAATGTTTCAATAAATACATAAATGGCTAATCCAATTCCAGAAAGCAGCTTCAATATAGTTAAAATTCAAGATACCCCTTTTATTAAAAATATTATTTTTTAATTTATGAACCAGAATACACACCTAAAGTCACATCTAGGAAATCAGTGCTAAGTTCATTATTGATAATTTTAATCCGGTTTAAGTAGTTCGTACAAAAAGTATTCTTAGATATAAACTCATTATTCACACCAAAAATTATTAGATCTTATATATAAATACCGTAAAATTTGGCGTATAACGCGCACCATACCTTCAAGCTACATTTTTAATTTTTAGGTATATTCACCGTATAACGCGCAACACCTTTTTTTTACGAAGAAACCTGAAATGTATGTGTGCAATACTGTGATGTTTTAAAGTCATTTATTCAAGGTATTATCTCAATTATCTCAGACATTTGAAAAAATGTAGTATACTTCTTGAGAAACCCTTTAAGTTTATTATAGGTACGTCCTTTCTTTTAAGTAACCAGTATTCCGATCTATATAGCCGTCTAATTTTTTATGTTCATCTCTTTTTTTATTTTTATTTTTGAAGCCATCAATTTTATACCTGGTGTATAACGCACGCTCGTAAATTTGGATCACATTTTTTATGCTAAAAGTGAGCGTTATACGCGAAGTTTTACTGTATATAGATAATAACGAGAAGATGAAAAAGAGATTTTTTGGAAAAGAGATTTTTCGAAAGAAATTTTTGAAAAAAGTTTTGTAGAAATTTTTTTTAATCGAATCTGAAATATATAAATTTGCAGATTTAATTAATAAAAAAGTCCTTCAATAATATAGTTATTTACAAAAAAATAAAAAGAAGACGGCTGTTAAATGGTTTTACTTCTGATTCATAATGTGTAAAATTTTTGGGTTTTTTTAAAAATGAATAGCTTAAATTTTTGACAGAATAACGGCTTATTGACTTTATGAAGAAAATTTCTGAGAAAAACTTCTACAATTAAACTAGAAATATCCATTGTTAGTATGTTATATTTATCTTTATTAATTTTAAGAGAAATACTGATTGAAATCTAAAATCGGCCCCTTTCCATTTCACCAGCGCAGGCGATAAAATCGCTAAAAATGATGCCTAATGGAATATTCCTCCGTTGGTAAGTAACCTTTCACCATCACATTTTCAAAACAAATCGTAGTTTCTTTCTTGTCTCAGTAACTTCTTTATTCTTATATGTCAAAAATGGATGAAATCAATGAAAATTTGAACACGGAGAGTATTTATTTGTTGGCACCAATAAAGTCTGTTTTGCGACATTTATGTCTGCGATAATCTTACAGATATCAAATATTAAGGTATTTAAATCAAGGTTCAAGGAATAAAAACAGATATTAAGCTATTTAAAAATGTTTTGTAATACTTTTACTTCTCTTTAATGTTTTCTCTTTGTTTATGGTTTACTACATTTGTTTCTTTTTCATACTGTTTTAAGGTATCCGACTACGTTCGGAACCGTGATTTTGCAGAAGCGCATAAAGGGATCATTTTTATATTTAGTGTCAGATTAGAATAAATGTATAAAATTGCTTTAAGGACATTATGACAAAAAAAATATTTAAATACAATATTTCGGCAAAAAACTAACTTAGAATAAACTTCATTCCAAATGTTCTCCTTTTGTGAAAAATGCTTCTATTAGAATAATATTTTGCCTGTATATAGCTCAGACCACTGTTCAGAGGCTCAACTAGAATTTTGAAAAAATATATAACTTAGAAGTGGGTTTATTCATATTTTTCGACAACAGAGGGGAGCAATTTTAAGAAAAAAAGCGAATAATTATTTCAATTGGTGGTAACTCTGTAAATAATGTGATTTTTTCAAAAATTTTAGTTGAGCCTCTGTAGAGAGGCCTGAGCTATATACAGGCAACATATTACTATAACAGAAGTACTTTTCACGATGGAAGAAAATTTTGAAAAAAGGTTGTTCTAAGTTAATTTTTTGCCAAAATATTATATTTTAATATTTTTTTTGTCAAAATATCCTTAAAACAATTTTATACGTGTATTCTAATCTAAGTGACACACACAAATATCATGAAAATTATCCATTTATGCGCTTTTGAAAATCACGGTTCCGAACGTAGTCGGATACCTTAAGCTAATAATACTAACTAAATAGCTGTATTGGTTGTTTTTAAAGCGTCTTCATTTAACTTTCACAAGATCTATTGATAATTATTTTTTTTCTAAACGGCATAAGTTGGTGTAGAATATGACAAAAATTCACGGTGCCTTTCCTTTTCGACGGCGTAAATCTCGCTAAGACGACTTTATTGGCAACATCAAAATATACACATAAAAAATGAAAAATAATGTTAATTCTCATTTATATTTCATCCATTTTTGATGCATTATGAAAAAGACGTCAGTGATCACGAAACAAAAGATCACGCATTGTTTTTAAAATGTAACGATAAAAAGTTACCAGGGGAAATACTCCGTTTGGCGTCGGTTATATCATTTTTGGCGACTTTATCGCCTGCGCCTAAGAAGCGGAAAAGTACCAAATTTACAATATTAAACAGAAAATTTGATACTTTTATTACCTTTGCTTCATGCAATGCCACTTGATCTTTGGCAAGGAGTGGATTTTCATGGACTTCTTGCTATCAAAAAATATTAATTAAGCAATATTAACACAAGCCTTATTAGTAAAATGTTAATATAGTTTGAATTAAGGCCAAAATATTCTCACCGATGCCTAAATTGACTTCTCGAACTACTTCACAAAAGTGTAATTAACTTAAAAATTAAAGCTATAGAAACCGAAAACCTTGGTTATATCTGCTAAAGTATAAACTTCTAGATATTCTAGGTATTAAGATATTACGAAAAAAATTTAAAAAATCTTAATTGTAATCTTGGTCTTACAAGGGGAGGGTATGACTAAGAAATTTCATTTGGGGTCGAGATTTGGTGTAATAATAGTACTCCTTTAGGGTGTTCAACCCTCAATATAGTTCCGCCGAATGGCCAGTAAATCAGAGAAAATAGCCTTTGAAATTCATGCTTAGCTGTAATAAAATTAAGTTTTAACTATCTCAAGTGATTCAGTAGCATTGTTGGTAGAACGCCTGCTTTCTAAACCGGTGGATAGGGTTCGAATCACGCGATCAACTTTTTTTTCAATTCACATTTTATTCTTTTTTTTTAAATTAAATAAATTTATTCAAAAAGGATTTATGAGACACTTTATATAATTATAAAATAATTAAATCAGTAATATATAAAAAAGACATTATTTATTATATTAATTATAAAATAATTAATTTAATAATAATAATAATATATTTTATAAACTATTGCTAAACTAAAATTGTATGTAGTATTTTCTTTATAGTATATTGTATTTCACATAATAAAACTATTTGTAACTAATTTTTATATAAATATCATTTAATATTTATTATATATTTTATTACAAATATTATTTATTACCGTAAAAATATATTTATAAAATATAATATAAGTATTAATATAAATGCAGTAATACTTTTACTTTATAAAGTACAAAATAATTATTACAGGAAATATCATTTAATATTTAATAAACCTTTCATAAATAAAAGTTTATTTTATTTTAAAATATTTAAATGAATAGGGAAAAAAAGCCAACACACTCACACTATTTTTTCAACTCATTTAATTATATAATAAAAATAATAAAATAACATATATGTCTTCTTTATATATTATTAATTTAATTATTTTATAATTACATAAAATGTTTAATAAGTCCTTTTAAATAAATTCATTTAATTTTTTTAAAAAAATGATATGAATTGAAAAATAGAAACTAGCCTTACAGTAGTCGCATACGATGTGTAACATCGGAAAATGTTGTCGTGGAAAATACGCAATAGTAACTTATATCCTGAAAAAAAAAAGAATCGGGTATGATTGGAAATAATTTTCTATTGAATAACTATATCTTTAATGAAAATTTATTTAATTAGCACAAGGAGTAATGCAATGTTTTCTCAAAAATAATTATTCTTGTTCACTTTGGAGAAGAGTAGAGATAAAAGACTTATAATAACTAAAATATGACACATATACTTGTGATTTCAAAGTACTTAAAAAACAGTTGAAAAACAGCATCAATAACAGTACCACTGCTGTTTGTCGAAACATTTTGATTTGTGTTCATTTCGAGCTTCAGCTCATCATTCAAAAAATCTATGAGTGGCTCAGCTTTTGGCAAACTGATGTTAAAGTTAAAATCACCACTCAAAATCATGGGAAGCGAGTGATAGTTTTTAAAAAAAAAAGAACAGAGCCACCTTTGTTATATCCCTTTAAGACCTGAATTATTTTTATCGTTAAATATTAAATTCTTCTGGTTTTAATTCTATGTTGATCCCAATGACTCTGGGAAAATGTTAAAAAATCCCCCCGAAACATAGATGGTTCCCGCACGATCGTGTGGGTTGGGCGTTATCTGTGAAAATGGTCATCTATGAAGATTTACGAGTTATATATTTTTAGCTCTAAGTTGATAGAAGAAACAATCTTAATTCAACTAAACTCGTTTATTAATTCATTATTTATTTACTGTAGAAGTCTTTTGTTTTTGATAAGTATAAATAATCATTGCATTTTCACAACATGCTTTTGAATTGCTTTAATAGTTTTCATATTTGCACTTGCGAGGCCTTGAAATGTCATCAACACATCGAAAATGGCTATACATGTCAATACTTTTATCCTGGAATGGCCAGGATAAAAACCGTGACATATATACCAGGTGGGTTATAACACTTCGATCTTTTTGCGAGTGGAATTACAACACTGTTGTATTAATCATCCGTTAAAAATATAATCGTCGAGATCCAGAAGCAACTTAAAAGCCTAAGAGATAAAAACATCTCAATAGATTTTGCATTTGTTCGCGGACACACCGGCGTTCTTGGAAATGAGCGAGCCGATTGGCTTGCAAAAGCTGCAACTAAGCGCAAAATTGACATTGACGTTAATATTCCTAAATCGTTTTACAAGAAGATCACGAATGAAAGAATGATGAAGTCTTGGAACCAAGAATATCTCATTTCTAATAAGGGGAGTATAACAAAGAAATTTTTTCCCACCATTAATAAGAGACTATCATGTCATCATTTTTACACTAACTACAAATTAACCCAATTTCTCACTGGTCACGGTAATTTCAAAAGCTACCTGAACAAATTTAATTTAGCTCCTTCATCTTTCTGTGACTGTAATATTGGTGGCGAGGAAAATGTAGAACATGTGATCCTTCTGTGTTCCAAGTATGTCAGAGAGAGAAAGATCATAAGACTGGCGTTCAAGAGACTCAACATTAATTGGCCACCGAATTTTCACCAATTTCTTTCCACCAGAAGTGCTTTCAATAATTTCTGTAAATTTG
The DNA here is from genome assembly GCA_019973935.1 of Trichonephila clavipes. NCBI lineage: Eukaryota > Metazoa > Arthropoda > Arachnida > Araneae > Nephilidae > Trichonephila > Trichonephila clavipes. The sequence goes on along the minus strand of BMAU01009159.1, from coordinate 311,880 downwards.
TTGCAACTGTTTGTAATCCTTCTTAACTTCTTTTTTAATTGTTTATTTCCCTTGAATGTGTGTTTAAGACTTACTTCTGTAAGCCCCGTGTGATACTTTGTGGTGCACGGGGATTTTAAAATTGTTTTCAATAAAAAAAAAAAATTGTGTTAGAAGGTGGAGAGGCTCATATTGCTTCACTAATTCTAACTTATATTTTAAGCCATCCATCTTGATTTTTTGAGGAATTTTATTTGATATTTCATCTTGTTTGCACAGAAACCAGAAATTTGCAACAGCTAAATCAAGGTAATGAATGTTCTAAAAAATTAAGTATATATAGAAAGAACAGGAAATTTAAATTTGATATAATTTGAAATAATTTTCGAAGGAAAATTAAAGTCATTTAATGCAAATTTAAAAACAGCAAGCTCCCGGGATTAGAGCCCGAGTGCAGTTCAATTCAAGTCAGCTTCTCTAACCACTAAGCCACGAGAGATTGTGGAAAGAGGTAAAAGTATGCTTTTTAGAATGGGTATGAAGAATGCGAGAGTAGCGAAGAGACAACACGACACGCTCTCATTGGTCAAATAAAAAAGCGCTCTTAAGTCACTTCCTGTTACTCATTTCCGTCCCTTTTCATGAAATCACTCCGAGAAATATCCAGCAATCGAGAGGAAAGATGTTACACATAAAAAAAAGCTGATTTCGTGATTCGAACCCTATCCGCAGGTGTGGAATGCAGGCGTTCTACCAACAATGCCACTAAATCGCTGAAAGTAATTAAAACTTAATTATATAAAAGCTAAGCCTGAATTTAAAAGGCTATTTTCTTCGAATTAGCTGGCCATTCGGTGGAATGGAAAGTTTAACACCCTAAAGGAAATATTACACCAAGTCACGTCCCAAAATGAATTTACTTAGTCGTGCCCTCCCTTGTTGGCAACAAAATATGAAATTTACAAATTTCTAGGCTCTATGTACCGTGTCAGTTTTTTTAAAATGGAAAATGTCACAAGGCTTTCGTCTGTAAGAAAATAACTTGAGCAACGTAATATAATTCTTTGAAATAAAATACACATACAAAAAATTATTTCCATATAATTTTGCAGGCTTATATATATATATATATATATATATATATATATATATATATATATATATATATATATATATATATAGGCAACACCTTATCATTTAAATGTACATCAAAACTTATTTCTTAAAAATTTGGCAGAAGGTAGACGGTAAAATGTTTGGTAGACTAAATTAGGATCGAAATGCAGCCTCATATTAAAAAGAGGAACTGCAGTCACAAACGTTTTTTGAAAGATAAGATAATAAAGATATAATAAATATATATATATATATATATATATATATATATATATATATATATATATGTACTTTTCAATATTACTTGAATTGGTTCTTTAAAAACTTCAGAACTTTTTCCCCCCATTATTCAAGTAACTTTTCAAAACCAAAAATAGTTCTTTACTAAATTATCCTGGATGCAACGGGGCGTTTGCGTCACTAAGCCCAACTTAAGAAAAAAATGCATAAATAATAAAATTTCAGTCATAACGACGTAATTTTGGTACCTCTTAAAATAACTAGATAATTTGTCTGTTACATTAAAACTAGAATGTATGATAACTTTTTCCTTTAATTTATATGAAATTATATAAAAAAATATCACTTACATTGGGAAATAAATTTTGTAAGCGCTATTCAATTTTTTCCAAAATTTTCATTGACGAACATATTAATAAACTTTTAAATTAATAAAAAAATACGACAAAGATTATTTACAAAAAGAAATAGCAAAATTAAAGTGGAGATTGAGTGTGGAAAATCTCGAAGCATGGAGAAACGCTAAATCCTACATTGTAGGATTTACAAGCATAAAAAGTTTGTTGCGTTTTTTTGTTTACACACGGTTTGTGGCTATACACTTTGGCTTTTTTCACCCTTTTTGTTCTTATTAAGTTTAGGAAAATGCCTTCAAAGCAATCAAATCATAATCTAAAGACAAGATTTTGAAATAAGAAAAGTACGCGAAATACATCCGAAAGCAACAAAAACTGTAACAAAACTGACGCTAAAACTCTAAAACACTCCACACTGTAGAGAAAAAGAAAATTAAAAAGCATTGAGAGAGCTATTAGAAATTCGAATGTTTTATAACAAGTGGAAATTTTACGAGCTATTTGTTTGCATTTCGATTATCCCCTCACCCGCCACGGCTGCTGCGTAAAATATCAAATCCAGGCAGAATATAAACAGACTGAAAGTCAGGTTACTATAACTATGTACAATTTCAATATAATTCAATATTCATAGGGTGTCGTTCCAGCTGAAAAGTTACATATGCATATCCCGGCCTACGAGACCGTTTTTCTGAAATGCATATTTGCACTGCCCGGCTATGAGATGCGTCCTTGATGAATGCATATATTACTCGCCCGTTGCGAAGAGGTTAAGAAACAGCTATAAAAATGTTTCATTCACCAATAGGCTTTGTCTTTATTCTTCAAAATCAAGTATTCTTCGACCAATAATACTTATTCGTACAATCTCCCTCAATGAAATTTTTCATGCCACCAAGAAAAGTATTCCTTCAAATGTTAATTCTTTGTAACCATTTCAGATTGAAAATTTAATTTAAATTATTCAGATAATGATAATTCTTCAAACTGTTTAGACGCACTCTGGCACAGCCGACGCTTATTATTTCTTACCATTCATTTGCTTTTGATCTACTGCTTCTACAATTATTAAAACAGATATGAAAAAATGAGTAATTCTGCACTCGAGTTTTGCCTTGGGTTAGGTACCTCGATTTTCGTTTCATAGCTGGTTACAGTTATATCCCTTATTAAGTCAACAAAGAACACCACAGTCGGTAAAGTATCCGACTACGTTCGGAATCGTGATTTTAAAAAACCTCATAAATGGATAATTTTCATAATATTTAGTGTCATTCAGATTATAATATATGCATAAAATTGTTTTAAGGATATTTTGACAAAAAAAATTTATTTAAATACAATATTTTCGCAAAAAGTAAACTTAGAATAATCTTTTTTCCAAATGTTTTCTTTTTGTGAAAAATGGTTCTATTATAATAATATTTTGCCTGTATATAGCTCAGACCTCTCTACAGAGGCTCAACTAAAATTTTTGAAAAATTCCCATTATTTTCAGAGTTACCACCAATTGAAATTATTATTGGCGTTTTTTTCTTAAAATTGCTCCCCTCTGTTGCCGTAATGTATATGAATAAACCCACTTCTAAGTTGTATATTTCTAAAATTCTAGTTGAGCCACTGTAGAAAGGTCTGAGCTATATACAGGCAAAATATTATTATAATAGAAGCAGTTTTCACAAAAGGAGAACATTTGGAAAAAAAGATTATTCTAAGTTAATTTTTTGCCAAAATATTGTATTTAAATAAATTTTTTTTGTCAAAATGTCCTTAAAACAATTTTATGCATATATTCCAATCTAAGTGACACTAAATATCATGAAAAGTATCAATTTTGTTCTAATCTAAGTGACACTAAATATCATGAAAATTATCAATTTTATTCTTATCTATAAGTGGCACTAAATATCATGAAAATTATCCATTTATGCGCATTTGCAAAATCACGGTTCCGAACGTATTCGGATACCTTAAAATAATCTCAGATAAGTAAAGACTGAATCTATTTAGAAACTATACTCATGACCAAAGTGGTGGTCCGTGGACTATCAGTGGTCCACGAGAAAATTTCGCTGGTCCCCAGAAAAATGTGGAATATACTTATTCAGCATGTAAGTTATGCTTTAAGATGCATTGAAACATAATTCAATTCATAACAATACGTGAAATGCTATAAAAACGCTACTTCATAGAATAAGGCCACGGCAAACAAGTCGTACTACTGTAGCTGCATTGTTTTAGCTACATGTTTTGTCTCGTCTCGTTTCGCCCTCTTCTAAGGTTTCATTCTGCTGTATGTCTCATATATATATCGGTTGATGCCTTCAAAGGTGGGCTTACGGACGCATTGAATTCAGTATAAAGTATATTCAATATATTAATCGGGTAATTAAAGAAATTTGGGCATTTTCCTTTATGTATTGGTGTTTTTTAAGACAGGTATGATCTTAGCCATGTGTATGTTTTCTTTTATTTGATATTCATTGGGATAAAATTAGTTTGACTTTTTTTCTAAATTTCTTCTCTTTTTTTATTTTAGATTTCTTAATTTGGTTACAATCAATATTTACATTTTATCACCTATGTACATTTTATGTGTTATTAGATCTCAATTTTTTTTATAAATATATTTAACACTTAAGAAATCCTATTAGTGGTCCGAGGCATTTAAATTATGAATTTAATGGTTCGTGAGGTCAAAAAGTTTGGCGACCGCTGCTCATGACAATGGGAAAAATCTAAATTCCTAAAAGTAAAGTGAATCATTTGACATTATTTCTAAGAAGTTAATTCTCTATTTTGAAAATAGAATATAGATTGCAAATCGTTGACACACATTGATACGAGGAGATTTAAAGTGTTGTTTTGATTTATAGGAAAAATAAATTTGGAATTTCAAAAATTGTAATGATATTATCTCTCTGAACTCCATCCAATAAATATGGCTCTTCACAGCGTGCGTTTTCAACACGTACGATTACATGTTTCTCGACATTCGATTACATATTCTATTCTTTGAACTATTCATAGGATATTCTTTCTCCTGTTTATATATATACTATTTAATATAGCACTAGAAAAAGCTTTTCAGGACTCAAATATCAACACCAGAGGTCATGTTCTTTCTGGATCTGTACAACTACTTGCTTATGCTGATAACATTGAAGTCATTACTTGACCTCCACCCGCCTTGAAAGAGCCAGTTTTGCCTTTGAAATAGCGGCATGATGAATGGGTTTGGTTATAAATGAAGATGAAATAAAGTACATGTTCTTCTCAAGAAACAGAGTACCAGAGAAATAGGCTGTTACAAATTTAGAAACTATTAAAGAGTTTTAAATACTTGGGTTCACACAATTATTACTAATGATAACAGACTATTTCCTGAAGTTAAAAAAAAACCCGACTATATCTGGCTAATAGGGCTGCCTATGGGTTAAAAAAGTTTTTTAAATCCAGGTTCCCTTCTAGAAAGACAAGGTTTTTAATTTATAAACGCTAGTCAGACCTGTCTTAACGTATACATCCGAAACTTGGACAACGACAAAAGTGAAAGAAGATGCAATCATAATTATTAAAAGGAAGACACTACAGAACATATTTGGGGGTATAAATGAAAATGGTAATATGGGAAAAGGAGATTCAGTTATAGTTATACAGGATATAATAAAAATGATTTTTTTATTGACAACAAAATAAGAAAGGTATTTTTTTAGAACTACTAGAATTAGAAGGCGGGGAAGACCGTGACTAAAGTGGGCTGATTCGGTGGAGTCTGATTTTTTCTGCAATTAATGGAAAGAATTGGGAATCAAAGACCAATCAGAAGTCGTTAGGCAGAAATCTTAAGAGGGAGGCACTGGCTTATAATAGGTTGTTTAGCAATTATGATGATGATGTTAATATATATATGGATGTTTGTGTATATGAAATCGCATCACTCCAACACCGTTCAACCGATTACTATGAAAAATGGCATATATATGTATTTTTTGTGGAGAATGTTTTTGAGCTATCCTCCTTGTTGTAGCGCAGCAGCTCCCAGGTGGCGCTACAGCATATCAACTTCTGCAACGTTCAATCAATCTCCAAGTTGCCAACAGAGTCACCCAAAATGATGCCAACTTAGCTCTATCGCCATTATAATGTAAGAAACGCGTTGCTAGTATTACACTTTTAAGATATCCGATACTTGCGACAACTTTTTTTGAAAAAAGGAAATATGGAGATCTTTTTGTGATTTTTATATTTATATAGTATATTTTAAGGAAAAAATCCTAAAATTGGTAAAAGAAAAAAAATTATTATTAAAATGGGAAAAACTAGTAAAAATGTACAAAAATTACATAAACGGGGCCCGCTCTCTACAAAGATTTTATGAACAAATTCTCAAATTTTCAATTTTGATGTGTTACTTTGTTATTCCTGTTTGAAGTGATCTTCACGATAAGAAATATTTTAATTTTTACAAAAACTAGAGCACTTTTATCTAAGTCAAAAATTGATTGACTATATTTAAAGCTCTTTTGAAATAAAACAGCCAAAAACACTTATAATAAGCAAAAAATTTCAGCTAATTATTTTCAAAACGGCGTTGAGTTTTTCTTTCGCGTAAAACGCATATTTGACATCTTTAACATAAAAACGCTTGTAAGTGGAGGGAAAATAAAGCAATTAAAAAAAATGTAATAAAATTAACATATCATACACATAAAATAAATGCAACAAAAAATATATTAATATACATTATAAATTATTTACACTATTTTAAGCATTCATTACACAAAAGTTGTAACAATGCATTGATGAGCAGATACCATCTAAGAAAAATGTTTTCAATAATAGACTCAAAAGGGAGTTACAGGGGCGTTATAAATGAGAAAATTTTTTTGTCGGCTATTAGACCTACAAACTTAAAATTTGGCGAGTATGATTATTTGTTCAGCTGAGATATGAAAAAAGCTTTTTTTTGTTCAATTTGCAATTCACTTAAAATTAATTCATTAAAACTTTTTTAACCCTCAGTCTGTATTAATTAATTTTTCAATTTACCCGTGCGAAGAACCGGTATACTAGCTAGTATTATATAATAATTGATGCGAAAATTTTTCAGAGATTAATTAAAATTATAACAGTGTCACAAAATTATATCAGTTGATAAGCAAAAAATGTCATACAAAAAATAAGGAATAATAACTGTAATTGGCTTTTTGAACAAAGATAAAAATATTAAATATCTAAAGATAAGTATAAGTAGTAAATTTACTTCGTATTTTCTCATTTCTTTTTCCCACTTCAGGAAGGTTTCATACGTATGTAATAACAATTTCAATTCTCTCTCGCAGAATTTAATCACTATATTTACAGTTGCTAACATTTAATCATTATATTTTCAGTCTTGAAAACTAGAGTCATAAATCTTATTTTTAACTTACCGCATCTTTGTCTTTTTCTGAACATATTTCATTACTCAAGGGCAATGGGCCTTGATCTAAGGTGAATTCCGCTGATAAAATCTCATTCATCAAACCAACGATATTTTCTTCCCTGTCAAATAAAATCTTTGATTTTAAAGCAGTGATTAAAAAAATGTTGTATGAAAAAACTGCAGTAAAACATAATGCAGTAGAAAAAGTATTAAGATGTAAAATATTACAGGACAGGTTATATTTATTGGATATTTCTCCAAGCAACTTCATTTTTTGAAAAGTTTTCTCTCAAAAAAGCATGAAAATGAAGACATATTGAAACATTTCATATCAGACTTCATTAACTTTAAGATCAAAATTTCTTTTCTTTAAGATAGGAATTTATGCAATAAAATCTCCATGGGAAAAAGTATATATATATATTTATAACTATATGATTATTTTTATATTTTTGTTTATATGTATATGTATATGTGTGTATAAATTTATATATATGTGTATGTATATGTATATGATTATATATTAAAAAATTCTTATATTGGATTATATATATATATATATATATATATATATATATATATATATATATATATATATATATATATATGTGTGTGTGTGTGTGTGTGTTTTATATACACTCAGGAACATTGAAAATAGCGACCCAAGAAGAAAGCATCGGATTGAAATGAAATTTAATACACATAATGACACAGATGAGATATTCACTTGATCTCAAAAACAAGACAATTAAACGAATACAGGGTGTGCAACGACACAAATACTGAGAAACTTCAATAGCGCGTCGGACCACTTCCAGCTGCAATACATGCCGCCACACGGTCCGGCATTGAGTTGATTAGATACATTATGTTGTCTTGAGAAAGATGGACCCACAAATCTTTAACAGCCAACTCTAAATCATGTACAGAGTGACACGATGGCATCTGCCGTTTTATCTGATCCCACACGTGCACTACAGGGGACAAATCGGGGGAGTGGGTCAGCCATGGAAAAGTCTGAAAATGACGTAGGAAGTCTTGAGCAATTCTTGCTGTATGCGGACGAGCATTATCTTGCTGGAAAATTGCCCCTGGGAGACCATTTAGGAAAGGTCCTACATGAGGTCGAAGAATATCATCAACATAACGTTGACCGTTATGGTTCCACGCATCACAATTAAAGTGGACCGGCTATCATAGGCTATGGCTTCCCCAGACTATTACACCAGCTGTGCGGGCAGTGTGACGTAGAACAGTTTGGGGGGAGTTGTACCGCTCACCAGGGCGCCTCCACACCCATACACGGTTATCATCTGTCCCAAAAACAAACCGGGATTCATCACTAAACACAACCTTTTGCCAATCTGTGACATTCCACATTGATCTGGCTTGGCACCACTGTAGACGCAGTTGCCGATGTTACGGTGTTAAAGGGAGTGCACGGAAAGGGCGCTTGGATTTAAGATTTGCTTCTGCAAGGTGTCTGGAAATTGTTTGTGGAACAATTGCTACGCCTACGTCTGCTCGTATCGTTGAACGAGTAACTGTGGGGGCCACAAGTGCTTGCCGCACGATCCTTCGATCCTCTCTCCTCGTGGTCTTCCTGGTCTCTCCAGACCCGGTTTTCCGCACATGGGTACCTTCTCGTGTCCACTGCTCCCAACAATTTCTAACGGCACACTCCGAACGATCCACCTGGCCAGCAACACGGCGCGTGGACCAGCCTGCAGTTTTCATCCCGATGATCAGGCCTCTCTCAAACTCTCTTAACTGTGAGATATGTCTTCTAGCACGTTTACCTGGCATGTTTTTCTTACCAAAGTCTTCCTACAATCGGCGGGTATTCGTCACGTTTATGAATCTTCCAATTTGCCCTGGCTTATATAGCACCCTCTTCCTGATTGTAGCGCCATCTCGGCGTGTATGAGCATGCGTATTGGCACAAAACATGGATCATTTGCATATCACATTACGCTGTATTTATTTGCAAAGTTTCGCGATTGTACTTAGCTTCGTTCTTGGGTCGCTATTTTTAATGTTCCTGAGTGTATTACTTAAGGTATCCGACTATGTTCGGAAACGTGATTTCGCAAAAGCGTATAAATGGATAATATTTATGATATTTAGCGTCACTTAGATTGGAAAATGTATATAAAATTGCTTTAAGAATAGTTTTACAAAAATAAGTTATTTAAGTAAAATATTTTGACGAAAAATGAACATAGAATGACCCATTTTTAAAAGATTCTCCTTTTGTGAAAAACGCTTCTATTTTGATAATATTTTGCCTGTATATAGCTCAGACCTCTGTACAGAGGCTCAATTAAAATTTTTGAAATATATAACTTAGAAGTGGATTTATCCATGTTTCACTACAACAGAGAAGAGAAATTTTAAGAAAAAAATGTCGATGATTATTTCAATTGGTTGTAACTCTGAAAATAATTTGAATTTTTCAAAACATTTAGTTGAGCCTCTGTAGAGAAGTCTGAGCTATATACAGGCAAAATATTATTATAATAGGAGCGTTTTTCACAAAAGGAGAGCGTTTTGAATAAAGAATATTCTAAGCTAATTTTTTGCTGAAATATTGTATTTAAATAGTTTTTTTTTATTAAAATGTCCTTAAAGCAATTTTATACGTGTATTCTAATCTAAGTGACACTAAATATCGTGGAAATTATCCATTTATGCGCTTTTTCGAAATCACGGTTCCGAACGTAGTAGGATACATTAAAGATCCGATGTTTCATTCGTATCGAACTAATAGCTTGGAACAGCTATCAGATTATTCCTGTATAATTTCTACTTGATTTTCACATCTCAAGGATATTATACTTGTTGAAAATATTTTCACAGTACTTTATTACTTTATATAGTTTTTACTATTTAGAATACCAAGAATTTTAATGCAATTCAAATCGATTCTAAAAGTTACCATTAAATTTTGAACATATATTAAAATATTTATGATTCTTTTTAAGCTATATTTTTTGAAATAAATTTTATTCATCCTTCTTACATCCAAATTAATATTTTTAAATTTAAATTTTCTAAAATTATTAGATAAAGTTTTTTAAACCAACACAGTGTTATTTTTTTTTAGATTAACTTACTTCAAATGGACCTTTCCAATATCACTTGTTGTATTCCTCATATAGATCTGAAACAAAAAAAAATTATATCCTTATTTTTATAAACAATCAATTTTCAATGAAAGTTCGCTAAAGCTATTGGTGTCTCAACTTATAATTTCTCAACAGGATTTGATAATGAATAGGTCACCTGAATTAATATCTTATTCTTCAATTCATATCTTCCATATGAATATGAATTGATAAACTAGCTCAAAAGTAAGCATCGGTTGTTTGAGAATGTCTCAAATCTGAGGAGCGTACATGGCTCTAACCGCTTGGTCAGACAGCAGATACCAGATGCAAGAAATCTACAACAAAGAAATAGCACGCCTACATTAGGTTAAATTTTTATTCTTTCTGATATTAATTCCTAAACTGTCAATATTTTTGCCCAAAATTCTTTAAAAAAGGCAAATTCTTTCATTGCATCTAAACATAATATTTAATAGAAAGAAAAAAAAAATACAAGAATTTTATTTTACTTTTCAATTTTCAATTTTTAACATTATTTTTTTAATTTATAAATGTAGAATGCAAAAACCTCTACACATTTGGCTTTAATAAGTACAATCGGCATGCTTTGAAGTATGTTCTCATACTTACAAAAAATTTTCATGTTTATACCATTTTTTCAAATGATTGAAGATTTTGTGTGTGTGCATATATATGTAAGGATAATTAAATTAGATTAAAAATTAAATTCCCTATCTAGCACTTGACTCATCTTTCTCAGTTCCCATCTTCAAGTATCAAACTAATCACCCATTTATTTCTTCCGAACATATGGCCTAGCCAATAAACATGTCTAATTCCAGATCGTTAGATTTAATAGTCAACATATGTCAGCATTAACTTGCAAGCACCCTCTTCAAAGCAGCGATACTTACCATATGTTTTTCAAGTGTTATTCACTTGAAACCACCACCATGGCGTGCTTTTTCCTCTCTGCTCTCGGTGTCAGAACAGATGTAAAAATGAATGAATAAAGGTCGTCATTTCCCTTTTCTAACTTTAATCTGATTCTGTCTTAAAAATCATGACAGAATTAAAGCCGGCAGGATTTTTTTAATCTGTTAATGGATTTCAAATCTTAACGTAAAAAACTTATCTTTTTTATAAAATAATTTTAGTATAAAAACGAACGCCAATTGCGGTAATAAATGATATGGAGAATTTGACGGAACACCGAATGCACCGTATGCCTTGTAACGTCACTTCTCCGAAACATCAACATCTAGTCGGCTTCTTTGTGGACCCGACACCCACACGTACATCTTGCAGCTGCAACGCAACCCCTTTTTGACCCTCGAGGAATCTAGCCCGTCGACCGGAAGATGAGGGGAGAGATGCTTTGAACTTGCACGGGAGCGGTGACCAACGAATCCTCCTCTCACAAAATAGTGGACTCTAACAATCTATAATTAACTTTAATAACTGTAATGTATCATTCTAATAATAATTTTCAATAGTTGTGACGTAATTAAATACCATATTTAAATTAATCAAGAATACGCTACCGTTATTCTTTCAACAAACGTTACAGCTTAGAGTTTGGTGGCAGCGCTTTGGGATAAAAAGTTAGCATTCAGGACCCGTGAGAGGAGGAAATTTTGGGTTTTTACGGACGGACCGCAACGCAGGGAGAAAAAGACATCTTCGGAAGCCGTGCTGCAATTGAATTCAGCTTAGGAGAAGGAGAGCGTCCTGCTCAAAGAAGATCAAACTGATCTATAGTGTTTACGGCCACACACACACAGTGTCCGAAGGAAAAGCGATTTTCGGAAGCAGTGCTGCGATTGAATTCATCTTTGAAGCAGTGCCACGAGTGAATTCAAGGCTGGTCAAACTGACCACACTTATTGTTAAGGGTGAAAGATTCAAGATTGGTCAAAAGGACCATTGTTCACACGAAAGAGTTCAAAACCACTAGTGCCATATTACTGCACATAATTTGCTTCTCACAGCAAGCTGAGTACTTCAAATGGGTGAGTACTGTTATATTTTTGAGTTGCAAACTGCATATTGTATTAGGAATTTTGATTAAAATGTTCTTTACAAGTTTTGAAATACTTAGTGTTTTTTCTTGCATGGGAACAGTGTTATTTTGTTTCTAGAGAATTGTAATTGTATTTCAAGCATTAGGTGCAATTTTAGCTTAAGATTTATTGTGTTTTAAGTCTCTTGAATGATTTTGATTATTTTTAGTGTTAAGTTTTTCTTTGTGTATTTCTGTGTATGCATGGGACCAGTGTTATTGTATTAATAGAGAATAGTAACAAAATAGTGCAAAATTTAGCGTGACATTTATTTGATATTGTTTAAAAAATGGCTTTCCTTGGTAAAGGGAAAAAGCAAGACATGTTGCAACTTGCTCAGGAATTAGGAATAAATGCCACTTTAAATATGACTGTCCCTAGAATAAAAATTGCAATCACTAACAATGAAGGTTATGAAGAGGAATTTGTTAAAAATATGTATGAGACTATCATTGCAAATGGAAAAAGATTGGAAGAGTTAGAAAGGGCTGAAAAAATAAGATTGGAGGAGTTAGTAAAGGAGCAGGCATTAAAAGAGAAAGAATTACAGCTGAAATTTGATTTAGAAAGGTTTAAAATAGAATCCGGATTTAGGGTAAACGATGAATCAAACGATTCTACAAATACATGTTCTGTAACCTCTAATTTAAACTTAAAAAAATTGATCCCAGATTTCGATCCTAAGCAGTCAGATATTAGTTTATATCTAGTGATCTTTGAGCGCCAGGCTAAAAGGGCGTCAATAGAAAAGAAAGAGTGGGTGGGGCAATTATTGGGTTTGTTACCCCTAGAGATCGTGCAATTTATTGCTCGCGAACCGGAGGAACAAGCCGAAAATTATGATTATGTAAAGAAATTATTACTTAAAAGATTCAAGTTAAGTCCGGAGGTCTTTCGGCAAAAATTTGTCCAACACCAGAAAAAATCCGATAGCACCTGGAAGGATTTCACTTTTGAAATTACGAATTATCTAGATGAGTGGCTGATTGGCTTAGAAATAAATACGTTTTAAGATCTTAAAGATCTAATGGTGGTAGATCAATTAAAAAAACGCGCCAATGCTAGTATGAAAGATCATTTTTTAGATAATTGGGCAAACCTTAAATCAGCTACTCAAATAGCAGAACTCTTTGATAATTATGAGGACGTCCGAAAGGTAAATTCGAAACCCATGGATAGGTTGGGCAGGAATGATAAAATTTTGACATACTCAGGGGTCAAGGAAAAAGAAAATAGGTTTGGGAAAACTTCCCCCAGATTAGGAGCTTCTGTTCCAGAGAGTACTAGAGAGAGAACTTTTGAAAAACGCGTGATACAAAGATGTTATCATTGCAATATGCCCGGTCATATAAAAGCCGTTTGCCTTAAATTAATAAAAAACAAAACGACGGAAACTCTCAATAATATTGAAGGAAATGAAAACCCGGATTTTCTTAATTCATATACAACAAAGGGCTCTGTGAATGGTAACGAGATAGACATTCTTAGAGATACGGGAGCGGCAATAGATTTAGTATGTGCAAAATACATAAATCCTTCTTCTTTCTCTGGTGAAAATGTTTGGGTAAAACAACCGTTAAGCCCAGAATTAGTTTGTTTACCTTTGGCGGTCGTGGAAATTTCCGGAAATTTTGGAACGGTGCAAACTAAGGCAGCGGTTTGTGGAAATCACTTAAATCAACACGGTCGATATTTGCTTGGAAATAAAACGGCTGAACTAATAAAAGGAAATTTAGGCTATAATTTCCTGTCAGTCGAAATACTGAATGCTGTCCAAACAAGGTCTCAAGTCAAAGCGGCTAGAGAAGAAAGGGGAATAGATAGTGGTGAAGCTAAGAAAGGGGAAGATGAGGCTAGAATTGTTTCTTCGGATGCAGAGGACGAAATTTCAATACCTGCACTCCAGGAATATGTTCCGGATTAGCACTGCTAAGGGTTACGCGAGAAAATTTAATCAATGCTAAAAAAATAGCGAGGAGATTAAATTTTTATATGAACAGGCAGCCAGACAAGTGCAGGTTACCAATCGGGTTTATTCGCTAGAGAAGGAATTATTGGTCAAAAATCGTGAAGATAAGTTAGGTAACGTGGTGAAGTTAATAGTTGTGCCGGAAGGGTTGCGTGACCCCATTAAATCCTTGTGTCATGAGGGAACATCTGCACACCTGGGAATTACGAAATCCAAAGACAAATTAAACCGATATTTTTACTGGCCGAATTGCTATAGAGATATGGAACAGTTTGTAAAAACTTGCGATCAGTGTCAGAGGGCTGGGAAGCCCAATGATAAAAAGAAAGCTCCACTAAAATTGGTCCCTGTTATTCAAGAGGTTTTTACTAAGCTAAATATTGATGGGACTCTCCCGATCACATCTAAAGGGAATCGATATCTTATCACGCCCATTTGCATGTCATCAAAATTCCCTGAAGCTATTCCGGTGTCTGATATTAGTTCCGTTAGTGTCACAGATGCGCTGTTAAACATCTTTAGTCGGATGGGGTTTCCCCGTGAAATACAATGTGACCAGGGTACTTCTTTTACTAGTGCTCTGACTACCGAGTTTTTTGAAAGATTCGGAATACTTATCAGGCATAGAGTTCTGTGTATCATCCACAGAGTAACCCTGTTGAGCGATTTCTTTGAACATTGAAACGACTCTTACGAGTCTTATGTTTAGATGCAGGCTCCGAATGGGACAAACATCTTCCGTCAATTCTTTTAGCGTTACGGACAGTATCTCATTTAAATACAGGGTATACACCGTCAGAGTTGGTGTATGGGAAACATTTGTGAACCGCAGAGACTTTAGTAATGGAACATTGGATGGAACCGGAAGAAGAAGGTGATCTCGTCACTGAATATATGTTTAAGTTAATAAATAGATTAAAAAGATGCCAAGAAGTAGCTATAAATAAAATGGAGGAAATGCAAGTTAAGCGGAAAACTTGGTATGATAAAAACGCAGTAAAACGTGAATTTAAGGATGGGTATTTAGTCCTAGTGTTAGCTACATCCAGAACAAATAAATTAGCAGTGCAGTGGATAGGTCCTGGGACAATTTTAAATAAAATTTCGGAAACGAACTATTTAGTAGAAATCCCCGGCAGACGCGAAACATCTCAAATCTATCATATAAATATGCTAAAACCATATTACAAAAGGCCAGAACACGTTAACGTAATTATTAATGAGGAAACGCAAAACTCTCTCGCAGACCAGGAATTAGAAATTCCGTACTTAGAAAACAATTCTCTCGTTTATGATTTCGAGGACGTAATCCAGGCTAGCGAGTTGAACAAACACCTTCACGACAAACAAATGGATTTACTGCGCGAATTATTAAATAAATACTCTAAATTTTTTTCAAACAATCCCGGTTTAACTAATCTGGTTGAACACGAAATCCGGTTAGTTAGCAATCAACCAGTTAGGACGAAGCCCTATCGAATGTCGAACCGACAAAATGAAATCTTAAAAAACGAAATTAACCGAATGTTAA
Organism: Trichonephila clavipes; assembly: GCA_019973935.1. NCBI lineage: Eukaryota > Metazoa > Arthropoda > Arachnida > Araneae > Nephilidae > Trichonephila > Trichonephila clavipes. The sequence continues at coordinate 296,088 of BMAU01009159.1, read as the reverse complement.
AATTAGGTATCATTGAGGTAGGAGAATCACAGATTACATGTCCCCTATGATTTTAGTTGAGGTAGCTGGGAAAGAACCTCGTCCATGTATTGATTACAGGAAATTAAACGGGATCATTAGAACGGAATATTTTCCTCTTCCGAATATCGAAGAACGCGTAGAAAAAGTATCGGCGGCTAAATTTATTACCGTCTTAGACCTATCTAAGGGTTATTGGCAAATACCTTTGAGTAAAACTGCACAGCGATACGCAGCCTTCTGTACTAGCTTTGGTACATACATACCCCTAAGGATGAGTTTCGGATTAAAGAATGCTCCATATTTCTTTAGTAAACTCATGGCTGAATTACTTAACGGACTAGAGGATTTCGTTGTCCCGTATCTAGACGATATCGCAATTTTCTCAGATACTTGGGAGTCGCACATTAAACATATGGAAACGGTTCTGCAGAGAATAAAGAGAGCTAAGTTAACGATAAAACCTTCAAAGTGTAAGTTTGCGCAACAAAATGTCAATTTTTTGGGTCACATTGTGGGTCAGGGTTTTCGCACCCCTTCCGAGATCAAAGTTCAGGCTGTTCTAGAGTTCCCTACCCCTCGCACGAAAACCTTTAACCCAATTAACTGAACAAGGTGAGGAGCATCCAATCCTTTACCTGAGTAAGAAATTTTCAGAGGTAGAGAAGCGTTATTGTACGACGGAGAAGGAATGTGCTAGCATTGTTTTCGCAATTAAAAGGTTACATTATTACTTAGATGGAAATTCATTTTTAGTTATGACCGATCACAACCCGTTGGTGTGGTTAAATAGAAACGTTAGTTCTAACCCTAGATTAATGCGATGGGCTTTGGCTTTGCAACCATATAATTTTAGAATTGTATATCGGTCGGGTAAAAGTCACAAAAATGCAGATAGTCTCAGCAGATCGGTGACAGATAATTAGGAATTGTTAACAATGTTCTCTTGCTCATGAATAATAATTGTTGCTTATAATGTTTTTTTTAGTTAAAAGTTAATAATTGTATTAATTTTATTTATTTACTAGTACTGTATATCATATCGAATGGAGATGCGTGTCAAAAGATAAAGCCATGAAAAGCAAATGTATTAATATGCTTAATTTTGTGTATAGGGTTTTAAAATATACATAAGTATTTAGTTTACGCAAGAGGCATATCGTGAAAAATATTTTGTGTGTAAGGTTGTACACTTCGCATATCATATCAACACACACATGTCGTTAGTATAATTTTTATTAAGTATTGTGGCGAAGAATATTTTACGTGTAAGGTCTTACATTAGCATTTGATATAACATGTTGTTAGTATAATTGATAATAGGCATTGTGATAGGAGTGTTTGTATTTTTATTTAATGTTATAGTATGTTTTCTTACATTGCTATTCATCATTTTCGTAATATGGATTTGTGTAAGTTCCCTAGCAAGAGCACTCACTCAATAGAAATAAGTAATTCCAAATTTAGTTCAGCGTTTTTCATTAATAATTAAAATTGCAGCTCAGAAATATAGTGGTGCTTGATGAAGGAATGTGTCGGTAATCTGTCAGTTGTCTCATCGTCATTCCATTAAACTTTTCTCAACGGAAAAGTTCTATAAGAGAAGGCGAAAACAGAGCTGTAACGTCACTTCTCCGAAACATCAACATCTAGTCGGCTTCTTTGTGGACCCGACACCCACACGTGCATCTTGCAGCTGCAACGCAACCCCTTTTTGACCCCCGAGGAATCTATCCCGTCGACCGGAAGATGAGGGGAGAGATGCTTTGAACTTGCACGGGAGCGGTGACCAACGAATCCTCCTCTCACAAAATAATGGACTCTAACAATCTATAATTAACTTTAATAACTGTAATGTATCATTCTGTAAATAATATTCAATGGTTGTGACGTAAATAAATTCCATATTTAAATTAACCAAGAATACGCTACCGTTATTCTTTCAACAAACGTTACAGCCTGTATATGAAGACGTCGGATTGCCGGAATAAAAAATGACACGAAAAAAAAAACGCGCTAATAATCCTAGGAAGAACATCGCTCTTAACACCGAGAAGAATGTAGTGCTTACCGCCGAACGTTATTCTGTCTTTGCGGAAGAGGCCATCCAGTTTACTGTGAACGGAAGAAACATTCTAATGGAGAAATAAAAAGAAGATAAGTGTGAATCCCTTATTCCCCCGTGATGAAAGACGTCACTTCCTTTCGACACAGAAAAATAAAAGGAAAAAATCTTCTTCGCCGGAAAGTCTGCACGGTAATAATGTGAATTTGATCACCATATAATAATAGTGAAGTACCAACATTGAAAGAAAAATAAATAAATTAAATTTTACTAGTGAAATAACGTGACAACAGCATCTGGATTAATGTTCACCAAGGAGTTCTGCCGTTGCAAAGTGGAGGTCAGTTAAATTGTATATTTCCAATTTTAGTAACATTGAAGAACTGAGTTTTGCTGAACAGGACTTTACGAAAAAGAATAATGTATGATATGATATGGTATTTAATTTTTATAATATAGTTGTGTTATAAATGAGATATTTTCTTTATATTTTAATTGAGAAAACAAAGTATATAGGTTTAGTCATACAAAATTTTGAGAAATTTTAATATATACTTCTCATAATTTTATCTTAAGATGTCGAATGAGTTAAGAGTTATGATAGAAATTGGTGTTTTAAAGTGAAAGATATAAATTAAGTTTTTAGAAAAATGACTAATGAGAGAACTAATACTAGAGATATTGATTTTTATAAGAAACAAAAGTAAAGTCAAGTTGTATTCTTTTTTCTCCAATGAATTCAATTGTTTTGTTAATTATTTTATTCAGCAGTAATCTTATTGCATGTCATTTAATTTTTTTTTTTTTTTTTTTGAAATTGTGTGTTTTGATATACCGGCCATTTATCAGGATTCACTATTTCTCGAAATTTTTCTTATCTAAAATTAAAATTAATTTAATAACTTGAAGCTTATTTTTGGATATTACACAATGGATAAGCGAGAATACAATCATTATAATTTTGTATATGTCTCGAAACATTAAGAGGATAAACTTGTTTAGTTTGATATGTACACCTCTCATTGTTTCTTATCAGTATCCCTGAACATTTGTGAGTTGATGACGCAGATTTCTCTAAGAGATGTGTTCAAAATTAAGTAAGGTGATACAGTTTTATTAGTGAATGTGTGATGCAAGAGAAATTCAAGAATTTTTGTCTATGAAACGTATTTTTAGAAGGTTACGGAAAGATTCAAAATATTGCATGCGAGTTACAATGAATATTGTGAAAAATTTTCAGAAATACTAAAAGTTATTATTGAAGTGAGTCCACTTTTCCGACTCAAAATAATAAAAAAGAGCTCTTATATTCTTATAATTTTTATATTTTATAACGCATATGAAATAAAACATTGTTTATTGTGTTAGATAGTGCATAGAAGTTGTGTGTTATACACCGTTTTCATATTATTAATAATTTCATTTTATTAGTGTCTATATATTTTTTTTTATCTTTTTAAAAAATGTATTTTATATATGCAAAATGTGTGTAACAATATAAGATATTACTACGATGGCGCCAGAGTAGATTTTTATCCAAAATTATTATTTTAACATTTGTATGATTTAATGTATTTTTATATTTACTATCTTATTGTTTGATATATTATTTTCCAACATAATTTTTTTGAAAATATCTACCAGCTATAATGCGAATCTATTATTATGAAGGAATAGGAGGAAACGCGGGCTCTTATTCTGGATGTCGAATATGTTTGAACAAGCTGGTCTTCATTTATATGTATGGAAATTCATTTTTATCAATTAATATGTTGGAAGTGTCCTTACTGTGTTTGTTGTTATAGTTTCGTTTATTGTATTGCTTTTTGATTTTAGTATTACTATTGCTTAAATATTTGTACTGTGTTTAATATGTCTTTCTAAATAATGTTATGTATTGTTTTGTGTTTATTGAAAATTGATTAAGTTTGTAAAGAGAGAAAAAAAAACCACGCCATGACTCCCTTTTAAAATTGGGGGGCAAATGTAAGGATAATTAAATTAGATTAAAAATTAAATTCCCTATCTAGCACTTGACTCATCTTTCTCAGTTCCCATCTTCAAGTATCAAACTAATCACCCATTTATTTCTTCCGAACATATGGCCTAGCCAATAAACATATCTAATTCCAGATCGTTAGATTTAATATTTAACATATGCCAGCATTAACTTGCAAGCACCTTCTTCAAAGCAGCGATACTTACCATATGTTTTTCAAGTGTTATCCACTTGAAACCACCACCACGGCGTGCTTTTTCCTCCCTGCTCTCGGTGTCAGAACAGATGTACAAATGAAAGAATAAAGGTCGTCTTTTCACTTTTCTAACTTTAATCTGATTCTGTCTTAAAAATCATGACATATATATGCGCACACAATTTGAAGAATAGTGTAATACAACGTCTTATATTGCAATCAAGTCAACATAAGACGAATATATTGCAATATATCGGCTTTTTGGATTTTCTTCCCATTTTCATTTCATCTGATGCAACAAGATGATGTTTAAGCGGTATTCCAGATCCCACAAAAGGTTCGTTAATTTGTTAAAAAGTCTTGCAGTTTATTAGAATTCAACCTAAGTCTTCTATGAAGAATTCTTACCAAACTTATTTTCTATATTTGAAATTGACGTGGTGATTCACAAATTCATTTAGTAGGAAATTGTTGAAACGAGACACCAAGTTCTCCTTCAAAAATCCTTTAACCAAGATAACCTGAAGATCAAAAGATCTCTCCAAGCCCTCCTACCCCTTTTCAGCTGTAAATCTAAACTTTTGCTGAATAGTAACAGAGCAAATTATCTCTATTTCCATGTGCAGATATTTACATATGCCTGCCAAATCTGTTGTATTGCAGCCGCAACCCATCTCAGTAGGCTCCAAATTAATACATAGGCTTCCAGATCCAGTAGTTAGGGGTGGTCAGGTTCATACTGAACGTCTCGATCACATCTTACGAAAATACCTCCACTGAGAAACATCCAAACTAAATTCGAGAGAATCAGAACCCTTTCTAATGCTTTCCATAACCAAGTCTCTCATAATCATAAGAGCACAATAGTCTTTTCAGTCCTCCTCTACTGCTCTGGGAACTCATAACTATCCACTTCAAAACACAAATCTGAATAACCCCTTTCTAATTAGCTGAATGTCAGAATTTTGCATTTGAGCTCACTTAAATGAGTGTAAATGCTTGATTCTTGTTCGAATGGAGAATGACCCTCTAGTTCAGCGGTAGATTAAAAAAGATTCTTGCATGTTTTATCTGAAATAAAAGACCAATCAGTCCGATTTTGGTGGAAAATGACGCTATTCGCGTGGCTCAAATTTGGCTGCGGTGACGCTATTACGTATAAGTTTTAAAATTTTACGAAACGAATTTCAAAAGGATTATGAAATAGCCTTAACCAATATTTTCGGACTACTAAATATCTAATTATATAGGGATATTCATGATTCCCTTCATAGGAGCTATAGCAGTGATGGAGAACTAATGGCACGCGTGCCATTGGTGGCTCGCAATTTAAAATTTTGCGCACGCCACCGATCAAAACGGATTGTATTTTAGTTCAAGATAAAAAAAAAGTTCAACATGAAGTATTACGAACAAAAGTGGGTGATCAGTCTCTGTTTTCAGGGAGATTTTTTCAGTTCAATGAATTATCGGAAATATGACTTCATTTAATAAACTGAACTTGTCCCAATTGGATTGATTAGAGATTGAAAAATTTGAAATGCAACTGATTGATTTACTGTATAGTTCAAGATGGATTAAAAAAATTGTTGAAAAAAAGGAGAAAGTTGGAATTGATTAAAACAGAAATATTAACAAGCAATATAAGTAAACATGTGAGTAATGAAATTTTAGAAACATGGAATTGAATTCCAGACACATTTAACTGTTTGAAGAAGCTGGTTCATGCTATTTTATTCATTATTTTCATCTACCTATGTCTGCGAGTCATTATTTTCAGAAATGAATAACATTAAAGACTGGCTTAGAAACCATTTGACAGTTGAGTCCAATTCAGCAGGCATTCTGCTAGAAGTAACATCTTACAATCCTAATATAAGTTATTTTTCATCTAATCTGCAACAGCAAAAATCGCACTAATACTTTAATTTGAATCACACGTATTACTAAAACATTTACTACTATAAAGAACAAAATGCAGAGTTTTTCGTAGCAAATGAAGAGGTTTTAGGTTTTAGTATTTAATTTTATTATTTTCTCAGTAATCAGAAGTCAAAATCATTTGATGACACGTCTAAATCTCATTGAATATTTCTGTAGAAAAAATGGCACTTTGATCCATAAAGATTCGACACCCCTGAGCTATAGTAACTCATTAGTATTCATAGAACTAGCATGAGTACAGCAAAAAGGAAATTTATTTTGAAAGGATACAGAAAAATTTCAAGCTTTATTTACTTACTTTGCAAGTGTTCTTTGTGTGAAACCTTGATTACATGGCATGCATTAAAAAGGTAGCTACTAGACATGGTTCGATCACTGTTATTGACACCACGTGTTATCCTTTCCATGTTATCTAAAAACTTAGTCTTTAACGTAAAGCCAAGCTTTTGTTCCTCTTTACCGCGGGATGTAGCTGAAGCTGCGGGATATAGATAACTTTTACCATTTTCTTATTACTTTACAGTAGAATGTAACTATATCTATTTTTAAATATATATATATATATATATATATATATATATATATATATATATATATGATTGTTTTTTCTTTCTTTTTTACAAATTTCCACAATTTTATTAAAAACATTTCCTCTTCACATTGATCTCTTTTGAGTCTGGTAAATATTGTTCCTTATATTGTTAAAAATATTTTTTTCACATTTAAATACTATTATTTACCTGCAATTTGACAAAAGTATAATGATATAAGGAATATAGTTACGTTTTACAATACATTATAATAGATTTTATATTTATTAAATTCATGGTGTCTACTTTTTTAAACGGATGACTATACATTAAATTATTATAATACAAAAACTGACCATTTTATTTTTGCTCAATTTCATTCCTCGATTTATTTTTGGGCTTCTTCATTTGAAATTTACTTGTAAAACAGGATGTGCATGATCTCAACCACTTTATGCGGAAACTACAAAAAAAAATGAATAAAGAGTCCTTCATTTTATTTTCAATATCACATTTCAGTTTTCCTTCCATGAGCTATTGTGTGTAAATTACTTTTTGGAAATTTCACAAAAGCTTATTGAGGATGTTATTATCGCTCTATTTCATTTGTTAGTATATGAAATAAATATTATTTATGCCCAGTTATAAAATTTTTGCATAATTTTCACAAATTCATTTAAGCCTGTTTAAATAACACCATAAAAATTATCACCTGAAATAATTTTACAAATATAATTTTTTAAAAAATTATAAGAGTTTTTAGCATGTTAGGTATAGGATAAAAAGACCTTATCTTTTTTCCATTGTGTGTGTGTGTAAAAAACTCATGATACAGAGACTCAGAGAATTTGAGCGATTTTCATTTAAATAGTTTGCTGTTAGTGATGAGAAGTTTAAAAAATTGTGTGAGAATTTTCTGGTATTTATGTCAACTTGTATTGATATTTGATCAAGTAAAATGTGGGTCAAAACGTGACCTTTTTGAATGTGTTTCTGTTCACATTTGTGAATGTGGTATGAGTATAAATTTTTTATTATGAATTCAGTTTTCAAAATCTTTTGTTTTTAGTTACTTCTTTAAAATAACTCAATTTTTAAAAATTCTTTTGGATTTAATTTATATGTAAGTTTATTCAATCCCTACTATTATATATATATATATATATATATATATATATATATATATATATATATATAGTTCACACATTCTCCCAATATATATTTATATATATTGTTCAAAATTTCAATCGTTATTTAAATACTTTTTATTCATCCATTCAAGTTCAAATACATTTTTTTAAAAATTGTAGTGGACGACACAATGTTAATACAGTATTTTTCAAATGTATTAATTCAGTAGTTAAAATTAATTAATTATTTTTGGTTAGGAGATATATTGCCACACGCATAATTTGCTACAAGTCCCGATAGCCGAGTTGGCAGAGCGTTGGACTGAACTTCCTCAGGTCTCGGGTTCGAATCCCGGCCCCGGCAGATTTATCCAAAGACTGGAATTTTGTTTCCGTTTTTAATGTATTGTTTCTCTAGGTTCTAGATGAATCCAGATCATTCTTTAGAGTGCATACTAGTTATTTCTCGAATATTCCGAAGTGTATAAAAGCAGAGTTCATCGCCAGTTGGGCATGTTCTCAGTCCAGTGTTGTATCGAGCTCCAAGCGTTAGAATAAATCTAATTGTTAGTTTAATTGAACTGTGTACTTCTTTCGAACTCCGTGACAAGTTTGGTGGAGGCGCGGGGTACAATTACGTCAAACGTGGATAATAGTGACAACCTTCGCAGGAGCCTCCGATTAAGAGGATTATCCCCCGAATTCGGACTGTTAAAAGAAAATAGTAGGAAGAGGACAAAAATGCCGACCGAGCAAGAAGCCAAGCCCGCTGTAGTAACACCTTTGTTACAGCAATGGAGGAGCCCATCGACCTTCCGAGGAGCGCCTGGGGAAGACCCTCTCAAATGGCTTAAAGAGTACGATCGAGTAGCCAACTTTAACAAGTGGGATGACATGATGTGCCTGGCTAACGTTTATTTCTTTTCTTGACGGTACTGCGAGACAGTGGTATGTCAACAACGAAGACGCCTTAGATTCCTGGGAAGCGTTTAAAAATGGACTAAGTGGACTTTTCGGTGACCGTCAAAAATATACCAGAAGGGCAGAAGAACAACTAAAATGCCGAGCCCAGCGTTCAGGCGAGAGTACACAGTCCTACATACAAAGTGTATTAGGACTTTGCCAAGAGGTAAATCCTCTGATGAAAGAAGACGAAAAAGTGTCACACCTAATGAAAGGTGTTGCTGAGGATATTTATCAGGCCCTGTTGACGAGAGAAATCAACGACACAGCAAGTTTTATCAAATGGTGCAACTATATCGAAGATATGAAGCAGAAGAGAGTTGGTCGACCGAGATTTGAAAGGCTTCCAAACGTCGTACCGGTTGCATCCCTGACGGATGAGACTGATTTGGTCTCTCTTATTCGCACAATCGTACGAGAAGAAGTCCATCGACTAGTTAACCAGACGCAAGAATCTTTGGACTCCGATCCCCAATCCTTAGAAGAGATCGTTCAAGACGAAGTTGAAAGGGTTTTGGCCCCAGTGTCAACAAAACCTACAGAAAATAGACCACGACCAACATACGCCGCTGTAACCAGGAAATACAGAGCTCCTGTTCAGAAATTCCCACCTGAACCAAGAAAAACAGATGTGTGGAGAACGGCTGACAACAGACCTGTTTGTTTCACTGCGGACGTCCTGGACATGTAATGCGCTACTGCCGAGAGAGAAAGGCTGTCTTTGACAACTCTCGAAACCGCCGACGGAACTTCGACGACGTTGGCACTGAAGAAGAAATACGCCGACCAAACTCTTCTCGCCGTTTTACGCCAAGTCCCACGAGAGGCCGATCCCCAATACGTCGTTACAGATCCCCGTCGCCATATCGCCGATCCAGTCAGTCGCCAGGCCGTAGAAGCGAGGAAAACTAAGGAGAGCGACCTTCCAAGGAGGTGAGGCCGCGTGTACTGGAAATCCTCCGTCGACCGCCAAGATGACTGGTAACCAACTAGACGTAATAATAGATAAGAAGCCGATACGTGCTCTAGTAGATTCTGGGGCATCGTTTTCTGTCATATCCGATAAGTATCGCCGATTTTTAAAGAAAGTTCTGTTTGCTGATGCCAAGAGCGTTATGCTGAAAGTTGCGGATGGAAATTTTGTTCGGCCGATAGGGAAATGTGTTTTACGTGTCCGTATAAACAATCGAGAACTGCCTTTGAATTTATTGTTTTATCACATTGTAGCCATGACGTCATCCTAGGATGGGACTTTTTAGAGGCGTCTCAAGCCGTTATAGACTGTGGACAAAATGAACTTGTTCTAGAAGACATCTGTCGAGACTCCACAGCGCCTGACGCCTGGAATTTGTATGCCACCAGGGACTATACACTTAAGCCGCATTCTTTAACTAGAATAACAGTATCAGGATATCAAACCCGAGGAGACATAAATGTAGTTCTAGACGGTAGCAAACATTTGCTCTTCGAGAAAAATATTGCTACACCGTCCATGGTATCCACATATCGTAACGGAAAAAGTGATGTCTGGGTTACCAACCTGCAGTTCCGAAACCAAATCATCCCTAGAGGAATGTGCATAGGCCAAGCTGAACCACTAAATGAAGGGCATCTATGTGTTATTTCCGACACATCGGGTTGCTTGGATGACCAGCAAGAAACTTCGAGTCACAGATGAATTGTTCGTTAATGATGTCACCCGAGTTAAGTGACGAACAGAGAAACAAGCTATCCGAACTACTCCGGAAATTTTCTGGGCTTTTCACGAAGACCGACAAGTCGACAGCCGCGAAGACGAATGTGAAACACAGGATTTTTACTGGTGATCATGCTCCAATCAACCAACGAGCCTACAGAGTCTCGCCGACTGAAAGACGCATCATTCATGAAGAGGTTCAGAAAATGCTTGATGAAGGTATCGTCCAACCCTCTGAAAGTCCTTGGTCATCACCCATTGTGCTCGTAAGAAAAAAAGACGGTAGTTGGCGTTTTTGCGTCGATTATCGCAAGCTGAATAGCGTCACGAAAAAGACGTTTATCCTCTGCCTCGTATTGACGATACGCTCGACTGTCTGAAAGGTGCCATGTTCTTTTCTTCCATGGATCTCCGATCTGGTTATTGGCAAATAGAAATAGACGAAGCGGATCGTGAAAAGACGGCATTTATTACCCCCGAAGGCTTATACGAGTTTAAAGTCATGCCGTTTGGTCTCTGTAATGCACCTGCGACCTTCGAGAGAATGATGGACAATTTGCTACGCCATTTTAAATGGACTATGTGTCTTTGTTACCTAGATGACATAATAGTGTTCTCAGAAACTTTTGAAGACCATCTTATACGATTAAGACTTGTTCTAAAATGTCTTCAGGAAGCTGGTCTTAAATTAAATTCAAAGAAGTGTCTTTTTGCTGCCCAAGAAGTAAAGATTCTGGGCCATCTTGTATCTAGTAATGGCGTTCGTCCCGATCCCGACAAAATAAAAGCCGTAAGAAATTTTCCCACTCCAAAGAATATACATGACATACGAAGTTTTCTTGGCCTTTGTTCATACTTTAGAAGATTTATTAAAGGTTTCTGTTATCTCGCCGAACCTTTGCAGTCGTTGCTGAAAAGTGGCGTGGAGTTTCATTGGGGTCCTGAAGAGGTGGAAGCATTTAACAGTCTTAAGAAAGCACTTACTTCGGATCCAGTATTGGGGATGTACGACGAAAGAGCTTCTACAGAAATCCATACTGATGCAAGCGGGTACGGTATCGGAGCTGTCCTAGTACAAATTCAGAATAATGTCGAGAAAGTTATAGCATACGCTTCTAGAACTCTGACAAAAGCCGAAAAGAATTATTCCACCACAGAAAGGGAATGTCTTGCCATCGTATGGGCTACCAACAAATTTCGGCCGTACATATTCGGAAAACACTTTACTGTTGTAACTGACCATCATTCCTTGTGCTGGCTCATGAATTTAAAGGATCCTTCAGGAAGGCTTGCCAGATGGGCCCTCCGACTTCAAGAGCATGATTTTGACGTAAAATATAAAACCGGTAAGAAGCATAGTGACGCCGACGCTCTTTCGAGAAATCCAGTGGAAGAGGAAACGGAAACATCAGACAAATTTTTAGCAGTCACGACGAGTATGAACCTTGCGATGGAACAGAAAAAGGATCAAGACCTTGCGAAATTAAAAACTTTTGAGCAACTCATCCAAAAACGAAGAATTCAGATTTATCGACGGTATCCTTTGCAGGAAGAATTTTGATCCAGATGGAAAGTTGTGGTTGCCAGTCATTCCTAAACATCTACGAGCAGACATACTAAGGCACTTTCATGACGCCCCCACCGCAGGACACCTTGGTTTCACGAAAACTTATGACAGGATACGCAAGAGATTTTACTGGCCGGGAATGTACCGAAATGTCGTTCGGTATGTCATGCATTGTCGGGAGTGCCAAAGGAGAAAGTCCGTTCCTCAACGACCACCTGACGTTTAGTTCCCATCCCTCCAGCTATAGCTCCTTTCCATCGCATTGGAATTGATCTCCTTGGGAGATTTCCAAAGTCTGCTCATGGAAACAAATGGATAATAGTCTGCACGGATTACTCAACACGATATGCAATAACAAAAGCCTTGCCGACAGCCGAAGTCGACGAAATAGCGAAGTTCTTACTTGAAGAAATTGTCCTCAGGCATGGAGCTCCTCGAGTAATTATCACAGATCGTGGAGCCGTCTTTCGATCCAGACTTGTTTCCTCTCTCGTCGACTTGTGTAACATTGATCATCGCTTCACAACGGCGTATCATCCCCAAACAAATGGACTGACGGAGCGCTTCAATAAGACCTTGGCCGACATGTTGTCAATGTATGTGGATGTAGAGCAGAAAAATTGGGATGAAATTCTACCATTTGTAACCTTCGCTTATAATACCGCTAAACAAGAGACCACAGGTTTTACGCCGTTCTATTTACTTCATGGTCGTGAAGCGGAAACGACACTAGATACAATGCTACCATTCTGTCCTAACGATTTTGATGACAATAACATCACCAAGATAGCAGCCAGAGCCGAAGAATCACGACAGCTAGCCCGAGTGCACACTCTGAGAGCTCAAGACAAAGATCGTCGACGTTACGATTCCAAACACCAAATGGTATCTTACGCTCCCGGAGATCTCGTATGGGTTTATACTCCAGTGAGAAAAAGTCGGTCTCTCCGAAAACTCTTAAGAAGGTATTTCGGACCGTATCAGGTGCTACGCCGTTTATCAGCCGTGACTTACGAAGTACAAGATTTTGATCCTGCTTCACGAAAAAGAAAACTAAGAGAAGTTGTCCATGTACTGCGTATGAAACCGTACCATGATCCCGCCGAGCAAATCGAAACCGAGGATATTCCTCCCAAAGAATCATACAAAGGACCCATCACTCGTTCCAGAATAAAGGCCCTTGAACAAAATGACAGCGGGGCGCTGTCTTCTTTTCGAGGGGAGCAATGCCACACGCATAATTTGCTACAAGTCCCGATAGCCGAGTTGGCAGAGCGTTGGACTGAACTTCCTCAGGTCTCGGGTTCGAATCCCGGCCCCGGCAGATTTATCCAAAGACTGGAATTTTGTTTCCGTTTTTAATGTATTGTTTCTCTAGGTTCTAGATGAATCCAGATCATTCTTTAGAGTGCATACTAGTTATTTCTCGAATATTCCGAAGTGTATAAAAGCAGAGTTCATCGCCAGTTGGGCATGTTCTCAGTCCAGTGTTGTATCGAGCTCCAAGCGTTAGAATAAATCTAATTGTTAGTTTAATTGAACTGTGTACTTCTTTCGAACTCCGTGACAATATTTCACTCTATAATATTCCTCTAGATGGCAGCACCAGTGGATAAAATAGCCTTTGTTAAATTTATAATGAAGATTTAAATTAATCTGAATAACCATATGCTAGTTAGGTATCAGTATGTCAGTAAGTTAAAAATTCTTACCTATTATATTCAATTTTATTAAAAAATGTAATTACAAATTTAATATGGTTAAAAAGTTTTGAATGTTAATTTAAAAGGCGTTTTGCCGCTTAATATTGTGATTCTGTCATAAGCATGTACATATTTATATTAATTGTAATTATTTAATAAAAAGGAACTAAAATAAAATAATTTCTTTGTCGATCTAGGTAGTAATTGATTTAATTTCTTTTATATTACTTTTTAAAATTTAGTTTAAATATATGTTAAAAATATTATTTACATTTAAAAAATATTATTTTATTAGAGCCTCTTGTATTTTACTGTATACGACAGCGTGTATATAACACATACCTTTTCTTTCAAACTACATTTTTTAATTTTTAGATGTATTCGCAGTAAAACACGCACCCTTTTTTTTCTTTATAGAGAAACCTGAAGTGTGCATGTGCTATGCTGTTACCTTTTAACAGAAAAGACTCACTTAGAACAACTGGTCATGAAATATCTTACTTTACGGTATTGCTGTTCTATTTAATGGACGGAACAAAATAAAAATTCATTCCTCAGTTTTTAAAAGAAAACCGATGTCGAACTTTAATTTCCCGAAATGTGTTTCCATTCATGCGTAAGAAATGGATAGATGGACGAAAACGGTCTAAAATAGTAGAATAAAAATGTTTGGCGGCAAGGTCTAGGTATTTTAAAGGAACCAGAAGTTTTTTATTTTATAAGGTTCATTCAAATGAAACTCGGTCAGTTAATATCATTATTATGTTGTACATAAACGATTTGTGTTTCCAAACGGTTGGCTGAATAACATGCTGTCGTAACAAACTCTATCATTATTATGTAAAAATATATTATGAATTAAAAAAAATGTTTTCAGTCATACTTAATTGAAGTAGTGTTTTCATATAGAACATAAGTTGAAAAAAACAACAGTTAAAAAAATTAGATCTTTACAGGCTTAATAGGTTTTTTTTATATCTTAACAAATTTTAAATGAGTTTTTCTCGGACTTTTAATTTTGAAGATGTAGGGGTTTTCTAATACCTCAGGCGTTTTTTTTCTGTTCAAGATAGTCTCAAAATTTTTTGTATATACTTAGAAAAGTATGTTCTATAAAAGTTAATACGGAATTATATATATATATATATATATATATATATATATATATATAGGTCTGGGATCTTTAATTATTTTTTAAACAATTGCTTAAGTTAATATTTTGCAAATTTTAGTGTTTTTCCAGGTTTAGCTAGAAAAACAATTATTAAAAATCAACAAGGAAACAGTTTTTCAAATCCGTACTAACTGAACTCTCAATAATCTAAAAAATATGAATTACATTTAAAATGACTAAAAAATTTTTAAAATTGAACATTTTATAAAAGTGTGGAAAACTTCAAAAATTCTTAATTTTCCAAAATTGTGATATAATGACAGGTCAAACTGACTTTTTGCTATCAGAATCAACTTAATAATATAGTATGAATGTAAAATATATATAAATTATTCTTACTGTTATTGTCTCCAAAACATTTTTGAAAAGGGTACTGTGTAGCCTTAATACTTCTTAATTTAATAAAAGCATATTTTATTATTTTTTAACATTTCTCAAAATACAAGGATTTTGACTAACTTACTTCATCTGCAAGGATCATCCAGCATTTGTTGTACTCTTCATCTAGACCCGAGATAAACATAAAATTCTACTTAGAAATACTTAATGAACATCTTATAGTTCACTCCACAGTTTCTGTGTCTGACATATTAATTTCGGATCAATTAGGCATAATGATCTGAAATCATTTCACACGCATTTTTTTCTTCAACTGATGTCATAACTGCTCAGGTGCAAACTTCAATACCTCAGAATGGCTCGAAATTGAGTGTCATGATGCGGTGAAAAAAGATTCTTGAGAAGACAGACAACAAATGTAGGAAACCTTCGACACAAAAAACAGCTCATTTAAATTGTATTCATTTGCTAGAAATTTTGACATTGATTTGAAGAAAAGAAAAATTGATTTTGAATAAAATTATTATTTGATATTATCATGAGATGATGATACCAGCAAAATTTTATAAATGGGAGCACGTTTTCTTAAAATCTTTGTAAATTTTGATAAGCTAGTTAATTTAGGAATCGGAAACAAAATTAAAGGCAAATGTTGATTAACTTATCTTCTATGGTATGAAATGTAATGATATGTGAATTCTATGTAATTTAGAATTGAAGGAATAAAAACAAAAAAATACAGTAAGGCACCACTTAACGCTGTTTCGTTTAGTGCTGTTTTGGTTTAACGCTCTTTTATTTGAATTGTGAATTCCCCGAAGTATTATATACAGTGGTAAGTTTTCCGATATCCGAAGCAGTTTATCTATGTTTCTTCTTTCCAGCCATGTTATACGAAAGTATTTTTATCGTTTCAAACATTTGTTAACTTTATTGTCAGTATAAATTTATATAATATATCGATTGCTATAGTGACAAATATTATGATTTTTAGTTTTTATCATGGGTGATAGTAAAAAAAAGAAAATAAATCAACAAGAAAAAAAGGGGGAGCAAATTTTGACAGGAGTCCAAAGGAAAGACGGGGCGTTATGGATGCCTTATCCACTTACCAACAACTTACAGAGTGCAAAAGGAAAACGCAAATTACATTAGATGCCTTCTTGACAAATAAGCAGAAAATTGGGAAATACAGAAGATAGTGTATGATCTGAAATGTAATATACTGACTTAGAATTTTATTTATTTTTGTATGTATATTCATTTATTATGTTTCTATATTTGTAGTAAAAAAATAAATTTTTGTTTTATTGTTATAAAACACAAAATTAAAAAATTTAATGGTAAAATACCTGGCCAATTTTCTACGCATCTTTACCGAACCCCATTATTTACATGATGAGGTAACCTCGTTTAACCCTTTTTCATATTACGTTCTACTTTGATGGAACGTATACCCCGCATTAAGCGGGGTGTTACTGTACCTTTGAGAAATCCAGGTTCTTAGAAATTTAACAAAGAAATTGATACCTTCCTTTTCACTGCTCGATGTACTCCAATCGTGCTAGATTTCTGTATAATGATTGTATTACCGTCTGTTTTAAACTTAACAAATCTTATATGTATAACATCTATTTAACTTATTTTCCTCACCAACTATAGATAATGTTTCTTCGATAGTTTTATGATATTAATTTTATTTGTATCTAAAATTTGGCATTGCATATATTTATATAAAAACGAAAGCGTTTTTATATTTTGATTTAATAGCAAATTTTGTTTCAGAGTTTTGTTAGTTTCTTCAAATCCAGATTTGTATCTTTTTATCAGAATTGGAAATTCATATGTAAATATAAATTGGAATTATTTCTCGAAAAATAAAATATTCTTGCTTTCAAATATTTTATTTCTAAAGTTGTGTGGCTTTTTTGTAATCTAGTTTTTCATTTTTTTTGTTAATAAGACTTAGTTACACAAATAATGGTCCTTACCAAACAAATATATAAAACAATTTATGTGTTTTCATTCAGATTAATACTATATATTCCTGCATGAAATTTGTTAGAACAATTTTGTATTTGAGCATTTTTAATTTTATTCCTTACAATTTTCATTGAAACACAAATGGCGTGAATCAAATATTAATAAAAAAATTTCCATATCTGTTTTACAAAAAAACATGCGGCGGTAGGTTTGTAATGAAACAATGTTTTTAAAAATAAATAAGATTTGTAAGAATTATTGCAATATATATATATATAAAATAAATTTCTACCATCCTTACAAAATTATGTCCAAAACATTAAAACAAAATAAAAATTGTTTTTAAAATGGACATAAATAGGAATGTCCCAGACTGAAGTTTTGTAAGAAATATTTGTATACTTACCGCAGTCGCAAACGTGAACAGTAGCACAATCAAACATATCGTTGAATAGATGTTACTTTTGGGGCATCCGGACTCTAAAACAATCATCAATCCCATGTATCGATTGTCTGCAATGTTGAGGATGACGAAAATGGAGTTTTTACATTCTGCTGAGTGGCATGACGGTGATTGGTCGATCGATGAGATCCTGGAAGTGTGACTGGTTCTTCAATGAAACATACCACGTTTTGTCCCACTTTTAACTTCATAAAAAATCAATAAAAATTGGTAGAACAAGCAGAAAATTATTTGATTTTTGTTTAAATTTCTCATCGTGAACAGCAGTTATTTTAGTGAAATTCGTTCAAATTATTCTGAACCTTGCTGCAACGCGTTTTTTACATTATAGAAGCTATATGTTTTCTGATACACACCTTCTATTTGAAGCTTAACAAGTAATAAATTCTTATTATTTTGTTAAAAAAATTGTACCAGTAAAATTTTATCAGGTGATAATTCTCAGGAAATTGTTTTGTTAGTGTATTGTATTATTTGTTTGGTTTTCAAATAGATTGCAGTAAATTTATGAGACCTTTGTAAATATTTTTCTCTTACAACTGTACATTATAGTATTTGTTTAACACAACAAATGAAATAATAATAGTGGCAACAATGAGTTATTGGGAAATGTTTACTATGAAATGGTTTCTTTAACAAAATAGAGCATTGAAGAAAAACCGGGAAATGTAATTTAAAATAAAATGAATGAATGATTATAAAGTGGTTATACATGTGCCTGATGTTAAATAAAGGAATATAAATTGATAAATTGAAGGAACACGAGTACAAAAGAACTATGATCACGGCTAATAAGATTCCTTAGTGAGCCATTTAATACATATATAACCTCTATATAATTTTTGCACTGTAAATCTCACCTTTTTTGTCATTAATTGTGTTTATTTGAAATTTTTGGATGTACAATTCATTTAATATTGTGCATTTCTGTTTGTGATGTGACTATCGATATATTGCTAATACTTGTGTGATGACAGAAGGAAAAGGACTACCCTTTGACATAAACTCATGCGTAACACATTTTACAAAATTTTTTTGAAAATTAGTTTTAAATGACTCAACTAAATAAATTAAGTCTGTATTTGGAGTCACATAACTCTGCCCCTCTGCAAAACGCCATTGCAAGCAGTGCTAATCTTAACTTCAGAAAATTCAGTTTTATTTCTGAAGAATAACTGAAGCGTATGAGAATTTTACGATATGCAGGAAGTCCAATGTTCGTAAAATAAATATATAGTTGAATTCAGCTTATTATATTTCAGCATAATGATGTATTATTGCTAGTCTTTTTTATTTCAGTTTCGGGATCATGATATCTTTATTATTCAAATTTTTATTGCCAAGTAATTCTAACGTGGATTTCCCACAGAAAATGCAAATTAAAGAGGAAAATAAGCCTGAAAGTGGGAAAATTAACACGAGGAAGAATCCCACGTTTTCTATAGTACAGTAAGTAAATTTATTATTACTATTATTATTAAAGGTATATAAAATGCGCTTTTATTAAAAAAAATCCTTGTGTAAACTTGTATTATTCAATGCAAGAAAATATAATACACGTGTTTTCTGGAGTATTCACGTTGTTCTAAAACACGTATAATGTATAATAGTTCTAGAACCAATTGAGTTCTACCAAGTTCCCTTAACTTCCTAAAAGCATATGTTTTTGCTAGTTATCTAAGAATTTTAATGAAAATTAGTGAGAAAAATATTTATGAAAAAGATGCTAGACTCAAGAAAGAGAATGAGATGTTATGGCTCAGCAATTTATTCTGTACTATTTATGGCTACACCGTATCCTGCAAATTTCATAGCAACTGAATTATTTTTCGCATTTTTTTATGGCTCGTATCATTGAAAAGCTTGCCATAAAATTTCAGATCTGTAAGACAATTAATTTTTAAGATATTTGAAATTTTTTGAGCTATAGTTTTGGTTTCGATTTCATTTAAAAGCATTTTCCCACTCTTAAATTGAATTAATTAAAAATATTTTTGAGCACAACCCACTCTTTCTTTCATTAAAATGTTTGTTTATTCCAATTTTTATAATTAACATCATATATGCTTGATTATGCCTTGGGGTTTTGAATTCTCCTAACTAATTAATTAAAATTGATATCAAGGCAAATTTTTCCTTTTAAAAATACTTTATATATAACTTAAAACATTTATCACATTAATTTTTCTTGTTGAGAAAATGCCATGACCTAAACGTTTTCAGGTTGCTTTCAGAAACAATATTTCAAAGAGATGAAATACAACTGAAAATGATGTATCTAAAAATTAGTCCACACCTGATACTGCACTTAAACTTCTGAATACAAGTATTCTGAATTCAAATACTGCAGATAAGACTGAATAATTCTTTGATGTTCGAAACTGCTTTATACTAAACATATTGTAGTATTATATTTTAGTAATTTAAAGTCGTAGAATAAGAGATAAAACTTCCAAAACTGCCCAATTTAAAATTGAAAAAAATTAAATTTCTTTCTATTTTTAGCTTAAGCAATTATTATTTTTTTTGTACATGAATTTTTTGTGCTTCAAGACTTTTGAGAAAATATTACGTTAAGATTAAGCTGAATAAACCGTGGAACGCTATCAGTATTATGCAAAAATATATTTTGAATTAAATAAATTATTTTCAGTCACACATTTAATTAAAATAGTGTTAAAACGAAGAACATACCCTGAAAAGCAACATATTAAAATCATAGCTTTACGGGCATTATAAGATTACGTTTGATGTCTTTAGAAACTTTCAATTTTCAGACTTTCAACTTTGAGACAGTTCAATCAGACTTTTAATTTTGAAGATGTATGCGTATTCTAATCCCTAAGATTTTTTTTCTCAAGATGGAGTCTCGAAATTTTTTGCATATACTACCAAACGTATGTTCTGTAAAAGTTTGTATGGATTTAGGCCTGAGTGCTCTAGTTATTTCTTTAAAAAGTGCTGAAGTTAATATTTTTTTAAAAAATCGTGTTTTTTCCAGGTATAGCAAGAAAAAAAATTATTAAAAATCAACAAGGGAACAGATTTTAAAATTCATCCTAACTTTTTTTCACAATATTCAAAGAAACATAAATCTCTTAAAATGACTAAAAAGTTTAAAAAATTGAGTATTTTACATAAGTTTGAAAAAACTTTAAAATTCGTAATTTTTTAAAATTGTAAAACTATGGCTGGTCAAACTGACTTTTTTCTTACAGAATCAACTTAGCAATATAATCTGAATATAAAACATAATTTTTTTTTACTGTTACTGTCTCCAAAATTCTTTTTTTAAAAAAAGGGTCTTTGAAAAGGGTAGTTTTAAAATGCTAATTTTACTCAAAATGCTAATTGTTTTCAAGCAATAGGTTATTGAGAAAAAAAATTCGTTATATTTAAAATTATCAACTATATTCGGAACCGCTATTTTGATAAATCTTAAAAATAAAGGAGTTTTTGACATTTAGTGCCCGTTTGATTAGAATATGCTTAAAATATTGTACTAATTCTTTTCTTTTCTTTTTTTTTTAAAAATTCTTTTAAGAATAAGATAATTTTTTTAAAAAAAAAGAAAAAAAAGGAATTAATGTAATTTTATAGGCAAAAAAAAAAAAAAAAAATGAAAATAGAATGACAAAATTTCAAAAGGTTCTCCTTTTTTGAAAAAGCTACTATTATAATAATAGTTTGCTTTTATATATCTAGGAATTCTAAGCCGGGATTGAACTAAAATTTTTGAAAAATTCATGTTATTTTCAAAGTTATGATCAATTGAAATTAGAACGGGTGATTTTATTAAAATATCCACACTCTGATATAATAAATATGAATAAATCTACTTCTAAGTTTTATATTTAAAAAAATTTCATTCAGGTCCTGAACAGTAAGTTCTAGTTTTTATAGGCAAAATACTATTATTAATGAAGCATTTTTAGTAAAGGGAGAATGTTTTGAAAATAAGTATTTTCTTCATTTTTTTTGCCAAAAAATTGTATTCAAATAATTTTTTCTTGTAATAATATTTGTTAAACTATTTTATATGTATATTGTAATTGAATTGACACTTTAAAAATAAAAAAAATATTCATTTGTACTTTTTATCAAAATCATGGTTCTCAATCTTGGAAAAAACTCAATAACTAAATAACCAATTTAAAAAATCCTATTGTATGGAGTGGTATTTTGTAAAGTATTTTATAGCTTGAAAATATGAAAAACTAAATACATATGACTCGAGCAAGAATGAAAAAATATGGAAAGTTTGTAATTAAATTAAAAAAAATATAACATCCAAACATGCCTTAATAGTTTCATCGTTACAGTAATATATAAATGGATATTTATAAGTAAATCTTCACAAACAGTTAAGTTTTACCGCTACCATGTGATCCACATAAACCATCACCTTTTTATCATATTTTCAATTTTTATCGTCTTCTTTTTATCATCTCTGTATATGTCTGCTATCTCGCTTCCTCCCAAAACTTTTCAACATTCCCATAAACCAAATCTTAACCATGCTGCAAATTAAACCAATCTCTGTCAGCTTGCTGTCGGCAAATAAATCCTTTGGAGTGTTCATGTCATTTCATGAACTACAATACGCCTTCTAAATTTAAAATTATTTTGGGCTACTTTCTCATTAAGAAAATCCTATCTTAAGCTGCCTGTACTCGTATGTCCCTTTAAGACCTAACCCGCACGATCGTGTGTGTTAGATATTCTTATATGTTTTTGCTTCTGAAATATAGTCATATGTAATAAAATCTCGAATGCAACAATTGAGCGGGTTTACAGAATTTCTCATACAAGTTATTATTTTTCATGGAATACCGTGCTAACTTTTTTAACCAAAAACATTTTCAGGTGTCCCAAAGGAGAAGAATTCTCACACAAGAAAAATTTTGCAATGTATGAATAATTTAGATTGAACTTATATCAGAACTTAGTGATCTGTTGGATGATAACAATTCTGCAAACAAAACATATGAACGTCGTATACTGGAAGGAGATTCATGTTCTGGTCAATGAAATGAAGAAAAACATGGAAATATTTGAAACGGGAAGACAATTTTAGATTATTCTTTACCTTAAAAGTCTCCTGGGACCATTCATTTAAATGTTTTAGCTGTTGCAAATTCTTGTTTTTTGTGCAAACAAGATGCAATATCAAAAATTCCTTCAAAAATCCAAGTGGATCGTTTAAGTAGGTAGATTCATCATTTCGACCCCAAAACACATTTTCACTATTCCCATTTTTATAAAATAGCAACTTTTACGCTTCTAATGGTGCAAAAATTATCATTGTACGTGCAGTAAAAGTATTTTTAATAATATTTTGAAAATGATTTACCACCTATCAGAGTCCACATGCCACACCCACTTATTTTGTAAACAAACTTTTTTCTGCATTGTAAGCACCCAAAATTTCACTATATTTTTTATTATTACTTAAAATACTTTAAACGGCAACATCTAGAAGAAATAAAGTGAAGCAAAGTCTTGTTTACTATTTGAAACGTGCTGTTTGCATCGAATTTTGAAAGTACTTAAAACTTGTTAGATATAATTGAAGCGCGTTAGCAGCCTCTTCACCAACTAACAAAAGTATTTTAACTGATGATGAAGATAACAGTGTTGTAATTCCACTCGCAAAAGATCGAAGTGTTATAATTCAACTGATATACATGCCATGAATTTTATCCTTGCCATTTCAGGATAAGAGACTTGACATGTATAGCCTTTTTCGATGTGCTGATGATATTTCACAAAGCCTCGCAAGGACAGATTTGAAAACTACGAAAGCACTTCGGAAACATGTTATGAAAAATGCAATTTTTATTTATATATATCAAAATCAAAACATGTTTTAAAGAGAAATGAAGATAAATGGTAAAAGTACAAAATGCAGGAAATCTTTAATTTTTTTAACCGTTCGATTTGGAGAAATGTATACGGCCACCGAAATCATTGTTTGTCCATCTTCAAATATGCATTCTGCCGCACATATTTCCCCATTATCTTGACAAGCAATACTCAGTCCACTTGTTTGACGATAAATAATGTCCATTTGAGGAATCACAACATATCAGTTGTTCTGTTTGCTACTGACAGCAACAGGAATTAACCTGAAAGTATGAAAAAGATACGCACTAAAATATTTATTCGAATAATTCCATATTATTTACTCGTATATTCTTAAGAATGTTGAACTTTTTCAGAAACTTAACTGGAAATATAATTATTAATATAGTTTACACATATAAATTAACCTCAGATTTCTTACACTACGAGTCCTCAGACTTTGACAATTGAGCGTAAGAAACGTATAAGTTTATCCTAAATAAGAATTTAAATCTTTTAAAATGCTAACTTTAACAATATAAAAAAACAACTACCTACTAGAGTTGGATCTTGAGCGAGGGTAGTGAAGAGACATTATCATGAGAGTTGGACGTCGAAGCGAGGGCAGCGAAAAGACCCATCACGCACGTTCATTGATAAAATCAAATAGCGCAAGCTTATGTCACTTCCTGTTACACACATCCATGCCTTTCACCGAAATCACTCCAACAAAATTCGGCAATCGAGAGGAATAATGTTACACATCAAAAATGTTATTAATATTCAACTTGTTTTCTGAGTGGCGTATTCGGTTAGGCACTGGCCTTGTACGCCCAAGTTTGCGGGTTCAAACCCGTCCCAAGTCAGTATATTTTCATGATGCAAAAAGTCTTCAATGTCCACGCCGTATGATTATGCGGCATGTTAAAGAACCCTAGAATGCCTGTTTGGCTTATGCTCTTGGCAAAATTTCATTTTTAGTTCAATTTTGCATCGTCAGAGCTCAGGTGCTTCCCTCTGAAGAGGAAACTGGGCATCAAAAATTATATTGTGGCAATTGATATCTACCTATATGAAGAGGCACTAAAAATGATACCAGCTCCCGGGGAAAGCACTAATTCTACAATAGTAATTATCAATCTTCAGCTCCTTTGAAAAAAAATTAATCTTTCTTTGGAAATTGGTAAATTTTATTTATTTATTTTTACTATTATCTGAAATTTTTCAGATCGTGCTAATTCCCCCTTCACTTTATTACCAAAGAATAATTTTCAATTAAATTTGAGGCTTTCTTCATAAGTGATAAAAATGCAGTTCTTCATTTAATGAAATACATTTCTTTGAAAGAATTAACGATAAAGTTTAAGACATTCAGTACAATACCATCACACACGCAAAAGGATTCAAACAGAACATGTAAATGTCATTACCTTTAAAGAAACACAAGAATTTCTTCATATCTGGGTGTAAGACCTGAATTTAAAAGTAAATATAGTGAATTTGAAGAATTTCTTACTTTATGAAATATTTTATTCATAAACTTTCGTGTATCTATCTTGATTATATATATAAGGTAATTCGGGGAAAGATGCCAGTTTCTTAATAGTACTTTTAGGCGTTGATAGATGGCATTTTTGATACACTTGTGTGAAGAGTCTTGTCCGAAC
This sequence comes from Trichonephila clavipes, assembly GCA_019973935.1. NCBI lineage: Eukaryota > Metazoa > Arthropoda > Arachnida > Araneae > Nephilidae > Trichonephila > Trichonephila clavipes. Next base: position 270,807 of record BMAU01009159.1, on the reverse strand, counting down.
TTGAGTGTGGCTTGTGAATTTATCTGAATTAATCGTCTTTAATGGGTCTCATTTTTCGATCTTGAACCTTTAAGGTTTCCGACTACCTTCGGAACCGTGATTTTACAAAAGCGTATAAATGGGTAATATTTATGATATTTAGTGTCACTTAGATTAGAAAATGTATATTAAATTCTTTTAAGAATATAGTATTTCAAAAAAGACTATTTAAGTAGAGTATTTTGACAAAAAATAAACATAGAATGACCCATTTTCAAAATATTCGCCTTTTGTGAAAAATGCTTCTATTACAATAATGTTTTGCGTGTATATAGCTCAGACCTCTATACAGAGGCTCAACTAGAATTTTTGAAATATATAACTTAGAAGTGGATTTATCCATGTTTTACGGCAACAGAGGGGAGAAATTATAAGAAAAAAAAACGCTCATAATTAATTCAAATGGTTGTAACTCTGAAAATAATTCGACTTTTTCAAAATTCATAGTTGAGCCTCTGTACAGAGGTCTGAGCTATATACAGGTAAAATATTATTATAATAGAAGCATTTTTCACAAAAGGAGAATATTTTAAAAATGGGTTATATATATACATATATATATTCTAAGTTAATTTTTTTGTCAAAATATTGTGTACATAAATATTTTTTTTTGTAATAGTATTCTTGAAAAAATTTTATATACATTTTCTAATCTAAGTGACACTAAATATCATAAATATTATCCAGTTATACGCTTTTGCAAAATCACGGTACCGAACGTAGTCGGATACCTTAATAATGCGGCGGACAAGACATCACAAAATAGCTACCGTCTTATAAAGATACCGCATTGTTTCCCATAAAAAAATACCCAACGTCCATAATTGTAAACGACTATTCAGTCGGCTAAAATTGCTAACAACTGTTGAGAATGGAAGATTTAGATATATAGTCTTGGTAATACAAGGGCAAACCGGAAAGTAGCCTCCGAATCTCTGTAAAAGCAAACCAAAACTGAGGGGGGGATTTGCTAACGTATCAAAGGTACAACTCTGCTCTATTTTTAAACATAGTCTCCCCGATTATTCAACCACTTGTCGTATCCTTTTACCAACTTACCAATTCCTTCTGTATAAAAGGCGACCACGTGTAATTTAAACCAATGTGTCACAGCGTTTTTATGACACAGATTGTTCTCGTGACTGTCTCATCTAAAACTGCCAGAGAAATGTTTGGAAAATGCTCTGTAAGTTGGGAGATAGTAAAATTATAGAGCAAACAAATTTTTTCATTGATTTCTTTGATGAGATTAAAACTCACTACAAACGAGCTTTAAGTTATGTGACTACGTTCGGAACCGTGATTTTAAAAAAGCCCATAAATGGATACTTTTCATGATATTTAGTGTCCCTCAAATTTGAATACATGCATAAAATTATTTTAAGGACATTTTGACAAAAAAGAATTATTTAAATATAATATTTTCGCAAAAAAATAACTTAGAATAATCTTTTTCCAAATGTTCTCCTTTTGTCAAAAATACTTCTATTATAGAAATGTTTTGCCCTGTGTATAGCTCAGACGCTCTACAGAGGCTCAACTAGAATTTTGAAAATTCACATTATTTTCAGTCTTACCACCAATTGAAATAATTATTGGCGTTTTTTTTATTAAAATTACTCCCCACTGTTGTCGTAAAATACGAATAAACCCACTTCTAAGTTATATATTTCAAAACTTCTGTTTGAGCCTCTGTAGAGAGGTATGAGCTATATAGAGGCAAAATATTATTTTAGTAGAAGTATTTTTCACAAAAGGAGAACATTTGGAAAAAATATTATTATAAGTTATTTTTTTGCGAAAATATTATATTTAAATAATTCTTTTTTGTCAAAATGTCCTTAAAATAATTTTATGCATGTATTCTAATCTAAGTGACACTAAATGTCGTAAATATTATCCATTTAAGAGCTTTTGCAAAATCACGGTTTCGAACGTAGTCGGATACCTTAACTCCGCTATTTGTCATGGATGTTTGTTCTTCCGTTCTTGAAAAAGCGTATCCACTGATGCACTACACCTACATTCATAATATTTGGACAGTATAGGGCACACAACTCCCGATGGATATCCACTGCTGACAGTTTTTTGACCCAAAGAAATCTTATCACTCCTCACATTTAGCGGGATTTTCTATGGCGGCACACACTTTGCCGCGTTTTAACTATCAATACCTTTTCCCCACTACAGGGGTGGCGAACTTTTATGTGTATCAACGTGCCACTTTTTTTAAAGTAGAGTTTAATGAGGTATAGACGTGCCGTCAAATAATTTTCACTTGTAATTATCGGGGAAGTAATAAAACGAAGTACTAAAAACACAAAAACTCTATTTACTATGAAACAATACCTTTTGCCCTGTATAGTTATAAACGTTTTAGTTATAGTGTAAATTCTCAAATTAAAGTAGCATTAGTCTGACTTCTGTTGTTGACAAAAACTTATATTAGGATTTCAATATGTTACTTTTTGTAGAATACATGCTGAATTGGAGGCCGCTGCCAAACGGCTTCTGAGCATCTAATTATTTTTCCTGTTTGTCACTTTCTTTGACAAGAGTTTTTGTGATTTGTTTCAAAATACCGTTTTACAGACGATGCTCTGCGTACCACTATTCAAGAACATAAAACACACACCACTTTGTAGCTTTTACTAAAAATGCCTTTGATACACGTACTATCTTGCGCCTGTTGCTCTTTTGCTTAATTAACCATGTTAAATAGCAGTTAAAAATCGTAAAAATAACACAGATAAATTTTAAAATACAGTCATGTCAATAGAATTGACTATGCTATGCGTAGACAGACTTTACAACATAAGCAATTGTAGTCTACGACGAAACGAAGGCAAAAAAATAACAAACGAGTGCGCTTCACGTCGCCCCGCGACCCATCACACGCGTTTGTTCGCAAAACTTCATCATGAACTTTGAAATTTTGAAATAAAATGAGACTCATTTTAATCACTGACGTACCAAAAATACTGTGAAGTGCCATCAATGGCCCGCGTGCCACTGGTTTCGCCATCCCTGCTCTACGACACTCACACCGACGATTGGAAGCTTACTGAATCAGAGATTGCTAGTACATTCAATTGAGGGCGCTCCGAACCGTACTTCCGACTTCAAGCCCAAACGGCGATTAGCTTCCGTATTGCCTTCGTATATCTGGAAGTTTAGTTGTTATTTATTTTAAATATAGCTGTAATAACATTTAATTTACGTTTTATTGATTTTCCTAGTGAGAAGGAGTTTAAGTAAGTTTTCCAATCTCAAAAACGAAAAAAAAAAAAAAAAAAAAAAAAGGAAAGGAAGGGAAAACTGGACACACTAACAAAAGAGATTGAGAGTTGAACTTGACTAGATTTACATTAAATGTTGAAAATTTGATATTGAAGCACTAGATTCCTCCCTCTCATTAAAAACATTTGTTTGTTGCTTAGTTATTTTATGTGCCAGTTATGTATGTATTAATTTAATTTTAATTTAATTCACTAACATGTACTTAAGGTTTAAACGCTATACTTCTCTGTGGTTAGAAATTTAATTCTGTTGTTGTTACTCATGCCACCTGTCTGACATAGTCAGATAGAGGCCAACGAAATTCATCGTGACAAAGGGCTAGATATACGCCTATCGTTGGCCTTGAGCACCATACAGGTGGCAGTACGATTTAGCTCGGTGAAATTCCCGAAGGGACGATAGAACTTTACGATAGATGGTGCCACCATCTATCTCCACCTCCACAATTTAGGCACGGAACTTGAGGGGAGGGATATATTATCCAGCCCCCTGCACTTGTGGTTTCAGCTGCGACCACCCACAAGACTTTCAGACCCACTGATTTAGCTAGCACGTACTCCGTGTGTAATCGAAGGGTATTTGGCGGTACGGGCATCAAACCCAGGCCTTCCGGACTGGAGTCCGGTGCTCTAGCCACTAGGCTACCCACGGGCCATTTAATTCTTTTAAAGTAAGTAGTAATACCAGCTGTCCAAACGACATTTAAATTGATAAATTTGCAAAAATTCAATATTAGCTACCCGAAACCAAAAATATCGCAAAGGGTCCATGAGACAAAAAATTTGGAAAACCTCTGCTCTAAAAAAAGAATTAAATCATTATTAAATCTGTCGTGAGTCCTCTTTTGTTGAAGTATCAGAAAAAGGCCATTTAATCTCATCTATATAACAAAAAACTGGAACAAAAAATGCATGATGTCCTAGATATACAGTATATGTTTTATTATTTCAGATTCACTTATAAAATGCAAGATATACATTGAAATTTTTTATTATAACAATTGATATGTAAAAGTTGAAGCTTCGAAACTGGGAAAACAAAAAGTGAAAAAAAAAAGGTTACAATTCCCTAACTTTTTCTTTAAAATTAAATTGAAATGAATGCGTAAAACACTCATTTTCTTTATACGCAATCATTTCATTTCAAAAACATAAGAAAAAATGCCTCGATTTATTTTAGAAGCAAGAAAGAAATCTTTTGTTTTTGTTACATTTTTTTACTTCTAAGTTCTACGCTGTTGCATTTCCACTTTTTTCAATCTTAAAGAGGTTTTGTTTTCACAAAAATTACGAAAAGTAAATACACTACGAGAAATTTTGCAAAAATGCTTTCAACTGTGTCAGAAACTAGTATGTGTTGTCTTATGGAATAAGTATCGAAATGAGAAAGAAAATACGCTCGTTTCCTTATTTTTTTCCATAATTATTAGTGAGTCTAACTTTTATGTAAGATAATACATCCTCTTTCAAAATAATAATAATATATAAATATAAAATAATTACTATTACACAAAAATCGAGGAAATAAACTTAGAATTTAAGCTATACTGTGCTAACTGAAACATCAAAATGCTTCTAATTTTATTGAAATCTGTGTTTGTGTTTGGGGGAGGGGGAACGTGAGAAATCAGTATGTTGTAATTACTCGCAAAAGAAACAAATACTACCCAGAATAGTGAATTTTTTACGTAAATAAGTTTATCGAATTATGCTAACAACTTTATTCTTGATAACTAAGACATTTGTAGTCATAATTTTGTTTTTCGTATCAAGTTAGTGTTTGCGTTTTGCTATCAAGTATTTTGTGCAAATTCAAAGCACTTCCTCTTTTTTACTAATGAAAACATTTTATTACTGTTGGAAAAAAACATAATTTATAAGTTTTATGTGTATTTAAAGCATTTATTTTTACGAACACGTAAATAATTCGATAAATTTGTAATGCCTTATTTATAAGTTACAAAAGAGAAAGTAAGAAGACTGACCTCGTAATTTAAATGACAATCAAGTAACGAGGACGAAAGCCGAGCTCGAGATTCCACTTCTAATTTCCACACCACCACAACGCAAGGAATTTTATTTAATGTATACTAGCTCTGCTACATGATGAACCCCCTCCCTCCCTAATCGGAACCATTTTTCAACAAAAAAAAAGATGTGGAGACCCTAATATTCATCACAATCATTTGCCATTGTAAATGATGCGTCATAATTTACAGTATACATAGGAGGAATTGGATCAGAGAAAAATGAAATTTTAATTTTTGAAAATGCTTGTTAAATAAAATTCAGATTTAATCTTAGGATTCAATAATTATTATGAATTCTAATGCATCATAATAGAATGATTATTGCAAAATAACAATTATACATAAAATCCTTCATAGTAGATATATAAGAAATTTCTTAAGAATATTATGCATTTTGCTAGCTTATTCGAAAAGAGAAAAACAATTATAAATTGAGTTATAAATTGAGTAACAATGTAGTTTCCAAAAAGGCATGCCCGATTTATGCCGATATGTCTATTGGCAGACACATGTTACGAATTCCTATCAAAGCTTTACAAATTACATATAATTACGTATTATTCTTCTTGATTAAAGAGTTATAAACAGATATTAAAGATATCAAAACAGATATTTTCAATAAAAATTGATAAATAGCTTCAGAGTAATGTTAGAAAAGTTCTAAGTTCTATAATTATTTTAGAAAAGTTCATTATTCACTTGATAAAATCTGGATTTCACAATAAGACATAGAGATATGCTCAACATTTTACTTTTTCTTTTCGTTTATATTATTGATTAAAATTACCTACAAGTTTTTTATAAGTAATTGTATCATTTATTTATTATTCCCAGTTTGTTCATTTAAAGTTTTAATACCAGCATAAATTATATTTATGCGTATCAAATTCTTACATTTAAAAGAATGAGAAATAAGTTTTTAACATTTTCTGTATTTTGATGAATTTACTGAAATATAAATAAATTATATTTATATTTTATCGCAATATATATATATATATATATATATATATATATATATATATATATAAATATATTTTCTTGAATAAAATCAATTAAATGTGGTTTAGTTTATTGCATTTTTGTCTACAATGAAATAAACGTTTAATTTCAATTCCTACTGCTAAGTTCAAACTCTTCCTATATATATTTATTTATATATCTTGTTCAAATTTTCACTAATTAACACAATACTTTTTAATCATCCACTCAAGTTCAAATACATTTTTTTAATATTTCTAATGGATGACACTTGATGTTAATAGGTTTTTTCAAATATTAATTCATTCATTAAATTTAATTAATTAATTATAGTGTAAGAGACATATTCAGTCGATATTATTTCTCTAGAGGGAAGCAACATTGGCTGAAATAATTTTTGTTGAATTTGTGATGAAGATTTAACGTAACGTAAATAATCATGTGCTAGTTAGACGTCAGCATTCCTTTTACACTGGTTTTAAAATAAATTCTTAAATATTATATTCAACTTATATTAAAAAATGTATTTACAAATTTAATGTGGTCAAAAAGTTTTTAATGTTAATTTAAAAGGTATTCTGCCACACTTAATAATGCGATTCTATCATATGTATGTACATATTTATATTAATTGTAATTATTTAATAAAAAGGAACTAAAATAAAATATTTATTTGTTGAACTAACTAGGAATTGACACAATTTTTTTTTATATTACTTGTTTATACAGTACCTTTTTACTATCATCACTGTTTTATGCTATTTCTTTCAATGCTCTTAATAATACTGAAGAAACATCCAGGGAGAATTTAGTTTAAATTGTTAGGAAATATATATAATTTCTTTTTTAAAAATAAAATTTAAAAAAATCTCAAAATTTCTTGAATTAAAATCATTACTAGTATTACATTTGATTCTCCAAGAAAAGTTTTTTCTCTTTCGAGTAATTATCTCTGAAATCTTAAAAACTAGACAACATTTGACCTTCGAAAATATAGACAAAGATTCATGCTTGGGGGTATGAATCATAGCTGCTGTGCCTAGATCAGGGATGGCGATTCAGTGGCACGCGTGCCATGAATGACACGTGACACAATATTTTGAGTATGCCAACGATCAAAATAGTTTGCACTTCACTATGCAGTATTACGGACAAACGCGAGTTATCGGTGGCGGGGAGGCGGGGAGCACACTCGTTCCTTATTGTCTTGCCTTAGTTACGTCGCGGACTATAATTGCTCATGATGCAAAGTTTGCTCATGCATAGCATATTCAATTGCGTTGACAAAACAGTATTTTGAAGTTAATTTGTTCTATATTTACGATTTTTAACTGTTATTAAACATGGCTAGTTCAGCAAAAGAACAAAAATTGCAAAATAGTAAGTATAAGTGTTCTGGAGCAGTGGTCTGTAGAACATCAGCTGTAAAACGGCATTTTGAAACAAAGCAGAAATCCTCTGGTCAAAAAAGTGAGCCAAAGCAAAAATAATTTATTACTTTAGAAACCTTTTGGCAGAATACTCCAATTCAGCATGCATTCTACTAAAAGTAACATCTTACGTAATCCTAATATAAATTATTTGTCATCCAATCTGCAACAACAGAAGTCACACTAATGTTACTTTAAGGTATCCGACTACATTCGGAACCGTGATTTTAAAAAAGCGCATAAATGGATAATTTTCATGATATTTAGTGTCACTCAGATTAGAATACATATATGAAATTGTTTTAAGGGGATTTTGACAAAAAAAATTATTTAAATATGATACTTTCGCAAAAAATTAACTTAGAATAATATTTTTTCCAAATGTTCTCCTTTTGTGAAAAATGGTTCTATTATAATAATGTTTTGCCTGTATATAGCTCAGACATGTCTATAGAGATCACGTAGAATTTTGAAAAATTCACGTTATTTTCAGAGTTACCACCAATTGAAATAATTTTTGGTGTTTTTTTCTTAAAATTGCTCCCTTCTGTTGTCGTAAAATACGAATAAACCTACTTCTAAATTATATATATAAAAAATTCTAGTTGAGCTTCTATACAGAGGTCTGAGCTATATACAGCCAAAATATTATTATAATAGAAGCATTTTTTACAAACGGAGAACATTTGGAAAAAAATTATTCTAAGTTAATTTTTTGCCAAAATATTGTATTTAAGTAATTTTTTTGTCAAAATGTCCTTAAAACAATTTTATGGATATATTCTAATATAAGTGACACTAAATATCATGAAAATTATCCATTTATGCGCTTTGCAAAATCACGGTTCTGAACGTAGTCGGATACATTAATTTGAATTGCACGTATAATAAAACATTTACAACTATACAGTGCAAAATTTATTTTTTTGGAAATAAATAAAGAGTTTTGAGTTGTTAGTATTTAGTTTTTTTATTATTTTTCCAGTAATCACAATTCAAAGTTATTTGACGGCACGTGTATACCACATTGGACATTTCTTTAAAAAAAAAATGGCACTTTGATTCATAAAGGTTCGCCACCCCTGGCTTAGATGCTCGCACGCGCCCTACTAAAAATGTTTACAACTAAACATTGTTTCGCATAAGTTAGAGATATTAGTAATTATAGTTAGGAACAAGTTATAGAAAGACCCGCGCACTTATATGTGCAATAGTCTTCAATAACTATTCTCTAAGAAATAAAACAAATATTTGATCATAGGTTATATAAAAACAAATTCCTTAAAGGAGAATAAGATATAGGGAAAACAGAAGATAAAAAACGAAATAAATTTATAACGTAGATTTTTTAAAGAATATTGTGCTTAACGCTACAAAAGTATTTATCTTCGGGAAAATATTTTCAAGAGATTTAGGGTTAATTAATTAATCTATATTTTAGTATCATATCCAGTCGAACCTGTTTTTGTGCGGTCTTTTTTTATGCGATTTCCTTTTTGTGCGATATTTTTTTAATGCGCTGTATGAATTTCAACGGCTTTGGCGCCACTGTAATGTTTTCTATCTATTTAATAGTGGCGTAACGGAGAATGTTAGGACCCCCCTTCCCCCTGAAAGCCAGGTTTTGCCTTTTATATTTTATAAATTGGGTAAATACGAGCGTAAGTCAGGCCTTGGGTCCTTAGAGTCCCCCCATGATGCGGGTGTACGTTACGCCGCTGAAATGTAGACACTTCAAGACGCAATGTTCACTTGTTATAAACAGTCTCCCGACAATGCGCATTCAGTTGCTTTATCTCAACGCCTCAGCAGCCCGCACTTGATTGAAGACGAAACATTCAATGACAGTGACATTATGAATAATTTGATAAATTACGAAAACGGATAAGAAGCCAGATTCTTTGAGAGTGGATAAAAATATGCAGGGATCCAACAAATTGGAAAAGCATTTTCTTAAAATAGATACCAATTAAGAAAGTATAAAATTCCAAAAAGGGCTTCAATCATATATAGCTGGTTATAGTGACATTTACAAGCAACTGACCACCCGTCCTTCGTCACAAAAACTTATCTCTTACTTTATGTTGCCAAAAATATATCAATTGAAATTGCACCTTCAAGTGACGAAAGCGATTTTGAATTTATTCATTACAGGGCTTTGGATAACGATGAGTAGCGATGAAGTATGTATGTGCATTTTAAAGACGTATCCGCATATACAATGAAAAACTATTTGTTTTTAAAATGTTGCCGTGTGTAATATTTAATTATTTATTTTGTTACGGAAGTAATCTTACATAAATTTCGTAAATAATTGGCATATTTCATAAATTCGACTTTTTTATGCGGTCCTTATCCGCCGCATAAAAACGTTTTTGTAGTATTTTCATAAATTAGTTTTATGCATGTATTTTGAATATTTTTGTGCGATTTTTTGTTTTATGCGCGGTCCCTATCTACCGCGCAAAAACAGGTTCAACTGTTATTCTCTTTCAGATATCGGCAACGTTGGCCATTTTTTTCAACAGTGAAAATATCAGTATAATATTTAGACATTCCTTTTTTTCTAAACTATATTTTATACTTTTCCTTAAAAGAGCTATTGTGTGTAAATAACAAAACATTTTCTAGACATTTCCCGGTAGCTTATTGTTGCCAACACTATGATTCATTTTGTTATTTAAAAAGAATATTACATCACCTGATACGACTTTACACATTCAATTTTTTAAAAAAAAATAGCACTTTATTATTTTTAAGCTTCATACAGAAGATATCTATATATATTGTTCGTATAAATCTTGAAAAATACATTACAGAGCGACAGTTTGAATGAATTTCACGTAAATAGCTTACCCTTAGAGATGAGAAGTCTAAAACGTTTTCAAGGAATTTACTTAATCTTACAATTTTTAATGATTTTTCAAGAAGTGAAATGCGGGACATACCATGAGTTGTTTGATTGTGCTACTGCTCACATTTGCGACTGTGGTAAGAATACAAACATTCTATTCAAAACTTCAGACTGGGGTGTTCCTATTTACTTCTATCTAAAAATAATTCTCACTTTGTTTTATTCTTTTAGATGTAATTTAAAATGAAGCTATATTTATTTCTGGTACAGTATTTCTTTCAAAGCTTATTTATAATTAAAAAAATTTTTCATTATAAACTATTACAAATTACTTCATAAAAATACTGAGCGTTTCCTATTAGTAATTTGTTTTAAAGTGAACATTAGAAGAAATGATTTAAAGCCTTTTTGAGCCTTCGATTGTAAGTTTTTAAAGAAATGTCACTTATTGACTTTAAAAAATGCAAAAAGAGTCACGATTTTGAAGATAAGAGTCTAGAAATAAGACTATGCTGTTAATCCAAGAAAATATTTAAAACTGGTATTTATACATGAATTTTGAATGTTCATATACAGGAGAGAAAACCAGACTTCATTGATTCAAATAAAACTTACTATTAATTCAAAGAATAAAGGCTCCTACTTTTATATAAATATGAGTACTTACGTATAATCGCAGCTTATTGGCGACATTATATAAGCGAAGCACATGGTAGCCAATTCAGTGTGTACGACACATAGGAAATCAGTAAAGGTTTCATAGGTTTCAGTAAAAGACATCAGTTGAAGAATAAGATATATGTCAAATACTATTAGTACATTAAATGAACCTGATTTGAAATTAAGCTTTTGAGTGGTAACGACGCATATACACGTCAGTGAGAAGCTGTGTCTAAGATGGTAGGAACGAATATAAACGCGTTTTTAGTTTTTGCCTCAGATGGTAAAGCCGTTTATACACGTCAGCATCTGAGGTTTTGCAGGGAGGTAGAACCCTCTATTGACAGCAAATAGTATTAATTTTAGCCTGGAACCTTAAGTGGAAACTTTGTAGCAAATATTTTTCCAAAGGCTAGTGATTTTACCATAATCCAAGATGCAGGCGTGTCGGTGAAAGTGGTTACATCTGATGATATCAAGAAGATTTTAACAATTAAAGAAATTTAGCGGAATTTACTGATGCTAAACGTGATGATGAAGATAGAAATGCTAACTACGTATTTTCGCAACAATCGACAACTCTATTACAAGTTGGCAAACCCGAAGCCCTATGTGTCCTGGATTCACATCCATGTTCTTCGTTTTATATAATGTCGCCGATTGGATACTATTATAAGTAAGTACCGTAGAAACAATCTCCAAACACAACACTTTGCTCTAGGAAGGGAGAAAACAAAGGGTAATAATGAAATCATTGCTAGCTAGCGTAATGATAGTTTTATTGTATTTAGAGCAGTGCTTCTCAAACTTTCAATAGTTGCGACCCGATTTCAATCACAGTTTTCATCGCTCCCCCTATACAAAATCAATGTATTGTATTCAAAAATGCTATACTTTGACATTAAAGCTACAATACGACTTCTGCCACCAGCGTATATAAACTTTTTCTTAACTCATCCGAAGCGTTAATTGCCCCACACGTACATATAGTTTTTCCAATGTACGATCATTATGCACTATTATCACCCCCCACAATATATTTCAAAAGATTTGTTTATTCCCTTTCCCCCCCCCCAATATATCATATGCGAGCACCTACGAGGTAAACGGTGCCATTGGAGAGCAAATCCGTAACTTTTAATCAGCAGTTGAGCGTTTAATTATAAGCCCTTTCAAATTATTAAGATCAGTGTTAATTTTTGTATTTTATTTTGCATACGACAAGCCCATGGGGACATTGAAAATTAGTAAACTTGTTTTTAACTTGGTATTATTAAATTAATTATAAAATACATTGTACAGTATATTTATTAGTGTATTATATCAGAGTAAAAAGGAATTTAATTCTTTATTATGTCAGAATGTATTTTGCTTGCTTACTTTCAGTAAATTAAACATTTTGTTAAATAATCTTTTGTTTTCAATTTTTCAATATGCTCGCACCACCCTTCTAAAGTTATCAAGTCCTTCTAGTTTGAGAAACGCTGGTTTAGAGCACATTCATTTATCCAGGGTGAAAAAAAATTGTATGGGATCGTCAAAAAACACTACAGGATACCATCAACCGAAAAATTAACCTACTGCTCAAAAGGTTAAAATTTCAGACTCCAAAAAACATGTGCTGAACTTTGAGATGTTTATTAAAAAATCTTCATATTTCTCTTAGGTCTAGCGGATGATTACAACAAGTGCTGGATGCTCACTTCAGACGAAGTAAGTTAATAAAAATCTATATATTTTTAAAATTATTTTTTTGATAAAAAATTTTAAATTATATGAAAAAGTTTTAATTAAATTAATGAGCATTAAAATCAATTACAGCATAAAAATCATTTAAATTTTTTTTTATTATTTAAAGTTATTTAATACATTGTAAATATTTGCTCGTATATTTTTGAATCATCATGAAACTGCTTCAGAATTCTGTGGTTACAAAAATATAATACTATACTTAAAGTGATAAAATTCTGTAAAATATTTTTAAAATATGTAAAATATCTCTCAGTTCTTAAAATCACTTTAAAATTACATATGAACAAACTGATACATGTTCCAAACTATGTTAGTGGGCGGCATTAAGACATTTTTAGACATGTTATCTATTAATTTTTAAGATTTATTCCTATTAATAATATTTCTAAACGATATTTTAGCCTTACTAAAAGAGTGTTTGTAGGAAAAAAAAGAAGCATCTTTTTTTTATTTTTATTTCAAAGTTTGCTCAGGTTTTCATTATTTTTGTCCTTCAATTTTTACTATTAATTCACACTCTCCCTATATATATATATATATATATATATATATATATATATATATATATATATATATATATATATATATATGTGTGTGTGTGTGTGTGTGTGTGTGTGTGTGTGATGAATCCCCAGCCCCTCAAGTGTCAGTTACAAAGGTAAACTTCCTACCAGGACAACTCAACCCACCTCCCGCATAGGAACATTGACTTCTACTTTCGCCGGACTTAAGACACGTATACAAAGGACTCACTCGCTGCTGATCAACGCTAAAAGAGCTCTCGTTTTTGTCATGACTTGGAGTGCAGACTGCTTTACTGAATATTGAAGTAAAATGTAATAGGATAAATGGCTGCCCGTTGCATTTCTCCTGTCAATCCAAGAATTTCTCCAATACATGATATATATATATATGTGTGTGTGTGTGTGTGTCAGGCACCAGGACTGCTGGTAAAATGAGAGGAGGGCATCATCTCTATGATAACGTCCTTATTTTGCTTCAATCACATAAAATTCAACATAGCGGCCCTTATGCGTGCAACCGAGTAGAACAATAAAAAACAATTCGGCGAGGAGTCACCAGCTAAGCCTTTTCGAGTATGCGTTATCCTTCGTCAGCTCTCGTTCCACCTTTCGATAGGCTTATTTACCCACAAATCCTTACGTGATGGTAAAGAGTTAGCTATATTTTCATTTATTACTTACTTAATTTTGAAGCTAAACTTTTCAAACCTGACCACTCCCCCCCCCCCTGTTGAAGCCTGGCACAGCCAGTTTGGCCAATCCTGACTGGCAAATTCCCAGAGGATAAAAATAATAATATTTCAATGATATCAAATTCCCCAAATGAAATAAAATTCTAGAAGATACAAAAACTGTGTAAAAGAGTGAGCTGTGTGGTGAATCCTGACATGTAAAAAATAGCAATATTAAATAACAAAATTTCAAAAATTTGGTACATATCATATTGTGTTACATAGAATTGTTTTCTGAAAAATATCACACATCTAATGCTTTCACTATGACTATAATAATAATGAGGTTAAGAAAAAACAACATAAGATAAAGATAATTTACAGTACACATCCAAAAATATAGTAGTGTTAAACAACATAACATAAGATCAAGTGAATTTCACACTAAATGTGTATCAATAGTAAACAATATTAATAAAAGTGATAAGTGTCGAAAAGTTACAAGTACTTCCAAATGGTATTGAATGTTGGAATAATGAGTAAATAAATTTACAGAAAGAATAGATTTAGTGTAAATAACAATAAAATGAATTTAGGAATAATGGTTAATTAAATACATAAAAATAATAGATATAAAATAAGTAACAGCAAAATGAATTTAGGAATAATGGTTAAGTAAATACATAAGAAGAATAGATATAGAATAAATAACAACAAAATTAATTTAGGAGTTCCCAAAAAGAAAAGATTACATACCTATAACACAGAAATTTACCAAAATAAACACAACATCAACATTATATCAAAATCTCACTAGAAATATAAAATACAAAGAAAATCAAATAAGTGTATTTCAGATATATGAAGTACAGGCAAAAGTTCAATCAATGTCCATCATTTTTTTTGTCATAATGTTTCTTGGAAAAGTCATAGTTCAATGTTCATCTTTCAATTACTGTTTATCTCACAGTTTTTTTGTTTATTATTATCATTTGAATCACTACTCAAACAACTTATTTCAAAAACACACAGCCATAATAAAATCTTCAGAATATCCCATAATATTTTTTAGCTTTCAGAATATACTTCTATCACAAATAATTACAGTGAAATTATTATAACATCATGTATATCATAAAATTGACCTCATCACCATGTTTTCATACAGTCCATATAATTAAGTTATTTCTTCAAAAATAGTCTTCAATAATGTACTCATTATGAGTAAAGATTCAATACAAATTCACTTACATTAAAGTTTGATTTTCATAATGTAAACAAGTCTTAAATTCAAATTTTAAAAGCAACTTTTATTTATTTTTTTTAAATAACAATATACTACTTTTAAAATAACAATACACTTCTCCCCCCCCAAAATAATTCAGAAAAAACTTTATAACAAATATAAATCAGAATTTAGCACAATTGGAAATTGGATTTTGAATGAAAAGGTTTTAATCTCGTAGAATGAACAATATATATTAATTTTCCTGTATATTGATTTGGTTTATCTATTTCATAAGCAACATTTGAGAGTTTGTTGACAATTTTAAAAGGATTACTCTATAAGGACTTTGAAGTTTACTTGAATTAAGGTATGAGAAATTTTGATATAGGACTAAATCTCCAATTTTAAATTTTGCATCAATATAATGTTTATCATACCTTTGTTGATTTATCTTATGATATTTAATTGTTCTGTTTGCTGCAATTTTTGCTTGTTGTATAGGTGGATAGTTTAATTTTACTTGATTAGGTAATGGCGAGTCATATGGCAAATTTCCAAACATTAAATATGCAGGTGGAAAGCATGTAACATCATGTGGCGAATTATTGTATTCATATGTAACTTGTTCTAATAATTTTGTCGAAGGAATTTTTGTAGTTGAATTAACTGTACATCTTAATTTTCCTTCTAATGTCTGATTAATTTTTTTACTCATTCCATTGCATTGTGGTCTATTTGCTGAAGTTAGTAATTGTCTAATATTATGATGTTTTAAAAATTTCTCAAATTTAGAAGTGAATGCAGCATTTCTATCAATTAAGACTTGTTTTGGGCATTGAATTGAAAAAATTTGTTTTAAGCAATTTGTATAAGTTTCAGACGTGACACTTTTGATTGGAAATGTCCAAGTATATCTGGTAGCTTGGTCCAGAACAACATGCAAGTATTTCTTTTGTGAATTATGATAATTAAATCCTCCTATAATGTCTAGTGAAATCATTTCAAAAGGTTCTTCTGCTACAGGAACTTCTTTGAATAATTCATAGTTTTTTGTGTAGATTTTTTATTCATTTGATATGTTTCACAACATTTTACAAAATTTGAAATATCTAATATAATGTCTTTCCAGTAGTAAATTGGGGGAATTAATTTTAACATTTTTTTCACACCTGGGTGATCAAATTGTTCATGTGTAGTTGTAATTAATTTTTCTCTCAAAGCTAATGGTACTACAATTTTAATTAAATTCTTTTTCATAATGGTTAATACATCATTATATTTTGTATATTTTGGATCATTAATGCTCTCTGAATTTTGGTATTTAATAATTTCCTCAGTTTTTAAAAAAATGGCTAATGGGTGATATATAATGACATACAGGGTTCCTCGACAACATGTCTGTTTCAACATTTAATTTACCTTTTATATAAACTATCGAATATTCATACTGAGAAAGTTTTAAACTCCACCGAAATAAACGTCCAGTTAAAAGTTTGTCACTTTTAAGCCATTGCAAAGCAGAATGATCAGTATGTATTGTGAATTTGGATCCATATAGATAACAGTGAAATTTGTCTAAGGCATCTATAATTTCTAAACACTCTTTTTTTTAAATTGTATAATTTTTTCATGTTTAAGTAATTGTCTCGAGTGATAAGCTATGGGGTAAAGTGTTGCATCTGGGTGTTGTTGTTTCAAGACTACCTACGCCTATTGAATCCTGGCTTGCGTCACAAAACACATGACATGTATATTGTTAATTATATAATTTAAGTAAAGTATTAAGTTTGATTTTGCCGCATTGTCGAAATCCATTCGCAGGGTGTCGAAATCTTCTTCATAACCAAGAATTTTTAAAAATGAATGGGACTGGATAATGTCATATGTTCCACAATGGAACTGTCATCATAATTTAGTTTCTTCCCTAACGAAAGTTTTTCCGTAAAAAAGGAAATTAATTCTTTAGTGTTGCTTAATTTTAGGCTGTGAAATTTTTGAATTTCCTCTTGTCTAGTCGCATCAAACACCGTAGTGAATATTTCCTTACTTTCTTGGTAAGACTTTTCAAATAATTGGTTATCATACCAAAATTTAAGATAAACTTTCGTGAGATATCTAACAATATTTTGCTTCTTCCTTTGTTCGTCTTTTTGATATTCCATACATTGTTGATCAAAACAGTAAAGAAAAAACCCCTTTTAAAACTGCTAAACTTATTCGTGTCAAATTTAGGAAAAAAGGATTGCTTCGAAGTGTTGAGTGGTGACCCCTGCCAGAAAGAGTCGTCCAACATGGTAGTATCGTTTTCAATGCAGTCGCTAGTTCGAAAAAAATTCTTTTTGAAGTTCATTCTTTAGGTTTCGTGGCATATATTGCGGTTCCTTGCGTAATCCTGACGGCTCTCGTCAGGCCCCAGGCCTGCTGGTAAAATGAGGAGGGCATCATCTCTATAATAACGTCTTTATTTTGTTTCAATCATATAAAATCCAAAATGGCGGCCCTTTGGCGTGCAACGGAGTAGAACAATAGACAACAATTCGGCGAGGACTCACCAGGTAAGCCTTTTCAAGTATGCGTGCTCCTCCGTCAATGATCTATTCTCTCCATCTTTAAATAGGCTTATCTACCCAAAAATTCTCCCGCGATGGTAAAGAGTTCCCTCTATTTTCATTTATTACTTACTTAATTTCGAAGCTAAACTTTTCAAACCTGATATATATATATATATATATATATATATATATATATATATATATATTTATATATCTTGTCAAAATTTTTAATCCTTAATAAAATACTTTTTATTCATCGACCCAAGTTCAAATATATTTTTTTAAACTTGTAGTGAATGACACTAGATGTTAATACAGTATTTCAAATATTAATTAATTAAATTTTATTTAGTAATGAAATTAATATTTAAATAACTTCAGCGTCATTCTTTAAATTTATTCTACATTTTTTCTGATGAAGTTACAACTAGCTGCAACAGAGGAAGTCATTAAATTAGAGGAATTGACTTGATTTTTTTTATTATTACTTGTTCATTATCTTTTAAATAATAGTTTTACAGCCTTGTTCCTTGCCTACGAATTATTGGTATGTCATGCGTCAGTGCTTTTTTTTTAACATATCAAATGGAAGAAAAGCGCAATCACTTAATTTGAATCGTGAAAAAATAAAATAAAATGGACTTTAAAATGAAAACCAAATAATATAAGCATAATATTACACTTAAGCCTAAACCGGTAGTAGCCTAGCCTGGCCACTTATTTTGCCAAAAATATTTAGTACCAATTGTTTGGCGATAAAGTTTACAAAATGGCAACCCTGCAAAATATAGAGAAACCTTTCAGTTTGAATTTTTTTAATTTTTCATGACTTCGAGACTGGCTAATCTTTTCAGCGGTCACCTTGAAACGGTTATGTAAGACTTTTTTCTACAAAGCCAAAAATGAAGGAATCAGGGGAGTTTTCTTTTTTTTAACACGCTTTTTATAAGTTTAACTTTTATCTAATATAATCTTTGAACTCGATTTTTACGTACTTTAAGAGGTCAGATTAATCCGAAATTTTACACACTTGTTAAGGACCGATGACAATACAATAATTTCAGAATTTTGTTTCATTATCTTGATCAGGATTCTCATAGAAAGGATTTTAAGGATTTTGAGATTTGACAACTAATTCATTATATCGCTTCCAGATTTGGCGACTAAATGCATAGACCATTTTCAGATTTGATGACTAATTCCATATGCCATTTCCAGATTTGGTGATTAAAAGATTGAGCAGCAACCCTAAAACCGAGAATAGGCTTGCGGTTAACACAAATAAAACAAAAAAAGTGTTCTTTATGGGAAAAGGGGTAGGGTAGGTGCGTAGTTTTTCTGAAAATGGAAATGAAGAAAAGGCTCGTGCATGTGAATAAAAAAAATTTATGTTCTTACTGCTAAATATTTTTTATTTTGATAAAGCAATATGTTTAAAAGTGATTATACGAATTAACATTATAGCAATACGTTTAAAAGTTTATAAATTTATGTTCTAACTGCTAAATATTTTTTTTATTTTGATAAAGCCATATGTTTAAAAGTGATAATACGAATTAACATTATAGCAATACGTTTAAAAGGTGATAGTACGATTGACATTTAATATTTTTTCTTACACACTTTTATTATTTGGACCTGTATCTATAGAGATGGAATGTTTGAAATATAATGATATGGGACTCATCCGAGACCCCGTAAAAGGAGAGAAAAATTCCGTTCAGACCCATTAATTAATATCCATTGAACAGCAAGACTAATTCTAGCAGCCTCATAATTCTGGCTCCAAGCATCAAACACAAGGATAAATTCAACAAAGAATATATGATAGTTTTAAAAACTAAAATAACAGGCTTTTATTCCATATTGAACTAAAAAATGAAAAATAAGTTATAGTTAAAAAAAAATAATAAACACGCTTTTATAGTGAATCTAACTAAAAAGTAAAAAAATAATTCTTAATATAAGAATAAAATGATTAAAGAGAAAATAAATGTTATTGTGGTAAAATGGTGGGGTGTGTGTGTTTTGTACTACATTTTTGCACGAACTCAGCATTTCGGAACAGAGCTAGTAAGAAATTATAAGAATTAATATTGAGAATTTTTTTGTAGATCGATTCCCTATAAAAGCATGTTTTTTTTTTTTTATTTAAACTATAATTTATTTAATGAAACAACTGCGAAAAAAATGTTTGTCAGAGAGAAAGGGAGATCAATTAATTAATTATTCAATTTGGACGTTGTTTTTCTCACTTTTGTTTCGAAGAAATGGTTTATTCTGTTTTCTTCTTAAAGCCATTTTGAAATCGTGCTTTTTATTTTTAACAGCTCGACGAATGGGTACTTTTTTCTTTTGTGTGACATAGATACACAGGAAATGATTGCTTTGTGTATTAATAAAAGATTGAAAATATTTTGGTATGAATGTCTAAAGTATGGAAAGAATACAAGGTTGTGTGTGAGAGAAGTGATGCTTTTTATATATATTTCATCAGCCTAAAGCAGATGTCACCAAAGTGGTGGTCGACGGACTGTTAGTGGTTCGCGAGAAAATTTCCTGGTCCCCAGAAAAATTTTCAATGTACTTACTCAGCACGTTATGATTTAAAATGCATTGAAACATAATTCAATACATAACAATACGTGAAAAGTTATAAAAACGCTACTTCATAGAATAACGCCACGGTAATCAAGTCGTACTGCTGTAGCTTCATTGTTTTTACTACATGCTTTGTCTTGTCTCAGTTCGCAATCTTCTAATGTTTCACTCTCCCATATGTCATACATGTAAATCTGTTGAAGCATTTAAATGTGGGCTTACGGATTTATTGAGTTCAGTATAAGATATAATCAATATATATTCGATCTCAGCTTGAAATAAATGCTGTTCCCCGTCTTGCAGCAAGAACATTGGATCCAAATACCATAATCTTATTTCAAGTAAGCAGGAACATGTATCACACTAGGAATGTATAATACTAAAAATTTGATATACTTAAACCATTTTTTAATTGTTTTGTTTTTTACAGTTTTTATTTATTTTATTACGGTTTATTAATAAAGCTTTCATAATTTGGTTACAAATAATAGTTTCATTTTATTAACTATGTGCATTTTATGTGTTCTTACATCAAAAATTTTTTTATAAATATATTTAACACTTAGAAAATCATATTTGAGGTCCGCGGGATTTAAATTATGAGTTTACTGGTCCGTGAGGTCAAAAGGTTTGGCAACCGTTGGCCTAAAGTATATACATCAGATGTTTTTTTTTCCCACTGTTGCATTTGAGAAGCGACGTTTTTTTCTGTTTTTCTTGTGGAAATCGTTTTAGAAACTCCTTTTGTTTCCTTGTTTTTTTTTTCGTAAAGACATGACAAGTGGGTTTTCTACTAAATAAAAGAGGTAAGAAAGAAATGATTATTTTTTGTATGAATGAAAGATTGATATAATATTGGAAAAGATGTTCGAAATTTGGAAAGAAAATACATTTGATTTCTTTATTTTTGACTTGGTGTTCCTTATGTTATTCCGTTTAGAAACAACGTTTTTTCGAAGCTTTTCCTCTCTTGACGACTCTTTGAAAACCACGTCCCTTCCCCTTTGTTTTCGTCTCTGACGCCATTTTGAAAAAGGCAGCATTTCCTTGGCGCCATTTGGCCCCAAAATTTTGTCACCAGGGGGCTGTACTATGACATTACCGCCTAAACCTGAGGGCGTTCATCTCAATCTATCCCTCATTACGAATGCGCTTTACATATTCATCTGGATTTTCCATTGTTTCAAACTTAACAAACGCGTGTATTGCGTTCTAAAATAGTTGTTCTTTTTGCTAATAGATTGCATCCTAGACTGCATAATATGATATAATAATGATTCAAATACACGAAATATATTTTACAAAAATTAACCTTTCATTTCTAGTTGTAAAAGGGCATCAGTTTCAAGCTCTTGAAAGCTAAAGGAATGGGTAATGTCCTAAGACAACAGACTGCTTTATTTGGCAACAAAAGTTTTTCGCCAAATGGCGCAAAGGAAGAAACCACGTTTTTCAAAATGGCGTTAGAGACGAAAACAAGAGAGAAAAACCTTGTTTTCAAAATGGCGTCAAGAATCGAAAAACGTCGAAAAAATGTCGTTTCTAAAATGGACATCATAGGAAACATCACATAAAAAATAAGAAAATAAATGCAAATTCTTTCCAAATTTCAGACACCCATTCCAAGATAATATCAATCCTTCATTCATACAAAAAAAACAATCATTACTTTCTTGCCTTTTATTCAGAAGAAAATCCATTAGTTGTGTTTTTACGAAGAAAATGAGCTTTCTAAAACTGCCTCTACAAGACAAACTCAAAAATCGTCGCTTCTTAAATGCAACAGTGGGGAATCCGATATGAATGCTTTAACCTGATGAAATAATGATCTCCACACACACATTTCTCTCAAACACAAATTATATTCATATTTTGGACATCCGTACTGAAATATTTTCAATTGTTCACTCATTCACAAAGTAATCATTCTTTACTTAACTCTTTCATTCAAAAGAAAAAACATTCATTCGTCAAGCTTCAAAAGGGAAAAACGTGGGTTTTCAAAACGGCTTCACGAAGAAAACGGAAAAACATTGCTTCTAAAACGCAATAGTGAGAAAAAAAAACATCTGCATTTATCCCTAATAAGCATTCTTTCCACAGTTGTTTCATTGAAAAAGGAAAAATATCCACTTATTCCATCACTTTCAGGTTTCTAAAAATCTCTTACACATCCGTCCAGATGACCGCTGTCCAAATTCTGAAAAACTGAAAACTATTCGGTCCGAGTAGGGGTACTATTTCCCTAAATTTTCCAGGGTTGCCATACATTATCACCAAATTTTCGTCGCCAAAAATTGTATCGCCAAGAAGTGTGCCCTCCTAGGATCCTCCCGGTGAATGAGATGACGAGTAATAACAACAATCTGTATGTTATGCAAATATATATATATATGCATTTTTTTTAAAAAAGTTTTTTTTTGAAACTAATTATATTTATTAATTAATTATATATTATTACTTATTCCTTATTATTTATAATTTAGATTATTCGATTAGGGTTAAAAACTAAAACTATACTAAACCCTCGCTTATGGGAGAAAACACTTTCTTGAATGTATGCTTTAAAAAAATGAACTTTGGAAGTAGCGAAAAAATCCTAACTCTGGAACAAATTCTGTACAGTTAAAATTCAACGGCTTAAGACAGTGCTTCTCAAACTTTCACTACTGGCGCCCCCTTTTCAATCACAATTTTTATCGCGCCCCCTTATACATTAATAATGTACTGAATGTAATAATAATGCACTTTGACGCTAAAGCTACTATACGCGATCTTAATTATAAACCATACAAATTAATAGCATAAGTATTACAGTTGTGTGTATACTACTTTTCTGCAAAATAAATAAATTAAGTAAGACAGTGCTTCTCAAACTTTCACTACTGGCAACCCAATTTTCAATCATAATTTTCATCGCTCCCCCAATAATAATGTATTGAATGCAATAATAATGCACTTTGAGTATTAAATTTTGTATACGTTACTTTTATATAATATATATTTTAAGCAAATTACTTTTAAGTAATAATTATAATGTTATGTTATTTTTCCTTTCTCATTTTTTAAATTGGGACAGATTGCAAAATGACATTTAATTAAAAATTTATTTCGTCCATCATGCATTTCTAAAAGTACAAATGTCATTAGAACAAGTAATATAAAAAAATAAATTTTAAGTCAATTCCTACTTAGGCCAACAAAGAAAAACTTATTTTAGTTACTTTCTATTAAATAGTTTCAATTAATACAAATATGTAATACATATGACAGAATCACAATGTTAAGCGACAAAAGAGAAAGCGATTTTCCTTGCAATTTTTCCTGTTCTTTTCTATATATGGGGTATTGAATATTCTTTTTCGTTACTATTTATTCATTAATTAAATTTAATTAGTGTAAGAAAATAGTAAAGTAAAGAAGAAATCACACACATTCTTAGAAATTAGGCCATCTCGGATGGAATTCGAACTACCGTCCTTCAGATTAGAAGCCCAGCGCGCTATCCATTGCGTTACAGGGGACAGCACGAAAAGTTTTCCTTTCTATAAATGCTTTTGGACTATAATTTTTGTTTGTTACTATTTATTCATTTTTTAAATTTAATTAATGAATTAAAATTTGAAAGAACTGTATTAAAATGACGTGTCACCCACTACAAGTTTTAAAAAATGTATTTGAACTTGAATGAATGAATAGAAAGCATTTTATCAACGACTGAAAATTTGAACAAGATATATATGAGAGTGAACTTACAGTAGAAATTGAAAAATAGTCTACTTTATGTTGCGCTCTCTCATATCCATCACATCTGGAATTCTCGCGAGCGTCTGCGTGAGTCTGGCCAAACTATCGGACGTCTGCGCAAAACATGTAATAATGCTGTACCTCGTACAATTCCAATCAGTCTTGGTCCATTCGATGCTTCTATAGCTACCAAATCTATCTTGAATGTACATTTTATAATTTGCGCGTTAGTTGTAATTCACACAATTAAGTATTACTGCAGAAAATTGGAACAAAAAAAAATCCTGGATAAATTTTTAAGTCATAAGCGAACATTCGACGATAATAAAGCATCAACAAGTGCACAGACGAGCATAGTTCCGAAAATTAAATCAAGGAAATATTCTCAAGAATACTTGAATTTTGGGTTTACCATTACTGAAGTAAATGGAGAAGAAAAGCCCCTGTGTGTTATTTGCTCAAAATATTGGCAGCAGACAGTATGAAACCTAATAAACTTAAAAGACATTTCGAAACGCTTCATGGTGAGTACATTAACAAACCTCGAGAGTTCTTTGAATCAAAATTAAAATCATACGGAAAACAAAAACATTTTTTAAAAAACTTTGTCAGTGAATGAAAAAGCTTTACTTACTTCTTACAAAGTATCATATAAAATAGCCAGATGTAAAAACCTCACACTATTGCCGAAGAGCTTATTTTGTCTGCAGCAATTGAGATTGTAGAAACTATGTTTGGAGACAATTTTGCCAAAGAGTTGCAGTCCATATAGCCAGATGTAAAAAGCCTCACACTATTGCCGAAGAGCTAATTTTGCCTGCAGCAATTGAGATTGTAGAAACTATGTTTGGAGACAATTTTGCCAAAAAGTTGCAGTCCATACCCTTATCAAATGATACTGTTTCCCGTCGAATTGATGATATCGCTGAAGATGTAGAGCAACAGCTTTTCGGTAAGTTGCGTGATAAATTGTTTTCAATTCAGCTTGACGAGGCAACAGATAGCAATACAGATGCTCATTTCATTGCGTATGTTCGATTTTGGGATGGTATGTCAGCGGTAAAAGAACTACTTTTTTGTAAACCAATAAAACTTAAAGCAACAGCAATGGCATTATTTGATATTTTAAATAATTTTATAAACGAGGCAAATATAGAGTGGAAAAATTGTGTCGGAATATGCACCGATGGTGCTCGTATAATGTCAGGAGGATTTAAAAGTATACAAGCACTTGTGAAACAAAAAACTCCACTGTGCATCTGGACACATTGTATGATCCACAGAGAAGCTCTGGCTTCCAAAGAAATTAGTCCTGGCCTGAATATTGTGCTAATGACAGTTGTGACTGTAGTAAATTACATAAAAATGAGACCCCTAAAATCAAGAATCTTTTCTGGACTTTGCAAAGACATGGGCGCAGTGCATTCATCGTTGCTATTTTATTGTGAAGCAAGATGGTTATCACGCGGGAATTTTTACAACGTGTTTATGAATTAAGAAATGAAATTACCATTTTTCTAGAAGAGGAAAACCTACCGGAAGCTGAGAAATTTCGAGATGGTTTATTTCTGATGAAGTTGAGCTACTTAGTCGATATATTTGAGAAATTAAATATATTGAATCTTCAACTTCAAGGATCAAATGTACATATGTTTGACACTCGTGATAAAATTAATGCTTTTTGTAGAAAATTACAATTATGGAGCCGAAATTTAAAGCAAAAACCTAGAAATGCTTGAAAATGCGGATAAATGTGTAAAAACTTACAAAACTGAAGAACAACATGTGGAAGTTGTTTATAAAACTATTGAATATCATTTAGCTATGTTAGCAAAAAATTTTAAAAATATTTTTTTGCTGAGGACAACTTGATAGCAAGTTACGAATGGGTGAGAGATCCATTTCAAAATACCCAGAAGGATTCTCCACTACCGAAGAAGAAAGTTTCATAGATTCCACATCTAGTGGCAAAATTAAAAGACAATTTTGTAATAAAACTCTCTTTCAATTTTGGGCAGAAGTAGATGATGAATTTTCTGAACTGAAAACAAAAGCATTTCGTATACTTTTACCGTTTTCAACATCGTACCTTTGTGAAACCGGATTTTCTGCGGTGGCTGCTTTGAAGACAAAATATAGATCTCAGCTAAATATAGAAAAAGAACTCAGAGTGTTAATTTCTAATATTAAGCCTTCATTTGAAAACCTTTGCTCTGCAAGACAAGCCCATGGAAGTCACTAATAATAATTAAACTTGCTCTTAAGGGGACTTGGCACCCTTTGAGCAAACTTCTTTATTTACGTATTTAAAAATTATATTTTAACATTTTATACAATGTTTCTATTCAAGAAAATGTTACCAGATGAAAATTTTCATATATTATTCACACAATTTTTAAAAATTTAAATTTTTTGAAGAAAATTGGGAAAATTTTAAAATCCTACTCCTTTTGTAAAAATTAATTTTTTGGCCTGAAATTTTTATAATATTCTTATGGGTGTTCTTAACTTTAGGGATCGATTTTAGAATAATTTCATTCGTTTTCGAGAAAAAAAAAATAAAATGTTGATATACAAGCTAAAAATCAACGAAAAAGCCAACATGTCTTACATTTTATTTTTTTTTAAAAAAGTATTCAGTTTATAGCAAAACGGATCC
Source organism: Trichonephila clavipes (assembly GCA_019973935.1). Classification (NCBI taxonomy): domain Eukaryota; kingdom Metazoa; phylum Arthropoda; class Arachnida; order Araneae; family Nephilidae; genus Trichonephila; species Trichonephila clavipes. Next base: position 243,780 of record BMAU01009159.1, on the reverse strand, counting down.
CTAATTTTATTACATGTTTTATTTTTAACACGCTGGAAAAAATTGAAGTGATTGGTAAATAATTGTCGAAGGAGTAGCATTTTGAATGCACTAAGGTTTCGAAAAACACAAACTGAGAAAAACCACTTTAAAGTTTATAATTCGAAAAAATATTATAAGCTTAATTAAACTTAAATTACCACTTTAAGATATTACTTATATGTTTTTCTTTAAAATAATTGCATTTTCATATGTTTTCAACCCACACATTTTTATAAATGATCAACTTTTAGAGAGTACTAATTGCACAAGAAAACTCAAGAAAAACTTCAAAAAATTTTTTTTTTTTCTGTCACGACAGAAATTTTGGCTGTTTTTCTTCTTATAATATTAAAGTATTACATTTGTATGAAAAATATATCAGGAATCAGAACTGAAATTATAAAATTATTAATATAAAATGCCTTAATTTAAAAATTTTACATGCACACATTTCACAAGGAAGAAAAATTACATTATTGTATATTGCCTCGGAAATATTCTGCTTTTAATACTACACATTCTTTTTTTATAGTTATTATTTCTATTTATAAAATAGATTTTTTTATCATAACACATTTTTAGCTTTTTTTTCTAAAAGGGGGTGTGGCTGAATTACCTAATTTGTTTTCAAATGAAGTTTTATTCAACTTCTAACTTTCCGACATGCACAAGTGATATATCAATCGAAAGATAATAATGCAAAGAATAAGATTAAATGAAAATAAAAAAAAACGATAGGTTTGTGATTTTTAGGGTACCAAGTCGTCTTAAATTAGTATTAATAAATTAGTTATAAAATACATTGTGCAGTACTGATACATTTATAAGTAGACTGGCTGAAGTACCCGTTCTGCGATTATTTTTTAAAAAAATAATGCATTATTCTTGATATAATAGCTTAATTCTAAGAAGAGTAAAACCAAGTGCACAACAATGCATACAAAATATAAAATGATTTTGGAATTAATATTAAGCAAGGAAAACGCATGAAAATTAAATTCCAATGAAGAATAATTGTGTTATTTTTAATATTTAAAGCGAGAAACCTTCAAAATGTTTTAACCCGAAGCAGGCGCTCACTCCACACTAACCTTAATGGTCGCGCGATCACTTCACCAAGTCACCCCAATACTTTTTTATAATTATTTTTTTCTGTGCTCGATAAAAATCACAATTGCAGCGAATAATTTAACTAAGAGAAAATGTACTTACCTACTTTAAAGGACTTTTTAATTTTTCTTTGATGATTTGAGAAAAATCCAATAAAACTAATGAAACCGTTCCAAATGTGCGTGACCTTAATAAAGAACACATAAATCACAGACACTTTTCACTAACAATACAAGAACGTTATTTGCAATCAAAACTGTCATATTTTGCTCACGTTATTGTAATTTTTCTATTCTTTGATGATCTACAAATAGCATGTGTAACCTTTTCTTGCTTGTGTCTTTTTGACAAGGCGAAGTGTTACATTTATGGCTTCTTAGTTTTCTTGATATCTTAATTTTCTTGATAGAGTTCTTTAGGCAGCATTTGAAAATTTCAATTCAACTCAAACGTTTCATGTCTATCACTTTTGTCATATTTACTTTCGCTATCACGATTAATATGCATTATTTCATCAGGTTCTTCAATTGCTTGATCAGTTTCATCTTCCTTCAATAGAGAGATCACAGATGCCCATTTTTTTTTTATATTCTGCTCATTTACATTTATAAACCATAATAAGTTGTACAACACAGCAATTAAAACCACTAAGTTAATCGTAGGGGAAAGTATAGCATATTCATAGAAAATATTTCTGAACAAAAGTGGTCGTGAAGGGAACTCGATCAAAACAAGTACCTTGATTGTAAAAAACCGTTTGCCACTCTCAAAAAAGAGGCATAAATGTGACAAATTCATTTTAGTTTCCATTAAGACTGTCATATCGGAGGATACTGTCAAGAAATTGTTAACGAATAAACAGTTTTACCAGAATTTGGAGTGATTCAGCGCCTCATGCGACCGCTCCCATGAAAAAAATGTATTCGATACAAAAACATGGATGTCAGTTATAAAAAAATAATTATGTAAAACGTTTTTTTATAATGCAATTTCAGATTACTCATAAAATACATCTTGGCCAATTAATCCTTCAAAGTGCTCAATATGCTTATCCATACATCATAAAACTCATCTACGTGGGGAGAAAAGCAACAGAAAAATATTATTTACAACTTTCCCAAAAGAAAAGTAGACCGAGTTAAGCATACCAGTAAGTTTGAAGGTCAAAGAGATGATAATCAAAAGTACTATTCTAGAGGTTACAAGAAACGTTGTAAAAATTCTCTCATCGCGGGATTACAGCAAAGAAAACAAAATATCTTTTTTTATTTGGTTTGGGATCAAAGATAGCTAATGAGCGTTTGAAGTGGAATCTTTTGAAAGTGGAAAACCAGATGATATATATAATTTATATATCAGTGTAAATGTGTATTTTTTATTTTGTCAGAAAGCATTTTGTTTTACTTCATTCCAAAAAATAATTTTTTAAGCCTTTTATATTTTCAAGATGCTCGCGCCCCCCTCGAAGGGTTATCGCGCCCCCCCAGGGGGGCGCGCCCCACAGTTTGAGAAGCACTGGCTTAAGGGTTAAAATGAGAGAAAATATCAATAGATAAACTTCAATTTTACATATGCATTGTAAGAAATATACATACGTATGTAAAGGGTGTTTTTTTAGAGATATAGAACTTTAAATTGCAATAAAACAACGATGTATTATTCGATTGACATGAATTGTTTTTTATTCGAAAGATAATCTTGTGGCGTTACATTTTAAATATGATGTCTGGCATATGACTGCCACGGCTGCCTTGGATGTAGTCCAATCTGGACGTCCAATTTTCGATGACTTTTTCCAACATTTGTGGCCGTATATCGGCAATAACACGGCGAATGTTGTCTTTCAAATGGACAAGCGTTTGTGGCTTATCCGCATAGACCAATGACTTTACATAGCCTCACAGAAAATAGTCTAGCGGTGTTGAATCACAAGATCTTGGAGGCCAATTCACAGGTCCAAAACGTGAAATTAGGCGGTCACCAAACGTGTCCTTCAATACATCGATTGTGGCACGAGCTGTGTGACATGTTGCGCCGTCTTGTTGGAACCACAGCTCCTGGACATCATGATTGTTCAATTCAGGAATGAAAAAGTTAGTAATCATGGCTCTATACCGATCACCATTGACTGTAACGTTGTGGCCTTCATCGTTTTTGAAGAAGTACGGACCAATGATTCCACCAGCCCATAAAGCGCACCAAACAGTCAGTTTCTCTGGATGTAACGGTGTTTCGACATACACTTGTGGATTAGCTTCACTTCAAATGCGGCAGTTTTGTTTGTTGACGTAGTCATTCAACCAGAAGTGCGCTTCATCGCTAAACAAAATTCGCTTACGAAAATCGGGAACAACGGCAATCTCGTTTTGGGCCCGTTCGAAGAAATCTACGCCTTGCTTGATGATCGTTTTGATGAATTGCCAAACCAAACTGAGAATAAATCACTTGACAGCTGTTAAATCGGTCGCCATCTTGGAAAGTAATGCTAATTTAAACTTCTATACCTGGAAAAAAACACTCTTTATAACAAAGCATTTCTTCGACCTAATTATCAGACTGTAACTCCTTCTGGGGTGCTAATGTTATACATTAGTGCCACGCGCCAAGTTGTTGTTTATGTTCGCCGAGATAGGCGATAACATTATAATATGGTTACTTTGATATTTGTATCGTTTGGTAATGTGGTTGCCATGGGATAACGTATATTAGAGTTAATTATTTTTTGATTTTTTCCGCGGTAACCCTATTAATTTCAAACGATTTTAATTCCATTTCAATTCATTGAAAGAACTCGAAATTTTTGAATATTGTAATATTGTGGCATATATTAATTGATATTCATTATTATAATTTTAATGCACATTATACATATATTTTGTTTATAATATAATATAATAATTATTATATATAATAATAATTGTTATTATGTTATTTATAATATGTTATGTTATTTATGATTATTATTATATTATGTGAGCTTTATTATACATAATAATTATATTATATGAGCATTATCATATATAATAATTGTTACCGATAGGCCGTCATTTTGGATTCCACGTAACTGGACAATAACCGCTTCTTGGCACGATTGAGGAATCGTGCCAAACAGAGCTTAACGCGTAGCACTCCTGTATCAAACTTAGTTCCTTTGTGGAGTTACGCGTTCGGATAATTAGGCTGACGATTTGGTAATTTTCCTAAAAATTGTAAAAAAAAAAACTATTTTATGGCAACACACCCATTTTACTTATTTTTTATTTATTTTGTTGAGATTATTAAACATATCGCGCATCTAAGTGACCACGCACAAAGTATAATTCGTCAATTACTTATTTCAATAGGTAATAGAAAAAGGATATGCTCTCTTTGCTGAATATTTTCCTGGAGATTACACCAAAGCACATGGCTTCAGTCCCGTTTCCACTGAATTATGCAAAAGAGGAAATACTGATACAGTAAGTTATAAAAATAAGGTACATGATATCGTTTTTTATTAATTTAAAAGTACCAATTAAGTGCTTGTAATTGAAATAATAATTATCATTGCAGACGTTGGAAGCCTTCAGCTATATCAAGAGGGAATTGACAAATTACGCGGTAAAAATTTGGATTTCTTTTATTTTTGAGAAATTTAATTTTCTTTATATTTTTAAAAGTTCATTTTTTAAATTAACTTTCCTTTTTTTTGGAATTTTTACCTATAAACTGTTAATATTTCTCTATATACAAAGTATCTACAAATTAGTATGACAAAAAAATTATTTGTTGCATGTCATTTACAGAGAAAAAAATTAAAGTACATATTGTTCTAAGACAGAGAAAGAGTCTATTTATCACAAATGTTCGGTTTTCTTTCGTTACCCTATAAATATCTTACAGGTAAATCATTTCTTGCCACAGATTTATTCGCGTGTTTCCGTCGATCAAATGAACTGCAGCACAGATTCTTGAATTTGGTTCAGGAATGGAAGCAGAAAATGGCGGAGTGCACACTTGATTCTTTATAAAACCCCATACACCGAGTTCTAGTAGTGAATTACATGGTGATTGTAGTGTTTATTGAATAACTACTCCATGAACAATCCAAACAGGTGATGTCGTTTTTGAGAGACTTCTAACGAACATTTCTATTACTACTAAAATTAGATATTCGCGGTCGAAGCGGAACAGGCGCTTTTACCCAGTAGATTGGGTGCAAAAGAAAAACCATAAATGAGAACAATATACAAATCTGAGTTCTCCCACAAAAGTGGGAGGGAAGAATTAGCCCCAAGCCAGGCGGTCCAACGAAGTAGACGCACCAGCGGGTTCGATGGGAGGAAGACACAGGAAGGTGGAAGGGGATTGACGAGGCAATCAATCAGAGCGGGGAACTGTCGGTGACAGTTCACCCCTTCAACCCAGTCTAGAGGTGAGTAGAAGCTGAATGTGTTGTTTGTGGGGTGTAAGAGTGTAAATTGTTGTGTTACGGGAGCTTAAGAGGAATTCTCCATTTCGTCGTAGAGTATGTATAGTTAATTTTAGGGTGTGGATAAGTAAATAATGTTTATACTCTAATAATTGGATTGTCATTAGTTTCAATAGATTTAAAAACATTTCTAGATAGTTTAGTGATGTAATTAGTAATCGGCTCCATGCGTAGGTCGTTGTGTATCACATACGAACTTTCTCTTTCAACGTCAACCATCTCTTCTGAAATAGTTGATCCGCCTTGACCCGATGAACCCCACATCTTGTTTTAGTAAATACATTATACCATGCTACAATAGCATCTTTTTTTAGAGCTTTTTTTCTTACATTCTCGAACAAAATTTCGTCATGCTTGAATAACAGAACACTTTTCATGAAACCAAAGATAGTATTTCGCTTTTTCAGCACCATTGTATGTTTCATTATCGAAACGTCGTAAAAAGAATTATTACAGCTCTCTAAGAGATAGCGTCAGTTATGACACCTAACGCCATCTATGAATGAACTTAGATATATTACTACTATTCTGACTTTAAACGGATTAATTTCATTTAATATGTTGGAAGCTCTTTACTTACGAAATTTCTCGACTAACTTTAATAGACACCCTGTAGTTTTTTAGTACAGTAGAACGTCGTTTATCCGAATGTTTATAATCCAGAGTGTCAAATATCCGCACCAGTTTTTTTGTCAACTATATGTACTGTATATGAATATGTTTTGGAGCAGTGCAATGCTCAATAGTCGTTTCGCAAAGGTCAGGGATATTTAAAGAATTTCTGTCTTGTGATTTGGTAAACATCTGCGAGGAATATTAGGTCAGCTGTGGTCAGATTTAGAAGGCGAAAAAGACTTCAATGACGACCACAGGGAGGAGATTATCGATTTTATCCAATCGATCCCAGGATTTCAAGAATGCGATGAAGACGATGTAGGAACCTGGATGGTATGCGATGCAGAAAACTGTGGATTTCAATTGCTAAGTGATGACGAGATTGTGACTTCCATGCAAGAAGAATTCGACCCTGTCGACGATGAAATAGATGAAGACGAAGACAATAACAACAGCGAAAGTAGCAAGGACCCATCAAAAGCTGATGCGCTTTCTGCGTTATAGACAGCTTGTGGTACGAACAACAATTAGAGTGCTGTCCTACTCAACTACTGCTGCTCAAGAGAAGTAGATACATTGCAGCGAAAAAACGAAGGTGTACAATGGTACAGAGAAAAATAAGTGATTATTTTCCACAATAAATATAAAATTGAGACATAATTTCCCTATTTTGCTCTTGCTTTAAGGAAGCTTCTCGCATGTGAGGATTTTTAATGTTCGTATAGTGTCCGGGTTCATATACTGCATGGATCGCATTCGGTGTTCAGTTATCTGAACTATCATGTATCCGGAAGTTGTCCGGTCCCAATCGATTTGAATAAGAGACTTTCTACTGCATAATTATATGTATGAAGCCCAGTGGCTGAGTAGTAGCATAACATGCTTCCCCAACTCAAGTCCGGGGTTCTATTATTGGGCTGGGCAAGGTCGACTCAGCTTTCATCCTTTCAGTGGGGCGATAAAGGAGAACCAAGCCCTTTTTGTGGACTAAAAACATTGGGGATTTCGTTTCAGACTGACCACCTCATAGGGACATCTGCACTTCAGCGTCCACTGGAGGTGGGCACAGTAGGTCTTGGCCCTCATGTGCTCTTGTGCCACTGTGTTTATTTTAGTTTAATTGTGGAATTTTAATACTACATATCTTTGTTCTCTTAAAAAGCATACCAGAAGAATGGAGTTAAATTATTGATCTTGCATAGATGATCCATGTCACCCAAGTTGGCGAACCCGAGACATGACACAGGGGGTGAAGACCTTTGTGCCTTCCGTCAACGAGAGGTATTTAATATGACAAGTGACATGAAATTGCAGTTTCGGAGCATTTGTCATAACCGATGGTTGGAACTGAACCCATGTTATTACTTATCTGAGAATGATGGGTGGAAAGAATCTCCCCCCTCAATATTTTGGGACTTTTTTAGCAATTATAAATCAAGAAATGTAAGGTTAAAGACAGGAAGAAAGGAAAAATTAGAAACATTTTTTTAAAAATTTATTCGCTATTTTATTGTCTCAGAGTTCAACATGAAATGGGGTCAAATAAAAATGAATATTGTGTTTTACCGAAAAAAGTTGTAGCATTTTCAGGCTATTGATACAGTTTTGGCACTAGAAAGAACCTATTGTCAAAACACTGGAGCAATATTATGGCTATCAAAAAAAAAATCCAACGTTCATCATAGAGTGGAATCTGTCAAAATAATTCTTTTTCACAGGAAAAATTAGATTGGGTGGATAACAGACAATTTAAACTCCCTGTGATGGATTGAAACATAATTGTAAAGTTCTGGGAAAGTAAATTCTGGGGACTCACAACTCGACTGAAAGAGCTATTTTTCTTTTGTCTTTGTCGTTTCTCTAGTTTATTTCGATGAGTAGAAGTGTTGTTCTGTGAACCAAATTTACAGAGTTTATTATAGTATTTTAGCAGTTCGGCTTGTTCTTTTATTAAGAACGAGGAATACAGAAAAGAAAAAGATTCCTAAAGCTCCAAAAGATGGCACTGCAAAAAGAACGGAACTACCCGATCCCTTGAATTACTTCATTGTAATGCTTAAATATTTTTCGGTTCTTATTTCTTCTCAGGTTCCTAATAAAGTTTTGAATGCACAGATGGTAGCATCGATTAAAAAAATCCATCTTTAATCGTTTTTAATATATGGATCACATGTGTAGATAATTCGTCTCTGGTGCGGCAAATTTTCTGAAGGTAGGACGAAAGACCATGACAATCAAAGTCATCACAAAACACTATCATTTTGAAAAATGTGCGCTAAGGTGGTGCTGAAATATCTCACTCTTAAACAAACAGCGAAATGCGTGGGAGCAACTTTGATATTTCTGCAGCGATTCCAACAGTGAATGTGATTAGTTCCTCAACCAGGCAACAAACGATACACTGACGTCACAGGAGATCTCCTTGTAGAGCCAAAATCAAGCAGACTGCATCTGAATGGATATTAAGAAGTACGGTTTTCTTGTACAGAAAAGAAATTTTACTCTGATTTCTTGACGATAGGTAATTAAATGAACGATGAACATTACTGTAAAACAAGAGTGTGACGGGGCGCGTTCAACGCGTTTTCTTTTAACAGTCCTCTTGGGTTTCTTTGGGGCCGAAATGGCAATTATCTCTAACCAACTCGAGAAGAAGAACGTGTGTAGGCAAATTAGGAATCTTGTATATATTAGAAGTTTGACGTTCGCGGCGGTGGCTATGCAAGGTCTATGTCCATGCTTAGAAGTGATTGAGTGAAAGTCCAAGATTTTACCTACCGGTACCTGTATAATTAAGTTAAAGGTGGAACCGTGACCACAAGGATTAGAGAAAGATTGAAGCCACGTCAGTTAGGACAAATAAGGTAGGTGTTTACTTAGGATATAGCGGTAAGCAGCTTTGATTAAACTATAAAAAAGTGCGTGTATTAGTGAGATTAGAATTAAGCTGTAAAGTTAGATATAGTGGTCAGTTACGCGATTATTTGGTAATACGAGTTGTGTTTTCTCATTCCAGATCTACTTACTTAGATTATAATTATTTTTGTGTATTGTGATTAAGTTAAGATCTTAATAAACAGATATTAAGATGAACGATTTGCGTGATTCTTCATTATTCCGTACAGAAACAGGTCGTGTAGATAATGGAGAACAGGGCACCCACGGGAGGTTGCCTCACAACAGTAAAGTTGTGATGATTCATTAAAAAAAATCCGTGTGCTGGTGTCCTGTTTCTGCACAACACTGGCCCGTATGCGGCGAAATCCACAAAAAGTTTGCTTCAGACCCTCCTTATTGTTCTGACCTTGGTCTCATCAACCTTCATCTTTTCTTTCACCTGAAGAAATACCTGTTAGGGCATCCCTTTACCACAAGGACTTGCACACAACTATGACTTGCTGGCTCCATTCCTAGGTTCTGGAATGCAAAATCTTTCCCCATGTTATGGCAAATATTACAATTCCAGTGGTTCTTATGTTGAGGAATAACTGATATTATGCTCTATGTTTTACAATAAGTCTTTCCAGGTTATTGTGTTTTGTTTCTTTTTATGGGTCATGGGAAATCGTTTTTTCTTTCGATGTCACTTTAGTATTTCAAATGTGCCTCAAAAGGGACAATTTTCAAAAGATAATTGCACTTCAACCAGCTATGATACGGTTAGCACTCAAATAGACTTTTCTCAGTGGTGGATAGCTAGTGATCCTCAAAAGGGTTTTTTTAGTTCTCCACATCAGATAGCGTTCCCAGATTCGTCTTGTATCACTATTACGAAAACATAATTCGTCTATTTCTTTATTAGGAAAACAAAATACCTAAAAATGTTTCTGTAAAGAGATCATGTGTTGAATTTGGAGCATGACCTAAGGTTTTTAAAACAATGAGTCTGTGGGGACCCCCTCCTGGGTTCCACCCTGGACACTAAGATTAGTTTGAGGCAAAGTATGACCAGACGCCATTTGTATAATAATAACGTATATTTATTCACTTGATTCAAATATCAAAAACTCTAATAACAAATAGTATCTATATGTCTACGTCAAACAAAAGGGATTTACCTTTAGTATTAAATTAAATTCCGAAATATGAAATTAACTAATAACTACGCGCAATGTGTTAATAAGGTTTACCGGAATAATAGGAGGTCTGAGAAATACACGCAACTTGAATTAGTAGCTTTTATTAGCTGAAACTAATTTTATTAAACTAACGCTTTTGGTAAGCGGCATTAAACTAGAATATATCACCTGATAGTACTTTTGATCTCTTCAGGTATATGAACTTCCTAAGGTTCCTTCGTTGTGTATTAATAGCAATGCTTCACTATCGTAGTCCAATTGAATCCTATAAAAGTGGTCATTACTGCTGCTGGCTCAATTGCTGCTGGCTTACAACTCTCTCCTTAAATACCGTATCTACTTTGAATATCCCGTTTTCTCCTTTTAGAGTTGATTGGAAATATACGCAAATTTACAATCCCCCAAAACGCCTAAGAATATTAGTGGAAAGGTGCCGTTCAGATTCGTCACAAATCTATATTCACAATTTTCTCTTTTATTCCATAGCTTCTGATATTCATACAGCTCCTAAAGTGCTACAGCTTGAACTTATTAACTTATAATAAGATCTCAGTGTAAAGGAAATGTTTTATGATATGACATTAGTTGATTTTTTACAAATCTGCTGAAAAAATTCCATATATGAAGAAACTTGCTAGGAAGCAATGTTTTCTTGCATGGAGATCGGTATGAGTAAATATAGATGCAAGTAGGCCTGATATAAACTTGCAGAATGTCCTGAGGATTTCAGCAAGCAATCACACTCTTGATTTTAAAAAGAAGTGGAATAAAAGTGTGGCAAGTACATTTGTCTCATTTGTAGTTTAGATAATATGAAATTAGCACAGTAAATAAATTGAATAAAAAACTGTCAGTATTTTATTTAACTTATACTTATTGTTTTTTTTATAATGAATGCAATCATTTTTAAAAGGTGCTACCTTTTGGTTTCCTTTACTCTCACAATGGGGCATGCTGGCCAATAGAAGTTGCCCACAATTGCTCTAATGTATCCAGCTTAGAAGCAAATCAAAAAATTCCAAAAAATCTGCACAAGAATGGGCCAAGTGAGATAAATAAAAGTAGTCCAAAAGTAACAACATTGGGATCCCAATCCCTGATAGTGATGTATTTAAGAATTCTGAGGCGTTTCCTATTTTACAAAATAATATGGTTGTAATTAACAAATTACCATTAATCATGGTATTCTGGTATCAGATTTTTCTAGTATTTATGTACAGGTGTTTATTTGTAGAATCTGCGGGCTATATAATATTTCCGCTTTCGTCAGTTTTTGTTAATATAATTATTAAAAAAAGCAGTTCTGTTTACACACGAAAGAAGACTCGTACCATTTTCAATTTTCTTAAAAATTTGGTATTGTAATTAGAGCAAGAGTAAAGTTAAAAATTTCATATTTTGTTGCATATAAATATGCTTTTAGTTCCTATAAATTTTTAAAGCTAATTTAAAGAAAGCTACGATCTCCTTCATGAAGTGGTTCAGATGCAATTTTAGACATATGTGTCTATTTATATTTTTGCATTATTTTAATCTGTTATTATTTTAATTATAAAAATTGTGTATATATACTGATCAAATTTTATTTTTTAATAGAACACAGTTCAAGCTAATCCATTCAGATCAAAGGAAGCACTTCAAAATTTTCAATCAAGGGTAAAAGAATTATTAAAAAATAATGTTTTATCTTTTTTTTCTTTAAATTTTTGTCTCATATGCTAAAACTTATCATTCTGTTAAGAAGAAAAGAATACCTATCGATCTTTTGAAAAATAATGCTATTTTAGCTATTCGAAAATTTAATTAATATTTTTATAACTTATATATTTTTTAAAAATTGATTTGTGAATTTAATATACAGGGTGTCCAGAGTTGAAGTGACCCAATAGGTAATTCTCGAACCGTTCAGTTTAGACATGCACTTCCAATTTGAAAAATGTTTTAAAATGGTAAAACGTGCTTTTCGAACCAAAAAACCCATTTAGAAAAAGTTACAAAAATTAAACTTATATTTAAGAAAAGATGCAGTATACAGAAACTAAGTAAATACAAAAAGTGTCATTTTATTACGATAAAAACCGGCCGAGTAATAGAACTTTGAAAATCATACATTTAATGCTTTTTCTGGGCCATTTTCAATAAACTAGTAAGGGGTAGTCTCCAAAGGGAAATTAATTGGAACTTTACCAGAAAACTTTCGCTTTTACACGTCACTCTTATGTAAATCGTTTTTAAGTTTAAAGTTAATATTACAATAATTGAGTACTTAAGAAATAAAATTTATTATGTGTGCATGTAAAACAAAGACAAAAGAAAATACTTCAAAAGCAGTTCCAAAAAAATAGGTTTATTTTTTGTGGCTTCCGACTGATTTGCTGTGGTACTAATCAAGGCGAACATTAAAAATCTGTTATGTAGTCGTTTGCAGTTGCATACAGTCGTATTCTAACATTACGAGTTCAAGTACGGGAGAACGAGATGTATGCAAATGAAGAATATTGCGAAATGGTCCTGTTGTATGGGCAGTGTAATCGTAATAAGAGAGAGAGGTGACAAGACTTTATGCTATTAAATTTCCCAGTCGAAGATATCCATCTTATTGTACAATTGCTAGTGTTGTTCAACGCTTGTATAAAACTGGGAGTTGTCATAGACGTATATCCTTATCTCGTACCACACCTTCAGCTGATACCCGCTGAGAATGTTCTAGGATATGTCCTGGCTCATCCTGAAAGTAATGTCCGGGATATTAGCAAGGCTTGTTCCTACTCAAAATCAACGGTGTGGAACATATTACATAAATACGGTACATATCCTTATCGTCCAGTCCATGCGCAGGACTAATGCCCGGAGACCAGGAACGTCGTTTTGATTTTTGCAATTTCATGTTAAACACACTGGATGAAAATCGTGTTTTTTTAATGAAGTTTTGTGGTCGGATGAATGCCAGTTCTCGAGCCAAGGCACTGTTAATACACAGAATAAGCATTATTGGTCCCTCAAAAACCCACATCTAATTCGACGGAATCGCCACCAAGTGCGTTGTTCGTTGAATGTGCGGTGCGGAATATGGAAGAGCACCTTAATTGGCCCACTATATTTCGATGGACCTTTAACATCAGAATCACACAAGGAAATTTTATCTGGACCGTTAGCCGATTTTTTAGAAGATGAAGTTTCCTTACGGGATTTGTCACGCATGTGATACCAGAATCATGGTGCCCCCGCACACAAATCTGCGGATTCATGTACATTTTTGGCGCAGACATTTGACACTCGAATAATCGGCTACGGAGGACAAGTGGTTGCAGAAGCTACAGGCGGAGTTTTGTCGTGGGTTTGGTACAGCATTTCTGCGGAAGGCAATCATTTGACCATTATTTTAATTTGGTCATTCATATATAATAAAGCCCCTGATTCATGATTGGAGCATCATTCCACATTATGCTCTAATTTGAACGGCAAATCATGTATTCTTTTGTTGCTATTTGTGTTTAATTAAGCTGTTTAAATCTTTTCCGTACAAGTTGTATTTCCTTGATTTAACTTTTATTGTTTGCCATACAGCAATACAAATCATTAATCTATGATGTTTTTCTTTTAATCTTTCTGTAGATAGTGAATTACTGTTCTCTAAACACAATTTGTATACGACCCCCATTTCTGAGCAATTCAGATTCTTCATCTTTATGTAGGCATAACTCGATAAGTTTTCATCGCGTAATAAAATAAAACATTTTGTGTTTGCTTTGTTTTTGTGTACTGCATCTTTTGCTATATATAATTGATAGGGCCTGGAGACCGTATAAAAATTTAATTTTTGTATTTTTTTTGTAAATGGGGTTTTGGTTCGAAAAGCACTTAAAAACATTCTTTACCTTTTTTAAAACATTTTTCAAATTGGAAGTCTAAGCCAAACGGTTCGGAAATTAGCTATTGGGTCACTTCAAGGCTGGACACCTTGTATATATATATATGATGTATCAGTTGTCGTACCTTTTTTCAGCTCACTAATATATGCAAATAATGAGTAAGGTAAAAGATATTAATTGAGAACGATATAACATATAAATATTTACCCTTGTATCTATTGTGCAAACATTTCAGTCCTTTTAGAAAAAATTACCTTAAAATAACTTTATATTATATGGACAACGAATAAGGTGGTAATATTTTTGATCAAAGATATGTCTTTATTTTTAACAAAGTACCTTTCTGGAAGTCAAACATTTCAATTTCTATTTATAAAAAGGTTGCCTTAATCATTTATATCGCAGCAATAAGTTGATAAATGATAAAAAAAAATTTAATATTTAATATTCAATTGTATTTAGTTATTGTTTTAATAAAGTCTATTCTTTTACATATATATACATTTTTAATAATTTCAATATTTACGACATGTTTTTTGTAGAAAAAATACTTCACTTAACTTCATGGTTTTTTTTTTTCATATTTTTTCAAACGTTTATTTTTTTCAGAGGGATATAATGCTTTACCTTTATTGGCATTTGTTTTTTCTGCATAATTTCACAAGATAGCTCCACTGTTTAACCGTTTTAAATACATTTTAATTTCTCTTAGCATTGCTTTGGACTTTTCCTCAATCCTTACCAACCAAAAATTTATTACTGATTTTTTTTTAGTTTTCAGGGATTTAAAGATGTAATTTTTATTGATTTTATTAATTTATCAATTTAAGATCATGGCGTGTTGTTGTGCTGTAGTTTGTCACCTTAAAAATGCTATATTATTTAAACCCTTATTTATCCGTCTTAGGTAAGTTTTTTTATTTTTTTCTTGCTGCTTAGATTTGGTTTGCTT
The DNA here is from genome assembly GCA_019973935.1 of Trichonephila clavipes. Classification (NCBI taxonomy): domain Eukaryota; kingdom Metazoa; phylum Arthropoda; class Arachnida; order Araneae; family Nephilidae; genus Trichonephila; species Trichonephila clavipes. The sequence goes on along the minus strand of BMAU01009159.1, from coordinate 228,660 downwards.
AGTTTTAGTACTTTTAGTAATATTTCTCTAGAGTTATGATTAGTACATTTAGTATGAATAAAATCGTATTCATATTTTGTTTTATTGTTCTTGCATTCATAAAGGAAGTTTTTCTATCTTTAAACAATGTTTAACTCAACAATCTTGGTTCTTAAAGCTAAGAATTTACTATTGTGCTTATAAGGCTATTATATATTTAATCTATATACAGGGTGTCCAAAAACAGTGATCAAACTCTACACAGCTATATTCCTCATTGGGGCACTTAAAAGTGCCTTAAGAAGTGTTCCTGTACGATCCATATTTTACCAGAAGTAGAAAATGATGATGTATGAGTGGTGATGCATTATGGTTCGTGATTAGGCTCCGGCGCATTTCTGTTCTTCTGTACGTTATTGGCTGAATATGGCATACTCCGAGTCCTGGAATGAAAACGTGGGTAGGGTCCTCTTCTATAACCGCTACTATTGCCAGGTTTCCCACCATTGGATTTCTTTCCATTGGAGCAATCCGAAGGAGTTGGTGTATTGAGCTACCCAAACCGACTAGTTCAGTGATACTCAACCTACGGCCCGTTGACATTTTCTGAGTCGTTCGATTATGACCCATTGCACTAAAAAATTCATTTAGTTAAGAACAATGTACTAAAACTTTAGCGGGAAATTCTATCACTAAAGAAATCGAATATTTCAATCTTTCTATCAATTTGCTTTTTTTGATAGAACAGTGTGTTGTTATATATATACATTCATCTCCCGTCTGGTCAGACAAAGTCAGAGCAGACCAAATCAATGAAACCTTTGAATTTAAACGAAGTCCGATACTAGAAGCGGACCATCATGGATATGTTCCCAGTCCAGTTCAAGACAGTAAGATGTGCTTAAGCCTATTCCAGTAGTCATTCAGGGCAAATCTCCTTTATATGGCATGAAGGGCTCTTATTGTCTCTAGAAAAGGTGAGAATTTTTAAGTGCCCACTGCCAGGTTGGAACAGACAAATGTTAGACTGACTGTCATAAGGAAAAGATAGAGATACTAGAATGTGAATAAGTGGTTTAGTCATGAATGAAAGGAAATCGAAGCTACCCCATAACTCAGTAAAAAAGGATAAAAGTAAATATTTTTTGTGTGTGTTTGTGATAGAAGGGTTAGTAAAGTATTTAAATAAAAACACCACACACACACACACCGAAGATGAGAGTTTCGATATTTTGATAAATTTTTTTTATCCAATGCTGCTTTAGTCTTATAGTGTTTCCCTCCATTATACTCAAATTGCGGCAAGCATGAAATATTTGTCATATGTATGTGGCCCGCATGAAATATTTGTCATATGTATGCGGTTAACGTGAAATATTTGACATATATATGTGGCTCGCGTGAAATACCTGCCATATATATGTGGCCCACAATGAAAAAAGGTTGAGTTCCCTGGTCTAGTTGCTCATCTGCATGCTGCTTGTACTTTGTTCAACAACATGCTTATAAAACGTGTGTGCACTCATCCATTTCTCTGCGCGCTCAAGCCTCCCTTGAAATTCAAGGCGGACACTTTGAATATCTGTATATTTATATATGAAGAACAATACTGCTGTTAATGGGTCCAGTACGGTGTTTTTTTCCATATGGAACATATTTTATTTTTGTATTTTCTCGTAAACGATGGATCATAGAGATAGTGTTCTGTTTGCATTTTTATGTACCTCCAACGAGGAATCTAGCTAAACAGAGTTTAGGACACCCTGTACAATATCTTATATTTCTATTCATTGCTTTGCTTTTTTGGATTTATAGCAACTTGTGATATGATCCTGTACTATGTATACATTGAAGTGCCAATGAATTAGGGATGCCTACCTAGTAACGAGTTGGGCCTCCTCTGGCCTTGATAACGGCTACAACGCGACGAGGCGTAGATTCAACAAGTTTCTGAAAACGTTCAACGGGAATGACTTTCCAAATATTGGCTAAAGCTGTTCATAGCTCACTAAGGTTCGTTGGGGCTGCGTGATGGTCTTTCACCCCTTGCTCCAAAACGTACCAAAAATGCTCAATAGGACTTAAGTCTGGTTTTCTATATGGCCAATTTATGACAGAAAACACAGAGGAATACTCATCCAATCAGCCAGCAGCCAACCGGGACTTGTGAGAGGTACAGTTGTCTTGCTAAAAAACTCCATTACCATGCGCATAACAGAACAGCATAAACTATGGAGGTGATCACCCAGAAACTCTACGTAGCGAAATGCACTGAGCGATGTTAATACAATCACCAAAAACCCCAAACAGGGCTACAAAAACACCTCAGACCATGATTGAGCCGACATTCTTTTGTATAGTTTCAACTTTGCACGCGGAATCCATGGCTTCTTGAGCTTTATGCCATATTCTCAGGCTACCGTCGGTGTTAAAAAGTCGGGGAATTGAGACTCATCACTTCATGCTACTCGTTTCCAATCCTCTACACTCCAGTTTCTTTTTTCTCTTGTCCACGCAATACGTGTAACCCAATCCAAGCATCTAGTAATGGTACTCTCGTAGTTCGACGGTTCGCGAAACACATACGGTGAAGCAAGTGTTGCACAGTACGTTTACTGACTATACGACTGGCATCATCATTCAACTGGATGGTAATTTGAGCTGATGTTTGGCTTTGCTGGCTACGTACAATACTCCTGAACTGTCTCTCACCACTACAACTCACAGTCAAGGCTAATTTTCCTTTACAATTTGCCCAATCCCTAGTTTTTTTGTCCACCATCCATGTATTCTTGGTACACTCTTACCACTGTCGACATTGAAAATACTAACTGCCTTACGATTTGGGAAATTGAATGACACATGCTTCACACACCTTCGATTTGTCCGCGATCGAGGACGTCTAAATCAGGCAGTTTACCCATACTGTCAATTCCAACAACTAATTCAGAAAACCCACAGTATGCGTTATATATGCATTAACCACAGCACTCTCACTTGCGCATAAATGATGCGCAGAGCTGCACAATTTGCATAGTCCTTGCTATCTCTAATTCAGTGGCACGTCAGTGTACATACACGTGTTCGTATGGAGGTAAGCATGTATATACCTAACATTTTTTACTCGTAAAACTTATAACTTAGCTTATAAATGAATTATACTTGTAGTTGTGCATACATATACATATATGGTTGTTAAAAGTAAATAGTAATCTATCACATCTTTGTAATTATCATTTATCTGACAGTGAGACACTATCGCATCGTTTGTACCCACATATGAAAAAGGGTACCTTTATTATATTTTATTATTTGAACGTGTTCATGTAAAAGTCTAAATCTACTTTCAAAGTATTACTGTTGAAAAAATATGTACTCGTGATTGCTATTACATCCAGTTTGAATACTTCTCAATTGAAAAAAGAAATTGGTTGATGAAAACAAGCATATTTTAAACGCGATAATAGGTTTCCGAGAAATGTGTTTATATTTTTTTAATTGTTCTTTAATATTTTTTTAGCTTTAACATATTACTTGAAACAGTCTTTATAAAAAAATTTTTCCATCAAGTAGTTAGTTCTTCAATATTTATCTTAATATAACGCAAGAGTCGTAAAATTGCCTACACATTTCTTGACTCTTACTTTGTGTTAAATCGTCAAAGTTCAGGTGCCTCCCCTTAGGAAGGAAACTGGTCATCAAAATTAATTGCGGTGATTAGTTTTCGCCTGTATGGGTCCGCACTAAAAAGAAATACCAGCTTCCGGGGATTGTACCAAGTCTGCAATAGTAAAACACCAATCCGCTTTCCATTAGAAAAAAAAAACTATTTGTTTAATTTTTACAATGTATTTTTATTTTATTTTCAGGCGTGTACAATGACATTAATGGGAAAGTGTGTAGAATTTGGAAGTAGAAGTAGTTAAAACTAAAATGGATGCAATGTAATTCCTGAAATAATGTTCTTTGTAAGACACATATTTTATTACATGTAATAAAGAAGTGAGCATATGTGTGTGAAATCTGTGGTTTGTTTTATTTTCATTTTTCTTTTGATGAGAAAAGATAATGCAGAGCTTTTTAAAATTTTTAATGATTTATTATACTGCAAAATATGTATAAATTTGAAGATTTTCTTGTTAAAATTGAATATTATAATAACGACAACAATAAATACATAGATTCTATAATAATACTAAATTTTTAAAAAATAGAAAATAAATTATGATTACCTGTTTGTTAATTGTTTTAATTAACTGCAGACATGGTACACTTTTAATCTGTTCATAAATTTTCCAATTATATACGCCTCACAACAGTTTCTCAAAGGCAGTTTTTTATTGGTTTATTTATGATAATTACAGTCGATTTTTCTTTAATTCAAACCTTTAATAATACAAGCCTCTCAATAATTCGAAGTATATACTCACTCCCCACAAAAACTCTTGATATTTTGAACTAAAACAATACGTTTCTGTGCACTCAATATTTCGAAGTACTGTGGATAGACAGACTACAACACGCAATAGTTCGAAACTATCTTATAAAACTCTCGAACACTGCCTATCATGCATAGTCTTGGAACAAACAGGTTGAAGCGTTAATGTTTTTTTTTGTCGCTGAAAGTTTTATTGGTGTTTTTTGTCTCTGCTGGTTGTGTTTGTGTTGTATGTTTACTGCATGTATTCCCTGTAACGTAACTCCTTTGATGACCATCTATCTGAAACCCCTTCTTTGTGTTTCGCGGTTCCTTAGGGGAAAAGGCGCTTTTATTGCTTACTTTCTTGGAGTGGACAATAGACCAGCCACACTTGCTGTCAGCCATCCATATCTTTCGTTTAACATGTGGCCTTGCTAGAAATATATTCAGAAATGATTGCCGCTAGTGTGAATAACAGATGCGTAGGATTGTGTTCTTTGCGACGGAGTGACATGACGATTTATGGCTCATCTGCGTGACTTATAGCACGTGGCACCAAATAGAGCATGGGCTGGACTGAACCATGCTTTGAAGAACCAATGATGTTGGGAGCAGTGTCTGAGGGAACCGGGTGCGAAATGATTTATTTCCATTGAGAAAAGGAAGAGGTCTAGAGGGTCATGAAGGAGTCCTGTTCGAGAGGTTAAGAAAGATTGAGTGTAAAGGGAAAGGAGAGTAAAGAAGAAGAGAGCGATAAAAAAAACTAGTCAACTTCTTTAGTGGACTGATTAGACAAGAAGAGTCTACCCAACGTCGTTACTATTAAGTATACCCCGTAGCTGAATGAGAAACTGTGAATACGCCTTGTGTTAGAGAGTTTTAGATTCTAAATTTTAAATTAAAAGTTTCAAATTTAATTTAGTTAGAAAAAATTTCTCTTCGTGTATTTTGGGAGTTTTTCCCTACCCTCTTGATATTTCGAAGTTTTTCATTAGTCTCTCCAACTTTGAATTATCGAGAGTCGACTGTATGTTTAACTTACACACAAATTATGCTTTTCTAAATGAACCATATTATACATACATACAATGGTGTTCAAAATTAAGAGAATGAAAAGATTTAAGAAAAATATTTGAACGAAATGTAAAAGTGCTGCTTCAAAACAAAAATGCAAATCTTGTGTGTCGAATGCGCAAATGTATATTTGTGGGGCATCAGAGCTAGAAGAATAAAAGTATTTATAACCGTTCGTGCCCAATTTCATTCGTCAGCACACCTCACCCAGTTTTTTGGGGTTTTTTTTTGTGTGTGTGTTTCAGTTAAAATTTAAATACTGAAAGTGAATAACCAACGATTTTTAAATGATGGAATGAAGTGAAGAATTGCGGATATGCTAGAAGCAGAACAGTCTCAAATCCAGATTTGTAGAGAATTCGATTTAACGCCCAGCGTTGTGTTCAACTTATGGAAACAGTTTCAGGATACTGACTCCGTCAAAAGAATGCCTCTTCAGGGCCATCCAAGAGCTGTCCATAGAAAACCGTCATTTCTTCATTAAGTGGGGTCCAGCACATGAATGTTTGAAAAAATATCGTTTTTGACTTTTTTAACTTTTTTTAAAAGTTCAAACATTTCTGCTTAAAATGATATATGATATATAGAAATTCAATAAGTAGAAGTGTTTTTATTTATTTTTTAAAAGGAAGCCACACTCATTGACAAATTACAAATTCTTGCTTTAAAGCCTGTTTTCTCAAAATGCAATATTTTTCCTTTTACGTGCCTTTTACTCAAAAACTAATTAATGTAAGATCCTCTTATTTTCAACGGGCATACTTTCAACATAATTACACGTTTTAATGGAGGGGATAATATATATCTAGCGAACTGATTTAGATAATGTATTTTTAAACTAAATTTTAAAGAAAAATATTTGGCATTTTTTAAAATATTCATGTTTTTCAAATCTTTTAACAAAAAGACAAAATCCTCCATTAAAATCTTATTGATAGTACATATAATCTACTGTGAAAATTTCATTTATTAGTAGCAAGAAGTTTCTAAGAAAAAGGTACATAAACTTAAGTAATTTAACATGGGCTCCTATGATCCCTTTAAAACTGCTACTGAGAAGATGTAGAAGGGATGCTGCAGCTTTTCAGCTTTCTCGTGAGTTGCATGATGCCAGAGGAGCCCAAATTTTAAAAATGATTGTTTTCCGAAGACTTAATGAGAGAAGGTTTTATTATAAAGAAACCAGTTGTTTGTGTCCCTCTCAGTTTTGAGAAAAAGAAATTCCACTTAAAGTGGTGCAGAGATCATATAGATTGGAGGATGGATCAATGGGCAAACTTTCTCTTCATTGATGAGACCCGGTTCAACTTAACCAGTGATTCTTGACTTTGTAGTGGTATCTAAATAAGCCAGTAACAGCCTCCGGACTGAGGAGATCTCTTTTTTCTTGTGGATATGTTACTAGACTACGAACCAGAAGGTCGCAGAATCTAAACCCCACATTGGTGACATTGAATGAATTAAGAAAACGTAACTTTCTGAACTGTCGTGGCGCCATCTACCACAAGCAAGAAAAATAAAATAAGTTAATATTAAAAATTAATAAGAAGAAATAATAAATATAAAAAAGAGAGGTACGCTCTCCGTAACAAAAAGAATCGTTCACCTATCCTCCGACTCGCTGGTGAGAGAATGGCGTTGCGGGGTATCTAAATAAGCCAGTAACAGCCTCCGTTCAGAGATGATGACTTTTCTCTAGTTGATATGTTACTAGACTACGAACCCGACGGTCGCTGGTTCTAGCCACCACACCTTATTATCATATGAAACGCACCCAGGAAGCGTTTTCAATGTCCTAGAAATCAACCACTACAGCAACGGAGGCTTCATGGTCTGTTCAGGCATCACGTTGGATGGCCTCACACCACTCTTTAACTTTAAAATAAGCTCTGTGAATGCTCAGAGGCATAGAGATGAAATTTTGGAGCCCTATCTCGTCCTTTCACGAATGTAGTTGGTCCTGATTTTTTTAATGTATTACAACGTGAAGCCACATAGATCTCACCTGGTCAATGAATTTCCTAGAAGTGAGGATATTCCTCGAACAGATTGGCCAGTCAGATCTCAAAAACTCACCCCTATAAAGCATGCCTGTGACGCTTTGAAAAGGACAATTGAAACTCACATTCCCTCTCCAAAAACCATCCAATGCCTTAAAATTTAGTTTCTAAGCCAGTACTTCTGAAACTTTCAGTAATCATAATTTTTAACTCGCCCCCCCACTTCTACAATAATATTGTATTGAATGCAATACTAATGCACTTTGACTCTAAAACTACAATACGATCTTAATTATAAACCGTACATCTTCACAAGATAAGTGTTAAATTTTGTATATGTTACTTTTAAGTAATATATATTTTAAGTAAATTACTTTTAAGTAATATGATAATTATTATGCTATTTTTCTTTCTCTAATTTTTAAATTAGAGCAGATTGTAAAATGATATATAATTAACGATTTATTCCCTTTATAATCCACTTCTAAAGGTACAAATATCATTAGAAAATTAGTCTAGTCTATGTTGCTATCTATCATATTCATCACATCTGGCAAAAATTCTGGCGAACGTTTGTGTGAGTCTGGTCAATCTATCGGACGTCTGCTCAAAACATGTGTGAAAACACTGTACCTGGTACAATTCCATTCCATTTAGGTCGAGTCGAAGCTTCTATTGCTACCGAATCTGTCTTGAATGTACATTTTATAATTTGCGTTTTAGTTGTAAATCACGGTATTAAGTATTTACGGCAGTAGATTAAAACAAAATCATAGATGTATTTTTAAGTCGTAGAGAACATTCGATGATAATAAAGTATCAACAAGTATTCAGAAGAGCATGGTTCCGAAAATTAAATCAAGGATGTATTCTAAAGAATACTTAAATTTTGGAATTACTATTACTATTACTGAAAACCCTGGGTAATTCTTACATGTGTACTTACTATGTATTAAAACTTACAAATCTGAAGAACAATATGCGGTAGTTGTTTTTAAAATCATAGAAAATCATTTAGTCATGCCGGCATGGAATTTTAAAAAGTATTTTCTTGCTGAAGACAACTTGATAACAAGTTACAAGTGGGTTAGGGACTCATTTCACAATACTTCAGAAGGGCTCTCAACTGCCTAAGAAGAAATTTTCATAGATTTCACATCCAGTGGCATAGTTTAAAGGTAATTTTGAAATAAATAGCTCTTTGAATTTTGGGCAGAGGTAGATGATGAATTTTCTGCACTAAAAACAAAATCATTTCGTATACTATTAACATTTTCAACATCCTACCTTTGTGAAACTGGATTTTCTGCTGTGACTGTTTTGAAGACAAAATATAGATCTCAGCTAAATATACAAAAATAACTCAGAGTGTAAATTTCTAATTTTTAGCCTTCCTTTGAAAAACTTTGCTTTGCAAGACAAGCCCATGGAAGTCACAAAAAATTATTAAATTTGTTCAAAAAACTGGCTAAAGTACCCACTCTTCACATGAGTTTATTTTTTGTAAAAAAAATAATACATTATTCTGGATATAATAGCTTAATTGTAAGGAGAGTAAGACCTAGTGCATGACAATGTATACAAAAATGTAAAATTATTTTTTGAAATGAATGCTCATATTATAAATAGTTTAGAACGAACTGTAATTTTAAGCCTCACAGAATTAGCATTTAGAATTAATGCTGAATATTTAAAAGAATGTAAAATTCCAATACAAAATAATAATGTTATTTTTAATATTTAAAGCGAGAAAACTTCAAAATGTTTTATCCCGGGATCAAATGTGCACTCGATACAAACGTTAATGTCCCCGCGAAGTGACTCTCACCCCAATCCTTCTTTTTATAATTATTTTTACTATATACTATAAAAATCACAGTTTCAGTGAATAACTTAACCAAGAGAAAATATACTTACCTATTTCAAGAACTTTTCAATTTGTTTTCGAAAATTTTAGACGCAATTCAATAAAACTGAACTAAATTGTTTCAAATGTGCGTGACTTTATAAAGGACACAAATCCCAGACGCTTTTCACTAACATTCAATTCAGTGTATTCAATATAAAAATACGGATATCAAATTTGAAAAAGAATTGTGTTCAACGTTTTTCATTATGCATTATATGTTTCAGAAAACTCATAAAAATAAATCTTGACCAAATAAGTCTTCAAATGGCTCAATATGCTTATCCATATATCATAGAACTCTTTCACATGGAAAAAGGCGAAACAGAAATATATTACATATATATACAACTTCTCTAGAAAAAAGGGACGGTGAGATAACCATACCAGTAAGTTCGAAGGTCAGCTAAAGTAATATTTTAGGTTAAAAGAAACTTAATAAAAAATCTCTCATCGTGGGATTACAGCAAAGCAAACAAAATATTTTTTAATTTGGTTATATGATGAAAGTTAGCTAATGAGCGTTTGAAGTAGAATCTTTTATTTTTGATGACGTAATTTTGCCAGATGATATATAAATCATATCAGTGTAAATATGTATTTTTTGTTATGGCATAAAGCATTTTGTTAAATATATGCTTAATTCCATTAAATTATTTTTTAACCTTTCATTTTCAATATGCTCGCGCCCCCCTCATTGGGTTGCCTCGCCCCTTTAGGGTAGCACGCCCCACAGTTTGTGAAACACTGTTCTAAACTTGTTAATTACCACAGGAGCGCACGTATTCCCTTATTTTCGGTGTAAAATCACGGTGAGAGGCCTATTTATCTGTAAGAGGGGACCATATATCTTACAGAAAAAAACCTTAACCAATTTTTTGTTCTATTTTGCAACTGTTGCTTCATACCTTCCAACTCTGATGAGTGTTACGCACAGTCATGAGTGTATTATAACTGTCTTACTGTAATTTATTTACATTATGTTGACCCTATACACATACAAAATTTAATTAATATCTGTACGGTATATGAAAGGTAAAAAGTATCTAAAGGTAATCGACTTAATCTGAAAATTTTCTTAATTTTGAACACCCGAGTAGATTATAACATTTTCCATTGCCAATCAAATTATACGTAATCAAGTTACTATTAGGGTTTGAATTTATTATGACATGATCGTTTAATGATTTAGATCTTTTCGATATACATAGACATTTATTAGTGCTTTTATATTAGACTTGATTTTTTTCTACCATTTTTCTATACAAATCTTACTCAAAAGCTCTAGGGTGATTTTTTGGCATTTTGGATCGATGTTATTTAATTATTTCAATATATTTGGGTACTGGCATTTTTCAGAATTTACAGCTGTCAGTATTCAAATTTTCTAAATTTTAAATTTTAGGGATCGTTGCTCTTTTAAGTATTTGTATTTTAGTTTTGCGTGATTTTTTGATTTTTTATTAGTTAAACCCTGTTGTATATGCGCATTTTAAATCTGCTAAAATATTACAGATAAAGTAATATAGGCTCTTCTTTTAATGTATTAACGTATATAATTCAATTGAATAATTAAAAAACAAAAAAACCTGAAATTCCATATTTCGAAATAAAATTTAATAAGAATTTTAATAATAATAATGTAAAATAGAGAAGTAGCATACCATAAGAGTTTTTCATCAAAATAGTAATAAATACATAAAAACTAACCGTTATACAGAATTATTTAGGAATGGATATCAATATACACATATGAAGGAAAAGTAAATACACGAGTCAAAATTTAGGAAATTAAAGCATAAAAATTAATACGAACTAACAAGAAGAGATTAATTAATTTATTTGACCAGTGTTTACAATTCTTTTCTACATACAGGAACCAGTAATTACTCTAACCGTCAGTTCCCCATGTTCAATTTCTCTCATCCAACACATTCTTAGCCATACTCGATTTTCAAAAGCTTTACCACTGAGAAAAAAAATGGGTGGCTTCGATTCGAATAAATGCGGTAATTCAAAAACAATGACTATCCCTCAAAATTTAAAATTTTTATTGAAAAAAAAATCGTAATAATTGCGAGATATAATGACAAATCACTGAATTGCGCGAACATGAAGAACGAATGAATTATACATTATTAAGAAAACTTGGTACCCTTTGAGCAAATTTCTTTATTTACGTATTTAAAAATTAAATCTTAGTGTTTTATACAATGTTTCTATTCAAGAAAAGGATACCAGATGAAAATTTTCATATATTATTTACACAATTTTAAAAATTTAATTTTTTTGAAAAAAATTGGGAAAATTTTAAAATCTTACTCCTTTTGTAAAAATTAATTTTTGCCCTGAATTTTTTTATAATATTCTTATGGATGTTCTAAACAACTTAAGGGATCGATTTTAGAATAACTTTTTTCGCTTTCGAGAAAAAAATAAAATGTTGATATACAGGTTAAAAATCAACGAAAAAGCCAACATGTCTTACATTTTATTTTTTTTTTTAAAAAGTATTCAGTTAAAAGCAAAACGGATTCCTAATTTTATTACATGCTTTATTTTTAACACGCAGGAAAAAATGGAAATGATTGGTAAATAATTGTCGAAGGAGTATCATTTTGAATGCACTAAGGTTTCGAAAAACACATACTGAGAAAAACCACTTTAAAGTTTATAATTCTGAAAAAATAATTATTATAAGCTTAATTTAACTTAAAATTCCACTTTAAGGTATTAGTTATACATTTGTTTTTAAAATAATTGCATTTTCATATTTTTTCAACCCACACATTTTTTATAAATGATCAACTTTTAGAGAGTACTAATTGCACAAGAAAATTCAAGAAAAACGTTCAAAAATTTTTTTTCTGTCATGACAGAAATTTTATCTGTTTTCTTCTTATAATATTAAAGTATTACATTTGTATGAAAAATATATCAGGAATAAGAACTCAAATTATAAAATTATTAATATAAAATGCCTTAATTTAAAAATTTTACATGCACACATTTCACAAAGAAAAAAAAATGATTGTATGTATTGCCTCGGAAATATTCTGCTTTATATATTGCACATTCTTTTTTTAATGTTATTATTTCTCTGTATAAATTAGATATTTTTTTATCAAAAAGGTTTTTTTAGCTTTTTTTTCTAAAAAGGGGGCGTGGGTGAATTGCCTAATTTGTTTTTAAATGAAGTTTTATTCAACTTCTAACTTTGAACATGCACAAGTGATACATCAATCGAAAGATAACAACGCAAAGAATAAGATTAAATGAAAAAAAACGATAGGTCTGTGATTTTGGGGGTACCAAGTCTTCTTAAACAATAATGTATAATGTACTTTAAAACAGATCGCAGTACATCTGTAAGATTTTATCCCTTTATCTATCGCATTTACAGCAATTTTTTTCATGTAATATTTTTTTTTTTGAATTGCTACAGTAAAAATTAAGGGATATATATATATATATAAATAATACTCAAATTTGGTAAATTTAATCAGTTAGAGCTAATTAATTAAATTGGTACTTTAAAGAACCGTCAGTACACAAAGGTCTGAAATGTTTACCTAGTACAAAAAGACCGAATTGCTTTTTTAACGGAGTTTTTTAACTCTTAAAAAGTATAAATAACCAGAGAATACTAGAGTTTTACAGAACAAAATATATATTATTGAAAATTATGAAATTTTAAAAATTTATTTACTTTTTTACACATAAGAGTAGGTTTTACACGTAAATTTCATCTGTTTTTCTTTTCATTAATACACAAAAATTCATTATGCATTGTGCATTTTAAGTGAGGTTTCAAATGATTGTTTTTGAAAGCACTGCATTCTGGGGCAAAAAATATTGTATTTTTAGAACATGAACTACTGCACATTGAGTCTTGTTCAGTCTCTTGATGACCATCTTAAAAATTTATTGAAAGTTCCGGTAGATAATTCGCTGGGACGTTTTCATCTGAAAAATTATCGGTTAGTGCATTCCTGTTTTCCGATGGTAAATTTTGTAATAAATTCTAAGCCTCTTGAAGATTGGACTTCTCTTTAACATGCTTTTATAAGTTTCACTTGTATGTATTGGAATCTTTGGACTCGATTTTTACGCTCTTTAAAAGTTCAGATTAATTCGAAATTTTGCACACTTGTTAAGGACCGATGACAATACAATAATTTCAAAAATTTTGTTCCATTGTTATGATCAGGATCGTCAAAAATAACGATTTTAAGGATTTCTAGATTTGGCGACTAATTCACTATATCGTTTCCAGATTTGGCGACTAATTCCATGCACCTTTTCTAAATTTGGCGACTAATTCCCTACACCATTTCGAAATTTGGCGACTAATTCCAGATATGGTGACTAAAAGACCCTACCCCTTAAAAAGGTGCAACCCTAAAAAAGAAAACGCTTGTTATTAATACAAATAAAACAAACAAAAAAGTATTATTTATGTGAGAAAGGAAAAAAAAGACGCGTGCATGTGAATAAAAATATTTTATGTTCTAACTACTAAATATTTTTTTATAAAGCAATACGTCTAGAAATGATGATCGAATTAGCATTAGAGCAATACGTTTAAAAGGTGATAATACTATTGGCATTTAATGTTTCTTCTTTACACACTTTTATTATTTAGACCTGTATGTATACAGACGGAATCTTTGAAATATAAAGATATGGAACTCATCTGAAGCTCGTAAACGAAGAAAATAAATACCCTTCAGACCCATTAATTAATATCCCTTGAAGAGCAAGACTAATTCCAGCAGCCACATAACTCTGGCTCCAAATATCAAACTCAAGTATAAATTCAACAAAGAATAAATGATAGTTTTAAATACTTAAACAACAGGCTGTCATTGTAGATTGAACTAAAAAAATGAAAAATAAATTATAGTTTAAGAAAAACCTAAAAAACACGCTTTCATAATTAATCGAATTAAAAAGTGAAAAATAATTCTTAAGATAAAAATAAAATGATTAACGAGAAAAATAAATGCATTCTGGTAAAAGCGTGGAGTACTTTGTACTACATTTTTACACTAACTCAGCATTTCGAAATAGAACTAGTAAGAAATTATAACAATTAAGATAGAGCATCTCACGCTTTTAAGCCCAATGACATTAATTTTCTCGTTAATCATTTTATTCTTATATTAAAAATTATTTTTTCACTTTTTTGTTCAATTCACTATAAAAGCGTGTTTTTTAGTTTTTTTAAAAAAATATATAATTTATTTTAGACTCTCTAAGAAAAGAAAACTAATAATATAAACAGCCCTTTGAAAACTTCCTAAATTAATATAAAATCTCAGTTACAATTAAGGAAATTGAAATGCAGCTAATTTTTGAATAAATTATAAATATTTAATTTAATTGTGTGGTAGAAAAACAAACTCAGATTCAAAGTTCAAAATTTTTTGAAAACTTTCAAATAAAAGAACAAAAAAGCAAAATAAATAATTTAAGCCAAAAGAAATACTAAAAAAGGCATAACTCTATTGCATTATATTGATGCCGCTACAACACAACAAAAGAAAGCAACAATAAGCTGCACGGACCAAAAAAAATTTGTTCTAACATCCAATGGGCTGTCGTTATGTATAAGTACCTCAAAGTTATTTAACTGTATAATTAATTATATACATTGTTCACCTATAATAAATAGTTAAATCGTTTTCTAAGATCATAACTAACATACAAAGGAATAAGGCACTTACCTTTTGACATTAAATACTTTTTCGGAACGAAAATGACAATCTTCGCAATTTGATCAAAATGATCAGAATATCAGTTGGAAACGGACCTTCAGTTTTAAAACTATTCCCCTTCCTAGACCCTACGCTGCTATGTTCCCTGGAAGAGTGCAATAAAAAGTGTTACTGCTAAATATCGTCAGAATAACGGTAAAAATGGTTATTCTATATAATTTAAGTGGTACTTATAAGTACAACTGGGAGATAAAGGGTTAAACAGTGGATCTTGTAGATTTTATACGAGACCGAAGTAAATTATGACATGTAAGCTGGATCTACGTAAATTAAAATTTTTCTCAGCACAAATTAAAGCAATATATATATATATATATATATATATATATACTAGCTGTTACCCACCCGCTTCACTGGGTATTTCCCGATATATATATACTAGCCGTTATACCCACCCGCTTCACTGGGTATTTCCCGATGTTGTATATATGTGTACTGTTTACATATATATTAATTATTGATATCTAGCATTAAGAATTCGATTGTATTGAAAAATATATTTATACCTGTTACACTCTCGCTCCTTGATATAAAAAGAACATAAATTATAATATCTAATTTTTTTTTATATCTAAAATAGAAGGAGAAAGATTTTTTTCGCTCATTTAACCTAATAATCAAGTGGATTTCCACCAAAGCAATTTTCAGTGCATCTCTACTCCATAAAATAAACATGCGTGCTAAAGTTCAAGTCTAAATCTAACAGAGCAAAAACGGAAATTTTATCATCAATACCTCGTTGAGAGCACTCTTAGCGGATTCTAATTCAACAAAAGAAGCATGCAAACCAAATTTTATTATTGTAGTCTTAGCAGCTCAAAAACAAGAATTTTGTCTGTCAATACGCCTCAATAACTCTCCCCGCCTCCCCCTGGAGTCGATTTCCGTAAAATCCATTCTTAGTGGAACTATATTCAACTAAAGAAATGTGCTCAACAAATTTCAAGTAAATGAGTTAAATTCAAAAACAGGAATTTTTCTATAACACGCCTTAATCCCTCGCAACCCCACTCCTTTGAGGTGTCTGTTTTCGCAAAAATCTTTGTAAAAGGAACTTTATTCCATGAACGAAACATACCTTCTAATTTTCAAGCAGGTGTTTCTAATAGTTGAAAAACGGAAATATTTATCTATTATTAATATTTATCTATTATCTCAGTGACCCTTGGGGATCAATTTCCCCCAAAACTATTTTGTTGCGGATCTTTACACCATGAAAGGAATTCGCTTACTAAATTTTAAGACGGTACGTCTAATAGTTTAAAAATGGAAATAATTATCTATAACGCTCCTTAAGCCCCCGAAACGCCACTTAGGAAACGATATTCACAAAACCCATCTTACGTTATATCTCTACTCAGTGAATGGAATCTGCTTACTCAATTTCAAGATTTTACGTCTAATAGTTTAAAAAAGGAGTTAATTGACTATAACGCCACTTAATTCTCTACAACACCACTTGGGAGTCGATTTTGACAAAACCCATTTTGCAGCGGATCTGTATTCTATGAAAGGAATCCGCTTACCAAATTTCAAAACTGTACGTCTAATAGTTTAAAAATTAAAATAATTCTGAATAACGCCCCTTAAGCCCCCGCAACGCCACTTAGGAAACGATTTTCACAAAACCCATCTTATAGCGGATCTCTACTTAATGAATGGAATCAGCTTACTAAATTTTGAGATTTTACGTATAATAGTTTAGAAAAGAAGTTAATTGCCTATAACGCCACTTAATTCTCTACAACACCACTTGGGAGTCGATTTTGACAAAACCCATTTTGCAGCGGATCTGTATTCTATATAAAGGAATCCGCTTACAAATTTCAAAACTGTACGTCTAATAGTTTAAAAATTAAAATAATAATGTATAACGCCCCTTTAAGCCCCCCGCAACGCCACTTAGGAAACGATTTTCACAAAACCCATCTTATAGCGGAATCTCTACTTAATGAATGGAATCTGCTTACCAAATTTCAGATTTTACATCTAATAGTTTAAAAATGGAGTTAATTGCCTAAAACGCCACTTAATCCCCGGTAAACGCCCTTTGGGAGTCGATTTTTACAAAACCCATTCTGTAGGGGATCTGGTCTATATGAAAGGAATCCGCTTACAAATTTCAAGACTATACGTCTAATAGGTTAAAAATGGTAATAATAATGTATAACGCACCTTAAGCGCCTTGGAGGCGCCCCTTGGAGGTGAATTTTCATAAAAGTAATTATGTAGGGAATCTCTACTTTATGAAAGAAATCTGAGTACCAAGTTTCACGACTGTACATCTAATAATTTAGTAATGGAAATAATTATCTATAACGCCCCTTAACCCTTGGTAACGCCCCTTGGGGATCAAACTTTGCAAAATCCGTTCTTAGCTGACGTCTACTCCATGAAGGGAACCTACCTACCAAATTTCAAGTCTGTAGGTTTAATAGTTCCGGAGATATTGTGATTAGTCAGTGAGTCGCTTTTCTCCTTTATATATATATATATATATATAAGACTTGTTGCTGTACAATTATATTATTGTATAATTACATTTGATGGTGTTAAGGTTATATAGCTTGCAAAAATGCCTATATACTTATAAAATACGTTCCAAGCTTATTTACATTGCAACTCACGTCGTTTAGAGTACCACATAGCCTTAAACGAGCATTTGAGTTTAAACTGTACAGTTATATTGCAAATGATCCATCATTAGTCGTGTTTATACTCAATTTCCATACAGCAATTTCTTTAAAAAAAACATACTGCTTAAATCATTACATCTTTTGTGTATAAATATTGTCCTTGATGTAAAAACAAAGAAAAAAATTAATTGCTATAAAAAATTCATGTTCGTAACAGAAAAAAATTTAGAATGGTTAAATTTATGAGAGTATCTCTGCTATGAAATTTAATATAAAAAGTAGCACATAAATCTTCGAAGTTTTTCCAAAAAAAATTTAAAAGGATTGTCACGTGTCACTAATTCAAAAAAATGTTGTTAAATATTTTGACTATTTTTAAAAATGCTACTAAAAGTTTAAAAATTGTCAGAGAATGTTATAAATGTTCATAATAGGAATATTTACTTATTTATGATTTAAAATATTATGTTTATGGCCTTATATTCTACAAAACAGTAATAATAAACATTTCAAAAGTCTTCATACTGTTTGACTATATTTATAAAAAGTGGAGCTAATGCTGTAAAGCGTTACCGTTTGTAACTCAAACGCGTCTACATTTTTAAACACATTAACACAAACTATCTCATATTCAAGAATTCAGGCTTTCATAAAACTTTCTACATCAATTTTAAGAGTCTAAATACAGTTGCAATACCTGTGCGATTACCACATATTTTCTACCTTTTAAATGTTATATTGATCATATATCGATTTTTTCACAGCTACTCAAAAATCAGTTAAGAATTATGAATACAAAATAGTGACCAGAATTGGAGAAACATTTAGGAAAATTTGTATTTATAGATATACTCATTTTTATCACCAGTTGATGTTTAAAATTGTTTTTAAATCAAATAAACAATTAAAAATTGATTTTACAATTATCTTTCAAATAGTTTGTACATACTCTAGTTTTAATCTAAAGATACAAATTTAACCATTCGTAAGAAAGGGTTGTTGAACTGGGTTTATTGTTTTATATTTTCATGTACTTCAATCAATGGAGGACCATTCTCTTCATTGATGAGTCGGTTCAGACTTATCAGTGATTCTTGTCGTGCATTCATATGAAGAGAACCAGGGACATGCTACCTGCTCTCCAGTGTCTGAGAAATCGAACATTACGACAACGGAGGCTTGATTGTTGCGGCAGACATCACTTTAGATGGCTGCACACACAGCTTTATCTTCGCAGGAGGCATTGTGACTGGTGTGAAATATCGAGAAGAGGTCTTGAAGTCCTAAGTTTTCCTTTTAACGGGTGAAGTTGGATCTGATTTTTTTCTAATGGATAACAACACGAAGCACATAGAGCTCATCTGATCGATGAATTTTTGGAAAGTAAGGAAATTCTCTGAATGGATTTACCAATTAGATCTCCAGACTTCATCCGTATAAAGCAGAGAGACTTAACTTTCTGCCCGTGGGCAACATGTGGCTCACCGGGCTTTTCTGAGTGGTCTGGTCATGGTCCTTTGCACAGAAAAATTCAATTATTTTCTCAGTTAATTAATCTCTTTTTCCTTTTGGTATTATAACTTTTAGTCTTTTTTTTTAATTCGGCAGTGATAAGATCCTTACCTATTACTTTTATCAACCATTAAAAACTGAAATGGACTTTGGAAAATTATTTATTTTAGTAAAATAAAAAATATAATAATAAAAACTGAATACATTTGAAAGAAAAATACACAGGCAGTTTGGAACTAATTTTAAACAAATAATGCGGATTTCCGTCTGGAATTTAGTAAAATCTTTTTGTTACCATCCTGCATTTGATAAATTAGTGTTTGAAATAAAAACAAATGGGGCTTTGTCGAAAGAAAAAAATCTCATTATCAAAGCACATGGCAGCTTTGTTTACATCGCAGTAATTAACAAAAGAGAGTAGAAAATAGAAAATACGCTATAAAACGGCAAAACTGCATAAAACGGAGCTTTTGGGAGAGTTTAATATAGTTTAAAAAATGCAAAAATGAAAGATTTGTAATATTTTGATCAATTTGCCACATTTAAAATGATTTTTGCCTATTTTTGGAATAATTGTCATGTTTGCTGAACGGCGGAAAAGAAGATAGACTACCTCTCTGGTATAGAGCATGCCTGGAACGATCTGGGGAGGGCAATTGAAACTCGCAAAGTCCCTTAGAGAATCATCCAAGGCCTGGAAACAGAATTGCTGAGCGTGAGATTAAATGCCACAGGAACTCATAAATCCCTTTATTTCCGGAACTAAATCACGGTTTATTTCAAGGGAGGGAGGACTGTAAGTCCTATTAACCAATTCGTTGTTGTCGTTATATTCTACAACTGCTGCTTCATACATTCCGACTTCGATGAGCGTTATGCATAATTACTCGTGTGTATTTTAACTGCTGAATGGTTATTTTCATTTATTTATTTATTTCAGCCCGATATACATACCAAATTTCATTAAAATCTGCTCCGTAGTTCTAGAGATACTCGACGAAACCTAAAAATTTTCTTATTTTTGAACATCAGTGTATCTTACAGTCAAAAATAAATCTGCAAGGAAAACAAGAAAAAAATATTGCCCAGGAATACATTACACACACACATATTTTAAACTTTTTTAAACATACATTATTTTGTAACCAGAAATTTTAAGCTCACATTACAAAAAACGTCCTTAAATTTAATCATTGATAAAATATGTTAATTTTGTTTCAGTTTTCTTTCTTTAAAAATTACAGTAATTTTATAACTTTCGGTGTGATTGGTCATTGAATACCATAAAGTGTGTTACAAGGGGAAATAACTTAAAATATCCAAAAATATTTTAAAAATAAGGAGAAAAATATTCGAATTCCAAGAGAAAAAGTTCGTTAAATAGAAAATGACCTTCAGAGTTTGAAGATTAATTTACCAAAAAAATAGGAGAAGGTTCTCTGTTCCAGTAAAAAGTTCACAAAATAGAGTTTCGTAAAGCGGTGATCCGACTGTATAAAAATATTCTTTCTCAATACTCTAGAATTTAAAAGAATTTTCATTTTAAATAAAATGTGAATTTTAAATGATGCAACATCCAATTATTTAAAAATAGCACCTCTATCTCTTTCAATATAAGAGTAAATATTCACCCTATTCTTTTTCATTAAGTTTCGAGATTCATGATGGAAACAAATGTTTTTAGAAAATTATTATTAAAATTTAGGAAAGATTTCATGAATGACTTTTATTCATGCAGAATAAACGACAAGCACGCTTTTTCAATCTGATAAATACATGGTAAGGCGGGAAAGACTAAACGCAACTTTTCATTCTCAACCTATAACAATGCACATGAAGAAGTATTCTGCGAATAATAAACTAATAATTAATCGAAAATTAGGTTCTGAAAATAGCATGCATGTATCCTCTAGATGTAAGCTCTAGAAAAACGTGAATGGATCCAGGAAACACGTGTGTTACATTATCATACATTGAATGATAAAAGTTTGCAAAACAAAATTTTAAAAAAAGAACTTTTAATGTACATTTCATAACAAAAGAACTGGTACTTATTGTACCGTAGAAAAGCGTGTGATACCCTTTTGTGTTAATTTTTACACATTTATACATATTTCCGCGTTAATTTGCATTTTCTTCTACAGAGCCGTCACTAAATTCACATTAGAATTACTTGTCAATAAAAATTTGAATAACAAAGATATTATGATCATGAAACTGGAACCAAAAGAATTGCAATTATGCAGCATAAAGCAAAAATGCTCTACGGAATTTGATTATATATTTATTTTAGCAGCAGTGGTCTTCCTGCAAATCATAAATGTCTCATATGCTTCAGTTGTTTTCGAGAAACAATCAGAATTTTCTGGCGTGTACAGTTGAACCTGTTTTTGCGCGGTAGATAGGGACCGCATAAAAATTAATGCACAAAAAATAATCAAAAATTTCATAAATTCTTACAGATAGCAAAATAGTTCGTGGAAATACTACATAATTTTTTTATGCGGTGGATAGGGACCTCATAAGAAATGTCGCATTTATAAAATATGCCAATTATTTGGGAAATTTATGTAAGAGTACGTCCATAACAAAATAAATAATTAAATATTACGCATGGAAACATTTTAAAAACACATAGTTTCTCATTGTATACACGGATACAATTTCAAATTGCACATACATAATTCATTACTACTCACAGTAATCCAAAGACCTGAGATGAATAATTTCAAAGTCGCTTTCATCCTGTGAAGGTACAATTTCAATTCTTTTTTTTTTCGCAACATAAAGTAAAAGATAAGTTTTTGTGACGAACGTCGGGTGGTCAATTGCTTGTAAAATGTTACGATATTCAGATATACATGATGGAAGCCTCTTTTTGGAATTTTATACTCCTTTCTTAATTGGTAGCTATTTGAAGAAAATGCTTTTCCAATTTGTTAGAAAGCTGGATCCCTGAATATTTGTATCCACTTTCAAAGAATCCGGTTCTTCTTGCCCGTCTTCATAATCTATCAAGTTATTGATAATGCCACTGTCATTGAAAGTTACGTCTTCAATCAAGCGCAGTTTGCTGGAGCGTTGAGAGTAAGCAACTGAATGCTCATTGTCGGGAGACTGTCTTTAACAAATGAGAAGTGTCTACATTTCAGTGACGTAACGTACAATCCCCGCATTACGGGGAGGAGGGAAGGACTCTAGAAGCCCAAGGCCTGACTTGTGCTAAATAGGTATTTACTCAATTTACAAAATATTAAAGGCGAAACCTGACTTTCAGGGGGAGGGGGTCCCAACATTCTCCGTTACGCCACTGGTAAATAGATATAAAATATTACAGTGGCGCCAAAACCATTGGGTCCTGCCACGGGGGGGGCAGAACTCTAGCGGCGCTAGGCTTGACTAACGCTAAATACGGGTTTCCCCAATTTATGAAATATTAAAGGCGAAACCTGACTTTCAGGGGGGAGGGATCCCGACATTCTCCATTATACCACTGGCAATTAGATATAAAACATTACAGTGATGCCAAAGCCATTGAAATTCATACACTGCATAAAACACAGATCACACATAAAAATTCGCACAAAAGAAAATGCCATAAAAAAAGACCTCACAAAAACAGGTTCTACTGTACCGGAGATAAAATTTTATTAGTAAAAAAACAAGGTACTGAATCTTACGGTTTTAAATATTTTCGCACAACAATAAATATTTAATTATCAGCTTTAAATC
The DNA here is from genome assembly GCA_019973935.1 of Trichonephila clavipes. Classification (NCBI taxonomy): domain Eukaryota; kingdom Metazoa; phylum Arthropoda; class Arachnida; order Araneae; family Nephilidae; genus Trichonephila; species Trichonephila clavipes. Next base: position 205,621 of record BMAU01009159.1, on the reverse strand, counting down.
ATGAATATACTGGCAAGTTGAATATATACCTATTTTTAACATTACGGTGCATGAAGCAGAAATTGTTTAGCTTTATGTTAGAAAATAGAACATTATTTGAAACTCATCCATAGCGTAGTCAATCTTTCTGTTGTATCGTAACGTTATCAGGGATGTCTTAAAGCATGGGTATGGGCATGGGCCCAGGCCTTCGGCCAAAATGGAGGTCTCGTCTTATTCTAGACTCAGCCTTAACATCATGATTCGAATAATTTCAACGGTACAATGCTATTTCCGGTTGCATTCTCCGAAAAACAGGGAATTTCCTATGATATGCCAACTAACTAATGCGATGACTCTCATCCATCATCTTAGGCCTATATATCATGGTACATAGTTATTACTCATTCAGTCAAAAGTCAACACCTGGTTCTTGTGATTGTAAGTCATGTATATTTGTTTCGAATTATTATTTATACGGATTTTGACAACGTATGCTATGCCCTGTCAACTTTTAAAGGTCTCATAATAACCAGATATACATGATTAAAGCCCTTTTTCGGAATTTTATACTCCTTTCTTAATTGGTATCTATTTTAAGAAAATGCTTTTCCAATTTGTTAGAAAGCTGGATCCCAACATATTTTCAAAGAATCCTGTTCTTCTTGTCAGTCTTCATAATCTATCAAATTATTGATAACGTCACTGTCGTTGAAAGTTTCGTCATCAATAAAGCCCGCGTTGCTGAAACGTTCAGAGAAAGCAACTAAATGCGCATTGTCGGGAGACTTTATAAAAAATGAAGAGAGCGTTATGAAGTGTCTACATTTAAGTGGCGTAATGTACACCCCCGCATCACAGGTAGCAGGAATCTAGGGGTCTAAGGCCTGTCTAACGCTAAAAACATATTTACCCAATTTATAAAATATTAAAGGCAAAACTTGACTTTGAGGAGGGGGGTCTTAACATTCTCCGTTACGCCACTGGTAAATAGAAAGAAAATATTATAGTGGCGCCAATAGATACACCACATAAAAAAATATCGCACAAAACCAATCGCATAAAAAGAACCGCACAAAAACATATTCTACTGTATTTAAACTCTGTTTGCTAATTATACTTATACATTCCGTTTTATATTAATTGTTTCGGTAAAAACTCTTGCGGTTCTGTTGACTTAATTTGCATAATTGTGTCACTTATGAAGTTATATTAATGTATAGTTTCTTTTATTCAGCCATCACACAAATAGTAGCAATGTATTAATAGTCCCATCATAAATTCTTTTTTTTAAAATTACGCCAGCCAACGTCCTTTCGGACATAAGGCATCTAGCAGTCCAATATGAAGCAGATGTCGCTCTAGCAGGAAGGAGAACTCCACAGTTGTCTTGCGAGAGTACATAAAGTAGAGCGGGGCAATTGGATAGATGCTCCCCAGTCTTTGGCACGGATTTACAGAGAGGGTAGAGCGGAGAATCATCCAGACCAATCTTAAACAGAAGGCCTTGCATGTAATCATTTCCGGTGATGATTCTGAAACATGCCACACCCTCCACCCTATGTAGGGCAGAAAGCTGAGCACGTCTTTGCCATCGAGCAGACAAGAATAAGGTTAGCCAACAGCCAGGTCTGTAAGAGTGGAAATTCTTTTCTGGCGAAATTTGTCCCTGAGAAGTCGCTTGGCGTTTCGAAGAGGCTTCGGAAGGTAGGGTGGATGCTGCGTCGAAGCCTCTTTGGCCAGTTCATTTCCATGAATGCCGCAATGAGATAAGATCCATTGGAGAATGACCTCTCAGCCAGTGCAAAGAAATGGGTTGATAAGTTGTTTAGATTCGAACTCAAGTTTTAATGGGAATAGATTGCAAACAGATACGGTCTTAATTTTGAGAATCTATGAATATTACAATATTTTTGGCCAGGAGTAGCACTAATCGCTCTTAAAGCCATAAATATTGCTTGAATCTCACCATTAAAATTGTCTGACATGGCACTAAAAGGCTCTTTAAGATTAAGAGAGTTGGAAAAAGAAACAGCTCCAGCCCTACCAAAGGAAGCTGTGGCAGAGCCATCAGTAAATATGTGTAGCCAATCTTGATCTGGATATCTTTCATGAATCGTACCCAAAGCCGCAGACCTTAACTGAGCCAGGAGGGAAAAATACTTATGAACAGGCAGGGCCAAATCCAGATTAGAAGAAGCATATCTCAAATGACCCGAGAAGGTAGTCGGTCTAAAGGGAGGTGGAGTCTATTATCGGAAACTTAAAAAACATTTGCAAGTCTCTGGAACTGAAACAAGAAAGTATGTTGAGTTTTTAGTCTTGTTTGGGAAGGTATGTATTTAAGCCAGAAATGCTTCTTTCTCATTAATCGTTCACCAAGAGAAAGCGCAGAGTATTGACGTATTTCAGATGAACTAGAAATTTCAATCTGCAGTTGCATAGAAGCTAAAGGGGTCGAGGTGGCTGCACCAGTGCTAAATCTAAGTGCTTTATTTTTAACAATGTCCAACTTTGATAATGCACTGTCAGAAGCAGTAAAAAGAAGCTCAGAGCCGTAATCAATAACAGGTCTGATGTAAGATATAAAAGTGGAAGACGAAACACTTTGGGATGATCCCCACTTAATACCGGCAATTCTTTTTAACAGAGATAGCCTACTTGTAGCATTATCGACCATTTTCGCAATATGTTTAGTCCAAGTTAGTCTGGAACCCAGAGAAATCCCGAGGTAAGTAGCACAGTCAGTCCTGAGTATAGCATTGTGATTGTGAACTAGGTTAAGGATGTGCTTTTTTGCACTAAAGGGTAAAAGTTCAAAATTTGTCTTATCAAGGTTTACCTTAAAGTCTCTCTCTCTCTCTCTCATTTTCCAAGGACCAGTTTGACAAGGTCACCAGAGCCATGTTCAGGGTAGTTTCTAATTTTGGTAAATCATAACCGGTTGACCAGAAAACAAGATCATCAGCATATAGTAAGGAATTAATCTGAGGCACTGCATTATCGGTGAAACTCAAAAGATCATTAATCATAATATTAAATAGAACTGGGCTCAAAAAGGATCTCTGTGGAAGGGCTTGTCTAGTTTGGCCATACCCTGAGCGAGAGTCACCATATTTGATATTTAAGAAGTGCTGAGAGAGGAAATCACTGATCGATTTAAAGATATGGTCTGCAACATTCCTGTGTAAAAGAGTTTTGAGCAATATCTTTCTCCAGACCCTGTCAAATGCCGATTTAGAATCAACGAAAACAGCTAGCGTGCTTTGCTTCTTTTGAAAGCCGTTTTTAATGTGTTGCGTCAGACGAACAATTTGTTCGGTGATATTGTAACCCAGTCTGAAGCCAGCCTGTTTCTCAGAAATATGATCGCAGTTGTCCAAGTAATACTGTATTCGTTTAACAAATACTCTTTCAGATAATTTTCTTATAATACAAGTTAAAGAAATAGGTCTAAAACTTTTTGGAACTTTTTTTAGATTTTAAGATGGGTAATACATCAGCTTTTCTCCAATAACTCGGAAAAGAGCCACACCAAGTCTTGTTTATAAAAAGTAAAATTGTTTGTTTAGCCTTGGAACCGAGTTCAAAAATAAACTCTGCCAGAATACCGTCAGGACCTGCCCTTTTCCCTCAAGATAATTTTTGAAGGCCTCTCTAGAATTCCTCATCAGAGAGAGGAGCAAAAAAAGTCTGTCCTATTTCTGGTTCACACGAGGATAATTTATTTCTCTGTTTCTGATCTGTCTTTTCGGTCACGAAAGTTGCTAAAGTTTCGGTAGTATTTCAAGAAAATCTTTGCTATATCTAGGTCAGAAGTCAAAATTTTTCCACCTAACTTCATTCGTTGTTTGCAAGGCTGCTTTGTTTGCCGTTCAAAGCATAAATGAATCCGAAAGCTTTTGGACCATCCTTTCGGAAGTCAAAATTCTTTAAACATTTGTTAAAAGAAGCACGCTTTGCATTTAAAATTTCCTTCTTTAAAATAGCTTGTTTTTTCTTTAAAGCAGTGCTTCTCACACTTTAAATACTGGCGCCCCCTTTTCAATCACAATTTTTATCGCACCCCCCTTTTTAAATGAATGCAAAAATAATGCACTTTTTTGACGCTAAGGCTACAATACGCGATCTTAATTATAAACCATACAAATTAATAACATAAGTATTAAATTTTGTATACATTACTTTTAAGCAAAAAAAGAATTAAGTAATTATTATAATATTTTTCCTTTCTCTAATTTTTAAATTGAACATACCCAAAATGCGGTCGCTGCATAGAAGACAAAATATAGATATCAGCTAAATATAAAAAAATAACTCAGAAGGTCAATTTCTAAACATAAGGATTTCTTATAAAAACTTTGCTTTACAAGACAAGCCCATGGAAGTCGTTAAAAGTTATTAAACTTATTCTTAATTTAGTATTAATTAATTAGTTATAAAAATACTCTGTGCAGCACTGTTACATTAAAGGTATACCGGCTGAAATGCTCGCTCTTTGCACGAAATCATTAATAAGAAAATAAAACATTATTGATATAATAGCTAAATTGTAAGGAGAGTAAAGCCAAGTGCACAACTATGTTTACAAAAATGTAAAACAATTTTTCTTAAAATGATTGCTCAAATTATAATTAGTCTTAAGCGAATTGTAATTTTAAGCCTCACAGGAATAGCATTTATAATTGTTGTTAAATCAGGAACAGTAATATAAAATTCCGATGAAGAAAATATTTTTGTAATATATATGCGAAAAGACTTCAACATGTTTTAACCCGGGAGCAGGTGCGCACTCGATACGGCTATTGAGTCACCCCAATCCCTTTTTTTTATAATTATTTTATTGTACACGATACCAATCGTTATTCCATTGAATAATTTAATTAAGAGAAAGTAAACTTACCCCTAATTTCAAGGACTTTTCAATTTTTCTTCGGTAACAAATAAACAGTTTTGCCAGAATAAACGATTTCGTAATCTGTGTGTCTTACGTGACCACTTCCCGGAAAATGTGTATTATGATAACATGTATGTTACTGCTAAAACAATTGCGTGAAACGTTTTCGCTATTCTTTATATGTTTGAGAATACGTATAAAAATAAGTCTTGGCAAAGTAATCCTTCGAAGTGTGCTCTCCGTACTTTTCAAAATATCATAAATATTCTTTCGAAATATCATAAAACCCTTTTGCATGGAAAAAAGCGCAACAAAGAAATACATTACTTACAACTTCCCTAAATGAGAAACAAACACATAAGAGAGAGGTCATAACTAACTGTACCAATAACTTAGAAGGTCAAACAGATTATCAGCAAAAACATATTAGAGCTATAATGTGCAGTATTTTAAAAATAATCACAGTCATGAAATTTTTATGCTCCTAAATTTTTTTGATTCTAGGTCTGGGATTTGTTTTTTCTCTGAAAGAGTAGTAAAAAATCTCTCCTCATGGGATTACAGCAAATCAGATAAAAGTTTTTTTTATTTGGTTATACGATCAAAGATGGCTAATTAGGTATTGAAGAAGTTTTTATTTTTGATGACTTAATATCGCGCGCGCCTATAAATTATATTAGAGTAAAAGTGCATTTTTTATTATGTATGAAAGTATTTTGTTTTACTTTATTTCAGTAAATTAATTATTTTTTAAATCTTTTATTTTCGATATGCTCGCGCCCCCCTCGTAAGGTTATCGTTCCCGCCCAGGGGGTGCGCCCCACAGTTTAGAAACATTGCCTTAAAATATGCAATCTTCAAGAAGGCCAGAAGAATCAGCTCTATCTCTTGCTGAATCTCTTTCTTCCTTTAGAGTCTGCAATTTATCATTTCAGAAAGGCTTTCCATTTATAATATGGCCTGTTGGAATACAGATATTAGCACAAGCTAAAATATTGTTAGTAAATTTGTCGAGAGCCGTGTCATTATTCAAGTCTAAAAGACAATTACCCAAAAGAGCATTTGTCAAACTTGCATATTTCTCCCAATTAGCTTTTTTAAATTCCATCTAGTGACTCTAGGAGCAGTAGATGGAATAAAACAAATAAAAATGTACAGTCTAAAATAAATTTTACATCGAAAAATTTCAAATTAATTACAAAAAAGTGAATTTTAACATGCAGAAGTTATACAGAGATTATGTATGTATTAATTGAGACACTAATATTAGCTGTGAAGACAATTTTTCCATAGCGCACGTGGTTTAAAATCCAATCTTTCATGGTTCATAATGAACTGAGATAATAAAGCTCCGTTATTGTTGGCTTGAGCGCTGTAATTCATTGAATCTCCAAAACAAACTATGCAGTTTAAGTTAAGAGCAGTCAGTCGGGTAAAACCTTTCAGAAATCGATTTTGAGTTTTTGATATTTCTAAAATATCCAAATCAAGACCTTTCCAATGATATACCATACAAGTCATTATATGAATTAGAAGTATTTTAAAATGATTTTTAAAAATTACTTAGCTGATTTACCACGCCCATTTTGACAGATAGAAATGTAAACATTGTCTTTTTAAAACTTGGGAAAAGTTGCAAAGCCTCGATTAATTTTTATTTTTAATATTCAAATTAACTTTAGATAATTGTATAACTCCAACTGTTAGATTTGCTAAAAACCTTTGGAGGCAATTTCAGATTTTCATGTGGGTTTTAGTAATTGTTATAAAGGGTGTTTTTTTTAGAGGTATAGAACTTCAAATTGCAATAAATCTACGATGACTATCGATTCGACTACGATGACTACGATGTCTATCGATTCGACTGACATGAATTTTTTTGATTCGAAAGATAACCTTATGGCATTACATTTTAAATATGATTTCTGGCATAGGACTGCCATGGCTGGCTCGGATGTAGTCCAATCTGGACGTCCAGTTTTCAATGACTTTTTCCAACATTTGTGGCCGTATATCGGCAATAACAAGGTGAATATTGTTTTCCAAATGGTCAAGCGTTTGTGGCTTATCCGCATGGACCAATGACTTTACATAGCCCAACAAAAAATAGTCTAGCGGTGTTAAATCACAAGATCTTGGAGACCAATTCACAGGTCCAAAACGTGAAATTAGGCGGTCACCAAACGTGCCTTTCAATAAATCGATTGTTGCATGAGCTGTGTGACATGTTGCACCGTTCTTGTTGGAACCACAGCTCCTGGACATCATGATTGTTCAATTCAGGAATGAAAAAGTTAGTAATCATGGCTCAATACCGATCACCATTGACTGTAACGTTGCGGCCTTCATCGTTTTTGAAGAAAGATTCTTCCAGCCCATAAAACACCAAACAGTCAGTTTTTCTGGATATAACGGTGTTTCGACATACACTTGTGGATTAGCTTCACTCCAAATGCGGCAGTTTTGTTTGTTGACGTAGCCATTCAACCAGAAGTGTGCTTCATCGTTAAACAAAATTCGCTTATGAAAATCGAACAACATTATTTTCGTTTTGCACATTTGAAAGAATTCTATGAGGCGTGAGTCTATTCATGATGAATTGCCAAACCAAACTGAGAATAAATCACTTGGCAGCTGTTTAGTCAGTTGCCATCTTGGAATGTAATGCCAACTTAAACTTCTATGCCTGGAAAAAAACACTCTATACTTAAAATGTAATCATTTTTTACTGAAATTTAGGTCTTTTCTTTAGTTGAACTTCTTTTTTAATTATTTATTCTTAATGATTACTAAATCTTAACGTGTTTAAGTAAAGAGTTAAAAGAAACAAAATTAGGATATATGATTGTGACCAGGTGAGAAATATATTCGTAATGAATCTTAATTTAAGGTATCTGACTACTTGCGACACCTTTTTTTTTAAAAAAAATTGAGATATGGGGTTTTCTTGTGGTTTTTATATTTATTTACTATATTTTAAGGAAAAAATTCTAAATAAAAGAAAAAAAATTATTGTTTTTAAAATGGGAAAAAACTAGTAAAAATGTACAAAAATTTTTTAAACGGGCCCGCTCTGTACAAAGATTTTACGGACAAATTCTCAATTTTTCAACTTTGATGTGCTAATTTGTTATTCCTGTTTGAAGTGACCTTCAGGATAAGAGATATTTTTATTTTTACCAAAACTAGAGCACTTTATCTTAGTCATTATACGAAATTGCTTAAAAAAACATTGACTATATTCACAAAAAGGACTGCAAATTTTGAAATAAAACAGTTATTGATAAATCTGAAGATCAAAACACTTCTACTGTTATGCAGAACATGAGCAAAAAATTTCAGCTAATTATTTTAAAAATATTTTGAGCAATCGCTGTCCCCGTTTGAGTTTTTCGAAAAAAACACATTTCGAGTAAAACGCATTTTAAAGTTTGACAACTTTTGTAAAGTTATGGCGTCTGCTTTTACTAAAACGCTTGTAGTTTTTGTTGTAATGGAGGGAAAATAAAAAACTTGGTATTGTTATTAAGCTGGTAAGATGTCCTATAACTTAAAGTCATTAAAAATTTGTCAATTTTTGAAAAAAATCATGATTTTAGGGTAGCCGGATACCTTAATAACTGCATAAGACACAATGAAGATAACCTGTCATGGAAAAGAAAAAGGATTATACTTTTACAAGGTAAGATTTTTTATAAAAATTGTTTTCTAAATGTTATTTTAAATTTTGCAAATTAAATGTATGCATGTACTATGTTTCTTAAATGCAATTCTGTATACTGAAGTGACATTTTTGAAATATTTTTAAGCAGATATCATAACAAAAAATTACAATTTTCAATAAATTTATAATAATTCTTCATATTTGCTCGCTCAACTAAAAGTTTGTTTTTGAAAAAAACTAAATATATTTAAAAAATTTCACTTCAGTATAAATATTATTTTATAATTAATACATGTAGTCAAAATCTTAAGTCTTTATGTTTTATAGTTTCTAAGATAAAGGTATGAGATGATACATCAAATGTGATGTTTGTTGTCTTTGCGAGAAGCTTGTTACATACATAAAAATACATAAATTTCATGTTTAAGAACATAGAAACAGTTTTATTTTGTCTGTTTTAGAAATCATTTGTCCAGTTTAAAGTAACTTTTGAAGTTTAAAACTTAGAGACTGTCTGCAACAAGAAAACCTAATGATAATGTTACGAAAGCCTAAGAAAAACTTACGAAATGTATATATATATATATATATATATATATATATATATCAGGTATTTTTAAATACCATCTCAAATTCACACCAAAACCATATTGATCCATTTTCACATTATATTTATGATGCTTTCTGTTCAAATTTTATATCTGTTATGCATGGAAGCTACAAATTCTTTAAAAATTGATACAGAATTTGAGAAAATTTTGATGTTTTCTCGTTAAAAAAACTGAAAAATGCTGTTCTGGGCAATTTAGAACTTTTTTGTTTATTATTTTATGCAAAATAAATTGCAAATATGCTAATGTTTAATAAAATGGGACAAACACATGTTGTAATTCATTATTTTTGTGATAAAGTGGCACTTTATAGTGAAAATTCAATTTTCTCAAAAATGGTGTTTTTAAAACTGTATTGATGTTTTTCTCAGAATATAATGTATGAATGTAATGAAATTTTTCCCCTCATGTTACTGATATGTAACTATATATATTCATGTGAGTTTTGGGGGGATTTTCCAAAAATATTGCACTAAAGTCCATATATCGTGACAAAAAATGTCAATTTTTTTAAAAAAATCATAGTGATATTTTTATGTTACATGTTTTTGAGAAAATTAAGCACTATATTTTAAATATTTCTTTTAGTTGGAAATATTAATGTTTATTTATTGTTCAGACAAGTTTTTAAGCTTTAATATTCAAACGTTTTTCAATAATAGGTAACTAATTACAGCTCAGATGTATAATGATTTTTGTCGTTGCGAGAAGCTTATTACATGCATAAAAAAATACACAAATTCCATATTTAAAAACATAAAACCAGTTTTATTTTTGACTTTTTTAGAAAAGCTTTGTACAGTTTTTTTTTTAGAGAAAATTTTGAATTTTGAAACTTTAAAAAATTGTGTTTGCATGGGAACATACAAATCCATAATTAAACTTTTCACAACGTCGTAAAATCACGTATTCCCAAATTATGACTTTTACATATTGATACATGTTTACATTATATTTAAGATGGTATAAGGTCAAATTTGATATTTGTAATACATTGAAGTTAAAAAATCTTCACAGATTGTTACATAATTTGTGAAAACTGATGCAAAATGCTGAAAAAAATCACGTTGAACAAAAACTGAAAAATACTACATACGTATTTTCTGACCATTTTAAGACTTTTTTGTTTCCTATTTCATGCTTAAAAAATTAAGAAGATACTAATGTTTAATCAAATAGTGCAAGTACATGTTGTAATTCATTATTTTTGTGTTTGAGTGCCTTTTTACGTTAAAAATGTAATTTTCTCAAAATGATTGCTTTCAAACCACGAGTACTTTTTTCATAAAATCTACTGAATGATAGTATTTGCAATTTTTACTGCACTTAAATTATATGTAACTATATATAATAGAGCTATATTTTGGGGGATTTTCCCAAAACATTTTGCTGAAAAGCAGTTATCGTAAAAAAAAAAAATGATTATTTTCACAAATTTCAAAGCGATACTTTTAAGACGAATGTTTTTGAAAAAAAGTAAACAATATATTTGAAATATTTTATCATTATTTAAATAAAAAACTTAATTTATATACAGACAAAAAATTTGAAGTTTTTATATTTAACAATTTTTGAGAAACAGGTTCCTAAAAAGGCTCAATTTAACATTGTCGGTATAGGGGATACGGACAACTTTTAATGAAAACGCGAATTAAAAGACTTAACTGAACCCTGCAATCTTCACTTTAAGAGTTTACTAATCAGTTACTGAGGTATAATATTCTGTAATATTTCGTTTTGCAATTTTAGTGCTTCTGTTTCGCATTAAGATACACACACACACACATCTATATATATATAAATTTTCTGAGCTTGTGTATGTGAATGACTCCTCCTAAGCCGACCGATTTTGATGACATCTTTTGTGTGGGTTCAAGGGGATTTGAAGGAAGGATTTAGATTCACAATGCGATCAAATATGACAATTAGTTAAAAAAATATTAATTAAAAAACTTAGAACACATAATTTTTTATTCCTGAGTGCTCTTTATTCTGCTAATACTAAGAAAATAAAAGAAAGAAGAGGAGAGAATTTTCCGATATTTTCGCCGTTTTTAAAATTGTAATCCAATTTTTCTATCAAAATCAGACAAAAAAATTTTACAGTATCGGAAAGATTATTCATTTCGCCACGATGCAGCATATATCTTTATATATACAATTCTTGTGCGCGTGTGTATGTGACTGAACTACTCCTAAACGGCTGGACCGATTTGGATGATATTTTCTGTGTGGGTTCAAGTGGATTCTAGAATGATTTAGATTCACAATTCGGTCCGATATCGCAATTAGTTAAAAATGTTCCAAAATTATGTAGGGGAACGTGATTATTCATAAAAATCATTGGAAATATTCTTGAGGCCACTATTTTGAGCAGCAAACTTCAAGGTGAAGTTGTACTTCCACCACAGATGCCAATGATTTTTTCAGACTCACCTACCCATTCAAATTACAATTTCTAATCCGCTTGGCATTTGCTATGACCAGTAATAACTCACAAGGTCAAATAATGACAATTTGTGGCTTAGATTTAGAAAACCCTTGCTTTTCGCACGGCCAATTATATGTTGCATATCCGAGGTTTGGCAAACCATCGCATTTGTTTGTTTATACCCATCAAGGACTAACCAAAAACATTGTACATTCATGGCTTTACGATAAATTTATTTTTTGTGCATTAAAAAATTATACCTGTTATGAAAATAGCTCGAGTTTTATTTTTTACCCTTCAATTAAAACAAGTTTAAGTTTCTATTCAGAATGGGTTCTATATTCAACTTAGTTCATAGTAAATACATACTCACTCGCAATCGATAGGTCGAATTGTGGTAACTGTACATGTGATGTCAGGTATTTTAAGAACTTTCTTTATAAAAAATTTCGTCAAAACGGTATCAAGTATGTAAATTTTCATCAATTGGACACAATTCTGAGCATTTAGTTGTGAAACAATTTCTTTGAACTCGAAATATTCTTCAAATTAGAAAAAAAATTACTTTGATATGTGTGTGTGTGTAGAGCTAAAAGCAGAGTACATGCAATTTTCTCTCTTCAAACAATTCTCTGCTGAAATGACCCTTAATAATTTACAAAATATAAGTAAATTTATTTCTGGAGAGTTGTCTTTCAGATTTTTTTTTGTAATTCGTTAAATGTCCGTGATTTCCAAGAAGAGTGTCAAATAAGGTCCATTACAAATTTATCAGCTTCCATCCACTTAAATATTGGCACAAATGTAGAACAGTGCAAGGTGCCACTGAAAATTGAACCATGTGCCACATGTGGCACGCGTGCCATAAGTTTCTGACTCCTGCTCTAATAGGATTTTATACAAATTTGCAGTTGTTACATTTCAATCCAATTATCCGGGTAATCGAAAAGAGAATATATTTTGAGCAGCTTGATTTTATCTTTGAACAAACATCTTAATTTTATTTTTGAAAATATATTTTGTAATATTTCGTAGAAATCCTAAAATAAAAGTTTTAAAGTGAAAACTATTGAGCTAGCACTACAATAATTTTTTACAAATAAGTTTGCACCAAGTTAACGATACTCAACCTACAGCCCCCGAGCCTTTTTAAGTCGCCCAGTCATGACCCATTGCTCTGAAAAATTGAGTTATTTAAGAAGAATGTATTAAAAATTCGGTGGGAAGTTCTTTGACAAGAAATCAAATCTGTTAATTTTGCTTTTTGGCTGTCGAAGTCGCACGGTTGCTAATTGATATTATTTTTTTCTATTTGTACGGGTTACGGTTAGTGATAACAGACAACAGTAGAGTAGCTACAATTTTATGCGTGGAACTCATTTTTAACAATCTTTCATACCTTGCAAGCGAAAAATATTCAAACGATTTAGAAGTTGACTGTTTTCCAGTGAAAAACAAACATGGATTAGTACTTGTTTGATTTGTCATGAAAGTGCGTCATTTAAAAATGCCAATAAACAGGAATCATTCAGTGACACATTTCGTCCAAGATCTCTTTCAAGAAATTTAAATAAACTTTATTGAATATTCTTTACAACAGAAACAAAGTGTTTTGTCAATGATAAAGTCACAACAGGAACGGAAACACCCTATGAAGTTTGTTACATTATTGATAATTATATGAAATAGTTTACTGATGCAAAAATTGTGAAGGGGTGTTTCAGAAATTCTTTTAATTTAGCTTTAGTGACAAAATTAAAAAAATATATATAAAAAATAGTAGTTAAAAGAAGCAAAACAGGAGTTATAATAATTGTGATCAATTTTCCACATTTTAAATTTCTAATGTTATCTTGATCTTAAAGCATTCCTTCTCCCCCCCCCGGTTTAACCTGATGTTGCGGCCCGTGTGATATGACTGACGTATGAAAGCGTCCCAGCAAAAAAAAAAGATTGAGTATACCCTGCATTAAGTTATTTAATATATAGTTACGTAACAAGTCACGATTTACAAACCACGATTAGAAAGGTAATATTATTTAAAGAATAATGTACTCTAATGCTTCAAAAAAAAATTTTGTATGCAAAAATTTGTAGAGCACAATTAACAGTTCTGATTGAGTTAATGAATTAGTAAATTAATATCGTAAAGTAGTTTTCTTTAAGCTATCTTAAGAATGTTTATTTGAATTTTGAACCCTCTTGTTCCTTGATTTGGTTTTGCTCCCTTTTTCAATTGAAACTCATTTGTTTAACAAGAATTACACATGTCTAACTCCTCATTCATTTTATTTTAAATTATATATTCACAGTTTTCCCCTTTCATACACTATTGTGTTAAATAACCATTACATTCTAAACATTTCCCAATATCTCATTGTTACCATTATTATTATTTCATTTGTTGCGCAAAACAAATACTGTAACACAAACTTATAGGGAAAAATATTTATAGAGGCCTTACAAATTAACTTCAAATTTTTTGAGGACCAAACAAATAATACAATACACTAACAAAACAATTTCGTAAGAATTATCACCTGATATAATTTTACAGATACATTTTTTTTAACAAAATAGTTTGCCTTATTTACTTGTTAAGCTAACAATCGGTATCAAACTATATATATGTAGTTCCTTAAATGTAAAAAGCACACTACAGAAAGGCTCAGAATAGTTCGAATGAACTTCACTAAAATATCTTTCTGTTAGAGATGAGAGATTTGACATCTTTTCGAAGAATTTTCTGGCTGTTATGCCAATTTTTATTGACTTTAGAAGCAGTTAAAGGCGGGTCAAAGCGTGAAATGTATGATTGTGCTACTGTTCACATTTGCGACTGTGGTATGAATACTAGTGTTATTTTACAAACTTCATACTCGCATTTGTATTTACTTTCATTTTAAAAATAAATTTCATTATGATTTTAGAATTAATATATACAAAAATTTGTATTTTTAAATTCGGTCACATAATATTATATAAATCTTTTTATATTTAAAATTATTGTTTTATTACAGACCATAGTATATTGCTTTTCAATAGATATTGAGCGTTTCATATAAGTACATGATTTACATTTTTGTTTGAATTAAAATGAGATGGAATAGTTTTAAATGCTTGATTACAAATTTTTTAATAAATTTCATGCATAGATATATTAATTTAAAACAATATTTTATGTATTATGTAATAATAATAATTAAACATATATATGTATTCATATACATTTTAATTGTTATTTTATTTATAATATATAAAATATTATTTTATATGAATTCAATTTTTAGTGAAACTACTTAAATCGCTTGAAAATGTATTTATTAAATATTTTATGTTTTTAAAATTAATTTTCTTCTTTCAACAAACTAAAATTCCACGTAATAAATGAAGTTGACGTCACCGAAAAATAGCCATGGCTTTTAATACAAGAAACTCGTTTAAATTTAAATTAAAAAATTATTAATCTTTTACAAAATATTTACAAAGGATTATGGCTTCAAAAATGTACAAAAGTTTGAAATATTATCATAATTTTAAAAATTATAAGTATATGAAAATAAAAATGTTTTAATAAATATTAAGTAATTTTTACGTTGCGCACGCTATTTTCTAAAATAGTAGCCCCTCTGATGTATAAAACTTTATAGAATTATAAAATGTAGCATACCCTTTTCTACCCCACATCATTTAAGAATAATATATCTATTGTATTTCAAAATATTTGAAAAAATATTGAAATTTTTTAAAAAATTTTGAAAATGTAATTTTTTTATTTTTAAAGAATATAATTTATTAATCTATCTTATATAAAATACTACAGTATAATAAGAATACATCGAACTTTTTGGATCGACTTATAACTAGTAAAGCAACTGTTTTAGAAAATAGCATGCACAATGTAATATAATTCTTATAGAAATGTTTCGTATTTCAATATGCTTATAATTTTTAAAATTATGATTATATTTTAAACATTTTATACTTTTCTGAAGCCCCATTCCTTTATAAATGATGTGTAACAGATTCGAATAATTTAGTTTAATTTCAAAGAGTTATATATATTTGAATATTGTTTATATTTTTAGCCCTCTAGAGAGAATGTTAACACCCTTAAGATCCTTTAAGTGTATTTGGGTGGTTTGTTTTCTGTTGCGATCTGTAAGATGTTTATTAAAATATTCGAAGTAAAATTATATTCCTTTTCTAGGCCTAGCTGAGGAATATAAAAAGTGCTGGATGCTCTCTCCAAATGAAGTAAGCTAGTAAAAATCACTAATTTTTTGGAAGTATTCCCTCATAATATAAAATTTTAATCAGTTTTAATTTTTATTAATGAGTGTTAAAATGATTTAAATCAAGAAAATAATTTATAAACTATCTTTTAAAATATTTTATTGTATTTTCCAAATATAATGCTACATTTTGGACTCCTCATGAAACTAATTCAGCAATATATGATTCCAAAAACATGAAATTTTTTTCAATTCCTACTATTAGCTCACGCTCTCTCTCTATATATTTATTTATTTATCTTAGTGTACTTTACAATCGTAAATAAAATACATTTTAAATCGCCCAATTGAGCTGAAATTTTATATACATAATTATTTTAGATGACAATATAGTAATTTAATTATAATTAATAAAAATTAATTTATTAAAATTAATTATTCAAAGAATTACAAATATAGCCACGTTGGAATCATTTTCGGCGACTTCTTAATATTTTCAATACATGTTGTGAGCATTATAAAATGAGTGTTTAAAAGCAAATAGCACCGATGAAAAACGAGCATTTTAAACAAGGGATTTCTTTGAAACTTCACACTTAGCGTAACATAACTTGTATATGTATCTTAAATTTTGAGATCGAAAAGGAACGTTATGTCAAATTGAATTTGTTGTGAATAATTTGTTTTCATAATTTAAATTTACTAGGGGATAGCTTAATTAACTGGTTTCAATGCATTTGAAGCTGTTTTTGTGTGGTTGATAAAAACCGCATAAAAATAGCTGCACAAAAAATATTCGAAAATTTTGTGAATTCTTACATATAACAAGCTAATTCGTCGAAATACTGCGGAAATATTTTTCATGTGGTAACACAAAAAAACGCCTAAAAAATGACCTTAGAAAAACAGTTTTTACTGTGTTGAACTGCTTCACGTTATAAAGAATTGAAATTACGAGTTTAATTTAATCCTCTAAATAATTAGTTTTATTTAGTTAACTATTTTTATTTAGGTTTTTCATAACAGGATATATCAATGTATTCAAAAAACATGGAATACAGAATTATCTTTTTCATTACAGTGTTTATATTTCATATTTCTTCAATAACATCTTTAAATAATTTTTAAGTAGATGCTAAACTAATTTATAGATATATGGCATTTTGTTAACATATTTGAGTTAAATCTTTCTAAAATATGTGCAAACATGCTTAATTTATTCATCGACGATTTACATCAATAGTTAAAGGAAAGAGGTTTGGCTGCGTATGCCGAGTTTTTTCCCGGGGAATACAAAATAGAAGAAGGCATGGATCCCTATAACACAGAAGTATGCAAAAGAAAAAACGGCGGTGATACCGTAAGTGAAAAAAAAGATGTATGACACTATTTTTTATAAATGAAAACATACCGATTAAGTACTAGAAACTGAAATATAAATATTATTACAGATGTTTGAAGTCTTTACCTACGTAGGAAATGAATTAAGAAAATACGAGGTAAAATTATAAATAACTTTTTTTCTTGAACATGTCATTTTTTCATCTTTGAGTAAATAAGTTTTTAAAAACTTGCTGTTTTTTTAAATTTTCATTTTTGTGTTTGATACTTCTTATATATATCGACTGTTATATACTTGTTTATATATTTTATAGGAATATTTTTTAAAACATATATATATATATATATATAATTTTTGTAAAATCTTAATTATTTTCAAAACATTAATGCAACGTGTATGTTATAATAATATAAGGAGAATCCAAAGTCTTGCCCTGGTTAGAAATATTTATTTTACTCAAACTATTAGAATCAAACACAAGTTTTTGGTTCAATATTTTTAATACTATTATGAATTCATTTAGACCATTTACCTCAGTAAACTTCAAAGTGTATCCCCTTGGTAGCTCGGAAAATGTCTAAGCGATATTCCAGTGCCACCAAGTGTTAGATATTTAATTCAACAGTTGCTTCATTCTCACTTGCTTTCCACTTTTAGAAAGTTCCTTTACGCTGAATTACATCTTGAAGCATTTCGATTTATTGATTTTGTACAAGAAGGTCTGCTTCCATAACTACATCGAAATTTACTTTAAACATTAGGGGGCTATTTCATTTCGTGAAACCAAAGCACACATTGGACTTTCTCTTAAATCGACATCATTAATATTTTTTATTGATATTTTGTATTTATAGACAGAGCTTATATTTTTATTTGTACACTTCTGTACGTATATTTTTAAAATTACATTTAATCGTACAATTTGAGTTATTTTCGAAGCATTAACATATTGTATGTATTAAGATTTAGAATGAAAATAATCTCTATCACAATACATGCAACAGCTGTTGTTGCATATCTTCTGGACACTGAAGAATTCAGACGAGATTTGTAAGGGGATTGACTCTTAAAAAGTCAAGCACTAAAAGGGAATCAGATTAGATGTCTTTCCGAGAGAGACCTCTAGAACCCAAGATGTGGTTGCTTCAATCCTGATGAACTAGACTCAGGACACAGGTGGCAAAGATGTGTGTGCCCTCTGAGAACAAGAGCCATTCGATGTGTGTATAATATATGTGTATTTATGTAATTAATGAAAATAATCCGTATCGAGAAATACGTTGAAGCTGTTCTTGCAAATCTTCCAGAGATTGAGGATGAAAAAAAAATCCCTTAGACTATTGTTCCTCAACCTTTTTATCGAAGCGGACCCGACAAGATGGATAATTTTACCACGTCCCACATCTTCGTGTCTTCAAAATCCAAGAGTACGAGGGCCATTCGATAGGACCATTGTTAAAACGTATGATTGCAGTATTGAAGCCTCTGTCACACTCGATGATTAGAGCCAAAACGCAGCCAAAGGACCGAATATTAATGATAAATAGGAGCATCTTACACTCCTCCATATTTCGGTATTCTTTTAGTGAGTATAAACACAAAGGGGAGGGTGAAGGAGGAGGGAAATTAAAGATTGGAAACCTCGCTTGCTTCTATATGCACCATTTCATCGCCTCACAGGTACACATAAGATGCAATCTGCTAAAAATGAATATTGTACTGCACTGAAATTAGTTTTAACTTGTGAAGAATAGATACTCTATTTTAAGGTATCGACTACGTTCGGAATCGTGATTTAAAAAAAGCGCATAAATGGATAATATTCATGATATTTAGTGTCACTTAGATTAGAATACATGTATAAAATTGTTTTAAGGACATTTTGACAAAAAATATTATTTAAATACAATGTTTCGGCAAAAAGCTAGAATATCCTTTTTTCCAAATGTTCTTCTTTTGTGAAAAATGCTTCCATTATAATAATATTTTGCCTGTATATAGCTCAGACCTCTGTACAGAGGCTCAACTATGATTTTTGAAAAATCACATTATTTTCAGTGCTACAACCAATTGAAATAATTATCGGTGTTTTTTTTCTTAAAATTTCTCCCCTCTGTTGTCGAAAAACATGGATAAACCCACTTCTAAGGTATATATTTCAAAAATTCTAGTTGAGCCTCTGTACAGAGGTCTGAGCTACATACATTCAAAATATTATTATAAAAGCAGCATTTTTCACAAAAAGGAGAATATTTTGAAAATGGGTCATTCTATGTTCATTTTTTGTCAAAATAGTGTACTTAAATAATTTTTGTATTGTAATTCTATTCTTAAAACAATTTTATATACATTTTCTAATCTAAATGACACTAAATATCATAAATATTACCCATTTACACGCTTTTGCAAAATCACGGTTCCGAAAGTAGTCGGATACCTTAACCAAGATTTTGGTTTATATAGCTTTAATTTTTAAGTGTATAATTCAGTGCTTCTCAAACTTTCAACATTTACGACCCAGTTATCAATCATAATTCTCCCTCCCCCCATATAATAACAGTGTATTGAATTCAATTGTGTACTTTGTCATGTTAAAGCTCAAAACGACTTTAATTATAATCTAAACTAATTATGAAGATAAGTATTAAATTTTGTATATGACAAGGCATTGGAGTCGTTAGTAATTATTAAACTTATTCTTAACTTTGTATTGATAAATTAATTATCAAATACATTGTGCAGTACCAGTCGCACCCACAAGGGGGAGGTCCTAGGGTCCGGACCTCTTTATGGCCCTTGAATTTTTTGGATTGATGATGTTCCTATAAACATAATACGTAAAATTTAATCAAACATATGTAACTAACATTTTATTTTATTAATTAATGCTATTATTAACTCAATAATTTATTTTTTACTGTATTTTGTTCCCAAAATCGACAAAATCCAGAGAATACCATAGGCGTCGTATTGAGGTATGATACGAGAATAGCGGACTTTCAACCCTGGACCCCCTCCGTTCTTGAAAAATTTTTGTGGGCGCTGCTGTGCAGTACTGCCGCATTTATAAGTATATTATATTAATGTACATGTTGTGTTATTTTTCTTATGTCAGAATGCACACATGTTCTTCATTTCAGTAAATTAATAATTTTTTAAAATAAACTTTTTTTTACACTTTTCTGTATCTTCGCTTCTCCCCCACATATGGTTATAACACCCGCAAAGGGGGCGAGCTCCACACTTTGAGAAACGCTGGCTTAAGTACCAGAAAATAATAGACTTTCTGTGAAGTGGCTAAAGGTGAATATATGTATTTGCGTGCGTGTATTAGTGCATTTATTTAATCCCTCTCTATATTTTTTTGAATATATACATATTTATATTTTTCGATAGAGAGAAGTTTTATCGGATTCACGTCGATCAAAGGAGGCAATGCAAATCCATAATTCAAAGGTAATTAAAAGTATTTTATACTGATTTTAATTTATTGTAATTTAAATTTTGCTAACTCGACTTTAATATTGAATTTTTATTTTTTATTGCATATTATACAACAATTAATATACCATTAAAGAAAAATAACTACCAACTGATCTTATGAAAATTCAATGCAAGCACTTTTCTTTGAAACAGTTGATCTAAGTACTTTATAATTAAAATTAAAGTAAGCAATTCCTGAACTACAAGTGACAAATCGGCAGAAATAAATTTTGTCAATGTTCATTCACAAAAGATATTACATAACGCTCAGTATTTAAGTAACATACTGTACTTTAAGCACCAACTTATAATTATATCTTACTCAGGACGCAAAATTCGCTTTATATATATATATATATATATATATATACTCGAGGACCCGACAGACGTTGTCCTGTATACGCATCTTAAATTCATTTCCGATAAGAAATAATTTTAAATAAAAAAAAAAGTTTAATAATGTGTGTGATCAATTAGCTACACAAATAGATTTGTAGGTTAGGATAATTGTTGTCGACGAACGTGTAAATTTAATAAAAAATCATGTAAAATACTCACTTCAATTGCATACTAAATTTGGAGAATGTGTAGTATTTTATGCACACTTCAAAACTCTTCAAACACTAATTACATCCGAATGTAATAATTTAATTAACACACGATTTATTTCAATAAAATAATAACACGAAGTGGCAAAATATTTTCCTGAAATGATCACAGCACCATCTGTCGGGACCAACTTGAATTATAAAAAAAAAATTTTGAATACTCGATACTGCGATCGTAGCGCAGTCTGCCGGATCCAATGTAAAACATTCCAAGATCTACAATTTATAAATAAAAAAATAATTAAATAAACATTTCTAAACCGAATTATAAATCTAAACCATTCTCGAGTCCACTGGAACAGACAAAAACTTTCATCAAAACTGGTCCAGCCGTTTAGGATGAGTTCAGTTACATACACAAGCACAGAAGAATTACATATGTAAAGATTATTTGAAAAGATATTAATTAAAAACGCTAAAAAACGTGAATCGTCTACATTTTTGTAACAATAAAGATCGGGTTGGCCAATTTGGCGGAAAATCAATTTTCGACTCCAACTTACGTCTTTTTCAATTCCTACTATTAGCTCACGATCTCTATACATATTTTATTTGTTTGTTTGTTTATTTATTTATTTATCTTGGTGGAATTTTTAATCGTTAATAGAATACATTTTAAAGCGCTCAATTGAGCTGAAATGTAATGTACATGATTAATTTGGATGATAATACAATAATTTAATTATTATTAATAAAAATTAATTGATTAAAACTAATTATTTAAAAAGTTACAAATAAAGCCCCGTTGGCGACTTAGCGACCCTTTTGGCGACTTATGTCAAAATTTGAAAAGGTTTTTTCTCATGTGTTAAATAAAGCATTCAGTTGAAAGGAAATTTTATATACACACGATTGTTTTGGATGACAAAACGATACTTTAATGATAATTAATAAAAACTTATTACCACTTAATGTTGTGTGATTCTGTCATATATATATATATATATATATATATATATATATATATATATATATATATATATATATATATATTAATTGCAACTATTTAAGAAAAAGTAGCTAAAATAAATTTTTCTTGGTTGATCTAAGTAGGAATTAATTAAATTTTTTTTATATTACTTGTTTATAACAATAGCGTTGTTACAACAATGCAGGTGAATGTTGAGTTGTATTTTTAATGTTTTTAATTAATATATTTTTTAACTAATTATGATATCGGACCGAATTGTGAATCGAAACCATTCTCGAATTTACTTGAACCCACACAAAAAATTTCATCGAAATCGGTCCTGCCGTTTAGGAGGAGTTCAGTGACAAACACACGCACAAAAAATTTTTATATATAAAGATATATACATACATATATATATATATATATATATATATATATATATATATATATATATAATTTTTATATACTAATTATTTAAATTACCTTAACAATAAAAAAATGGGTCACAATTTTACCATTTTAAATTAAACCTTGCACGGCCCCCTGAAGTTGTTCAGGGACTCCCAAATCCTTTTTCCCTGAATGATATTAGGTACCCTAGGGTGTCCCTACGGACTCCTTTGGAAACCACTGCTCTATACCTTCATAAAGTTCGTACTTTCCCTTTGTTTAAGGAAAATTAAGGCAGTTTGTTTTCTGTTGTAATTTCAAGCAAACAATACACACAAGTGCAGGGTAATTTTTTCTCAAGAAAACCTCATACTTATACTTTTTAATCCTATTACTGTCAACCCATAGTTTATGTACGTCTGTCTTTGGCCTTAGCCTTGAGCACCATATATGTGACAGTGCGATTTAGCTCGGTGAAATTCCCGAAGGGAAGGAATGAATGTTGCCAGAGTCTGTGAGACAGGTTAGACTTCTGTACGATAGATGACGTCTCCTCCAATCTCCACTTCCACAATTAAGGCATGAAACTTGAGGGGAGGGAAATATTCTCCAGCCCCTGCACTTGTGGTTTAAGCTGCTACTGTCCACAAGACTTTCGGACCCACTGATTTAACGGGCATTTACTCCGTGTGTACTCGGAGGGTATTTGGTGGCATCGGGCATCGAACCCAGGCCGATGCTCTAACCACTAGGCTACCCACGGTCCATTTCTTATTGTAAACTTGGAGAAGTCTTCAAAATGCGCACATATAATTTATCGAAACTCATCGTAATCCAACGAGTGCATCTTTTTGTGATGAATTAGTTCAAAATCGCTTTCGTCACTTGAAGATACAATTTCAATTAATTTATTTTTTAGCACCGTAAAGTACGTGATAAGTTTTTGTGACGATGGTTGTTTGGTCAGTTGCTTGTAAACGTCATGGTAACATTATATGCATGATAAAGGCTCTCTTTGGAAATTTCAAACTCCTTTCGGGTTTGGTATATATTTTAAGAAAGTGCTTTTACGATTTGTTGGAAAGCTGGATCTCTGAATATATATTATCCGCTCTCTATGAATCTAGTTTTTCTCTTGTCAATCTTCAGAATCTATCAAACTATTGATAACGTAACTGACATTGAAAATTTCGTCTTCAATCGAAAGCGTGCTGCTAGCACGTTGAGAGAAAGCAACTGAACGAGCATTATCGAGAGACAATGAATAACAAATTAATGAGCGTCTTGAAGTTGTACGTTGTGAGAAAACATTACAGAGGCCTCAGAGCCGTTAAAATTCATATAACGCTTAAAAAAAGATCGCGCAAAATTAAAACCGCACCACTGTATTGTATAAAGAGGGTACTGAATTAATATTTCACTGTATTTTTTTATTTCTTTTCAGAATTGTGCAATGCCACTCATGGCAAAGTGCATAGAATTTGGAAACCAATGCCGTTAAAATAAGAATGGATAACATAGAGTAATTTTTGCAAACATGTTCTACGATTTGTTCCTGAAACTTTATAAGGCATAATTTTATATATTTAATAAAGAAGAAATTAAATAAAATTGATTTTCAGTTTCATTTTGGTTTTATTTTAACCAAAAGACTCGCATTTTAATGTGCATAGTAAATAAAAGTGAAAATTAAACCTGTGGTTTGTTTAATTTTACTTATTCAAAAAAATTGATTGAGGTCCTTTTTTAGAATTATTAAGTACCTAGTGATGAGAAAGATAATAAAATACGTATGCATTTACGTATTCAGTTGATACAATTGAATATTAATATTCTAGCGAGTGAATGAGTGAATGTAGGTTTTTATGGCGCAAGAGCCAATTTTGCTAAGCTGCGCGAAACAACTTTTTAAGTATTAAACATATGTGGTCTAGAAGGGAAAGGAAGTTATCAGGAAAATGTGAATGACAAGAAGTAGGGTCGAAAATAGAGAAGGATCACTAGGGTACCCCGGGGTCGTGACAACCGTGTTTACCAAAGACAGTAAACGCCTTGGGAAAAGGAAAATATCACTAGGGTACCTCGAGATTGTGACACCCGTACTCACCTAAAGAAGGTGAGCCCCCTGAGGGGATTATTATTCTAGCAATTGTAATATTAATCCTGCGTTTCTCAAACTGTGAGGCGTGACTCACTAGGGGGTGTGATAATAGTACGAAGGGGGAGCATATTGAAAAGTTGAAAACAAAAGATTATTTAAAAAAATTATTACTTTACTGAAAGTAAACATTTTGACATAATAAAAAATAGAATACACATTTACACTGATATAATACACTTATAAATGTATCAGAACTGCACGATGTGATTTATAGTCAATTTAACAATAATAAGTTCAGAATAAGTTAAATAATTACCAGTGACCCCATGGGCTTGTCGTGTATAAAATTATGTACAAACATTAACGCATATCTTAACAATTTGTACTCTTCATAGTTAATTGCTTAACTGCTGATTAAAGGTTGCGTAATTCGTTCCCTAATGCCACCATTTTTCACGTAGGTGTGTATATGTGATGTATTGGGGGAGAAGAGGGAGAGAAAAGGAATAAATAAGCAAAATTCCTCTGAAATAAGTAAACCACAAGCACTTCCAATGTTCTTTTATTGCATTCCAAAGCCTACAGAGTAATTTTATAGATATTTGTATGCCTAGAAAAGATCGTACTTCAGAAAGACGTATATATACGTCCAGAGCAATTAACGGTTTGGCTGAGCAAGACGTTTATATACGCCAATGGCACTTGAGAGGTTAAAGTTGTATTGTAGCTTCAGCGTTAAAGTATAGTGTTATCAAATTTTATACATTGTTATTGTATGAAGGAGGCGAGATGAAAATTATAAATAAATATTGGGTCACAAATATTGAAAATTTGAGAAGAAATGCATTAATTCCTTCACCCGTTGAGTTTCTCACAATGTTAAGTTATTTTGCATCCTTGTCCGCTTTTTTTAAAAACCGGTATTAGCAAAAATTACATCCACCCCCCAAGAGACTTTAGTTTTGTTTTGCTGTTATTTGACATTCATGAAGTACATAATCAAAATAATAAATCAGAAATAATTTTATCCATTTCCGTACATCATCCAAATTATCTGACTCATATCTTCACTCTCTGAATTCACAGAAGAAAAGAATACATATGTCTGTATTATAACTTTTATCATCAAAAATATCAGAATAACTTTCGAAATCTTTTGATATTTCACTTTCCTGTAAGTTTCGAAAGCCTGAATCAATCAGACGTCAATTCGCATTTAAAAACATAGCACTAATTCTTGTGGAATATTAAAATTCGATTCTCTATTATTAAGTATCGTGCTGCCATCTATTAGTAAAAGAAACAATTATATTAGAACGGGATATGAACGTGTGTAACGTTTGAAACATTACAAAATCCAGATGACCGCGTGGTGGGCGTCAGTAACGATAAGGGAGAGACGGATTGTGTTCGTAACGGGCTAAGGGTTAAAAACATAAATGCAATTCTAATAAAGATTTTTAAAATGTAAAAAAGATTAATTTCATAGTTATTATTTATTTGAAATTTGATACTCTTTTAATCAATTTGCATATTCTCCAAATATTACATTACCGGAAAAAAGAAGAAAAAATATTTTTAATTATAAAATAGGGAGAAAAATTGTGTGGAAATATGAATGAAAGTATGTGATGATATTATATTGATTTATTAATTTTTGTATTATTTTAGCTTAAAATTTGATGTAGGATTCGCGTTAAACATTCATTTTGTTTTGTTTGCGAGGATTTAAATTCTTTCTACTCAGACGGCTTAGTGGCTCACAGGTAGCGTGCCCACTTTATGAGCCTAAAATTGTATGTTTTATCCCACCTGGAGTCAATAGATTTTCTGGAGGTGAAACTCGTAGGTACGCATGTCATAATATTATATGGCTTGTAAAATATATCTTGAGTACTAATTTGGCTCTTCAACTATCGGCTAAATTAAATCCCGGTAATATTAAGCATTGGATGAGAGTTTGAATAAAATGAATTCAAGCGTCAAAAATTTGGTAGCGAAAGTCGCCACTCAATGGTGCCACCAATGGCTCCCACACTTGGTGACTAGTCGTGTCTGCAAAGGCCTACTAAAATGCGGCCCATTTGAAAGAACTAAAGAAAAATTCTTGAAATTCTATTGTTTTTCCTTTTCAACTTATATTATCAATAAACATATAACATTTTTCGGTTTTTTTTTTTTGGGAGTGATGAAAACTTTGTTTTCGATTTTGAAATATATAAATAAAAATTTGTTTAATGGATATAGGGAATGAAAAAAAAATATGAGTTAAATAATCTCAAAATTATCCCCCGATACTTATTGGAAATTGGCATTGATTTTATTTCAGAACACATTAATTTTTTACTTATTAATTTTCAGACGAAGACGACACATGAGGGGCATCCCGCTCTCGAAATCTTAACACCTAATAAATAAAAGTGCACATAGCAAAAGGAATGACATGTGAGATGTGTGTGGTGTCATCATTAATGTTAGAATAATGTTAACTAAAGGTTCTTAAACAATAAGAATCAAAGAAACTAAAAGAATTGTGAAATTGGTTCAGTAGAAGGTTGAGAATGAACTCTCAATGGAAAAAATGTGTAAATTATTTATGTTTGGCTAAGTCGAAACTTCATTTAAATACAAGTTACATGTTACATTTTGATTGTACACTCACGTTCATAAATTAAGGATAATTCAGAATTCCACGGAAATTGAACTCCAGAGTAAAAATTTTTTCTGTAGAATTATCGCACACAGCTTCAAGAATAATATGCAAATTACAGGAAACAACTAAATGAGGCCGATAGTACGTTCTAATGGCAAGAGTGCTATCGAGGGGTATAAAAGGAACGGTAAAAAAGAAGTAAAGCTGTCCACAAGCATTCCATAAGTCACCATAACAAAAAAGTTATGTCACAAAGGACGCATGTGGATGATTTTTTTGTGTGCTAAAATTATCGACTGCCTAGAATGTGAGCCCAATCAGATAGAAGTATCCGAGGTTCTTGGAATTGCCTAAAGTATAATATCTAGACTTTGCCAGCGGTTACAAGATGACGGAACCGGCTGTCATCCGTACCACGGCTTGGTTGGGGTTGGCTTTTGCGCCATTGGCGTACATAATCACTCACTCACTCACTTTAGTACGATTTTCATGATTTTATGTCATCAAAACATTTCAAAATAAATTAACTGAGAACTGGGAGAATTGGTGGTCAAACTCTAATACTGGCTTAAGAGTCAAATCCTTTTTTCCCATACCCAGTTTATATATCAATCCCCATTCCAGTTACGTTACACAATTCTTGACAAACCATGGCCCATTTGTTTCTTATTTGCATCGCTTCAAATTAAAACTACTCTAAATTGTCTTTGTTTTGTGGTTCTGTTGAGGATGCTGACCATTTTGTGTTCGCATGTTCTCTGACTAAGGATTTCCATTTGGTTCCTCCATCTCAAAATGCTAAAAAAGCCTGATTCCAATCAATCTTTACAAATCTTTCCATCCACTCTAAACTAAAATCAGGTATTAAAATTGCCTATTCAATCCCGCGCGGATCAAATTCCTTAGGTGGGAATGGATTTTCTTTTCTTCTCAATCTTTAAACCTTTTCATTTTTTTCTCACATAATATATTGCAGCTTCATGGTTTAACTCTTAGTCAACATGTTGAGTATACTTTAAGGTTAATTTCTTGTTTTTTCTCCTTTAGCAAAAATGATATCTTCAATAAAATTCAATATAATTTTTCCCCCCTCAATTCAATAATTTGTATTACGTTTATGCACCTGTATGTATATAATGCAGTTACCTTTAAATTTGTATTTTGTCATTTTGCTGTCTTCTAAAGATAATAAAAAGGAAACTGAATTTTTTTGTCAATAAAGTCTGGACGTAGGAGTGGTTGTTTTCCGAGGGATCGGTTTGTAGCTCTAAACCCTTTTCGGATGAGATCGGTTCATTCCTCCTCCTCTTATATATACCTGACTCTCATATGGCATTTTAAATTTTTGATTGTTTTTTTTCAAAATTTTATGAATGTTAAAACGAATGTTTGGTACAGTATAGCCAAAATTGGCTGTTGAGCCAATAAATTCCTCACACGCTGAACCACGATGACGGAAATGTCAGTAGAATAGGTAGCCCCTGAGTTTCAATGCTAAATGGAGATCCGTTTTTGGCAGTAACTGCCGAAAGAGGCCACCGGAGCACAGCATCTGACCTGTCTCGTCAGCAATCTACTGCCACAGGTGCGACAGTTTCAAGGCAAACCGTGTACGGACATTTAAGGCATATTAGTTTATATGCTCAATTTAACTTATCCATGTTTAGCTTGTAGCCTGACTTTTGTCGGACTTTCATTTTGAGAACCCCAGGAATCAGTTACCGCCAAGACAACATCATTGAACGGCACCGTTACTTTGGCGTAGGATTGCTCATTTGATGGGAAGTTTACTGATCCACAGAACAGATCTGCATGCTCAAATCAGATCATATGTATCGGAAAATCATTCTAAAACAACATGTAAGTTTGTTTACAGGTACGACGAGTGCAGAATTTGTATTTAGGGATGACAACATTCGTCATCACCGATCAAACATTGTAAGTGAATGCGTTCAATCTAACGATAACATCAGTATGAAATGTGTGATGTTTCTCTCCATGGAAAAAACCTCTCTCGAAGTATCAGCATGAGCTAGAGGCGTAGGATTAACGAAAGAACTAGGATCAAATATTATTGTAATATGACTTTATTAAGATATTCAACTTAACCCTACCTTATTATAAATATATATATATATATATATATATATATATATATATATATATATATATATATATATACACTGCTGGACAATTGCTAAGGACGGATCATAAATTGCTATGTAGCAAAACATTAAGCGAGACATGAGGCCTAGTAGGATAAATTATAGTTGCCACACTGTTCAGACATTAGAATAAAGAATATTTATTGTTCTGGAAAGTACAAAAGCTGTGAAACATCTAAAAGAAAAAAAATGTTCATTTCATCTGCGTACGGAGAAATGGAACAATGCATCTAAAAGTCAGCAGGCACCTTAAAGAAAGGTATCAGTACGGGATATGTCCACCGTGGAGTGTGATGCAACATTCCACACGTCGTACCATACTTTGCACAGCATTATCCAGCAGCTGTTGAGGCAACTTATCCCATTCCTTTGTGAGTGCACGGATGAGGGTGTTCTTGTTTGTCGGAGGATAGTTTCGACCAGCAATTTGCCTCCCCAAAGCATCCCACACATTTTGAATGGGGTTTAGATCTGGAGAACGCGCTGGCCATACGAGACGTTGAATACCCTCGCTGTCTAGACAATCCTGAACAGCGAGTGTTCGATGACATGTTGCGTTGTCGTCCATAAAAACAAATTTATCACCGACAGCACCACGGAAAAGACGAACATGAGGAAGTAGAACTTCATCAATGTATCGTTGGCCCGTCATAGTCCCATTCGCAACCACATGTAGGCGCGTGCGGCCATTAATCATGATGCCGGCCCACAGCATGATACTGCATGTCGGATATCGGTCCTTTTCCTGGATATTTTCTGGACGATAAGCAGTACCACTCTCGTGCCAGATCAGTTGGCGTCTACAATCCGATGACAGACTGAACCTACTCTCATCTGATAATAGTACGCATGCCCAGTCCTGTTCAGTCCAATTGTGATGCTCACGACACCATTGCAAACGGGCAGTATGGTGCTGTCTGGTCAAAGGGACACACACAACAGGTCTGCGTGCGTATAGTCCTCCTCCCCTCAAACGTCTGGCAACAGTTTTTCGGGAGATCTGCTTTTCTGAGGCAGCAAGAAACTGATTTGCCACCTGCTGAGCTGTGGTGTGTCTATTCCTTTTTGCTGATAGGACGATATATCTGTCTTCTGCAGGGATCGTACTTCTAACACGACCTCCCCGTGCCGGCTACTACACATTCCAGTAGTTTTAAATGACTTCCACAACCGTGAAACAACGCTGTGAGCGATGTCGAACACCCTGGCAACATCTGTTATTTTTCGCCCTTCTTCGATCTTTCCAATAATTCGGCCAAGCATAAAATCATCTATGTGATGTCGGGAAGACATGCCAAAAATTTTAAGTTCGTCTATTAAATCTTTCCTGTAAAACTTTGACTTGAAACAACAACTGTCCACACGCGTCAAAACCTTTAAAGCTCTTATGAACGCTATCACGTGATGAACAGACGTGGAAAAAATTTGCATACTCATACTTCTTCTTACTAATATCCCGCACTTATTCTAATTTTCCACATTTTGCTTCCTTTCATTTTGTGGTTGCTATGGATGATAGTGTTATCCGTCCTTAGCAATTGTCCAGCAGTGTATATTTATAATAAGACTTAATCTAATTCAGACTACTATCAATAAGCGAACCGCCTAATCTACTACTCTAGCATTAAATAATCAATCCTACCTTATTACAGCTTGAAGCAACGATCAATCTTTTTATATGCTTAATCTTGTCTTTGTATGCACTGGTGCGCAACTTGGCCGTTTCATATATTCGATCCCTAATAAATTCACGTCACGCAAAACTCATTCAGACTTGAACAACGACCTGTAAGTTTTTGTAAATGGGTTATTTTTTATAATTGTTCGAGGTAGCAAAAGAATGTAGCTTTTATGAATGGTATCAGGCATACACCACCTGTTTTCTTCTTTATCTTTAGTTTAAAAAATGGGCTTTGTGAATAAAACACGTTTGTTTTGTTTCTGAACCTTCCTTTGACGGAACTGGAATTATTATTGGTTTGTGGAGATGAGTGTTCTATATATTTCCCAAGATTTGTTTAGAGTAATTGTTTATCGTGTACAATTATTTTTTTTATTTATTCGTCTATTAAAATATGTATCAAAATTGTTGGCATGTCTGGGGATGAATTTTGATCCAACGGTGTCTCAAAAACATCTTTCGTCACTAAGTGTCTTTTTTATCACTTGGTAGAAGTTCATCAAAACAAATATTGTGTTGCTAGCTCAAAGGCGAAAATAAACAATGAATAATACTTTTTAAAATTTCTACAATATGCTCACAATAACTTATTTCTACCGTTTTTTTCTTCTTAATTTTTGAGTTCGATTAATTCAATGCAATACGCAGCAACAAAATAAGTATAAATACTTTAAGGCATTCTTCAAACCAAAAAATGGATAAGATAGCTTATGAACTTTTTTTAATCAATTTGAATCGAATGGTAATGATAAATAAATTGCTGTAAATTATATTTTTCTTATTTCCAATGGCGGATTACAAGACAACAGCAAAAAAAAAAAGTAACAGAGAACCTTGGCAAATAACAATAAACAAAAAAAAAAAAGAAAAGAAACACAAGTCCACATTATAATTTATAAATCGCACATTTTGTGTCTAGCCTCACAATATTTGCTTCACATGGATCCAGAGCTGAGTGTAAGGCAGCGTGCCAAATGAATGGCGTCCATTTCTTCATTGGAGTCGCACAGTTTACACAGGTGACTCTGGGCAGTGTCTATTATATTTAAATGCGTGGATAGGCAGTCGTGGCGAGCGGCAATTCGGAAATCACCCACATATCTATCTCGTGGCCATTTTGTAATATCAAGAAGTTTGCTAAACCACAATTTTGATTATTTTGTTTGTTGAATTTCTACCAGAAGTGTTCTATGTAGTACTTTTTTTATGCTTCTTTTGGCACTATAAAAAAGAAATCTATTGTTAAAAGCTTGAATGGTTTTTGTCCTCTTCTTTATCAAGCAATCGGCCTTTTCATTCCCATCAATTCTAGAGTGCGATGGAATCCATTGCATGGAAATATCTACATGGCCTTGAAATAAATCGCCAATTAGCAGTTGGCATGTGAGAACATCCACTGATTTTGGTGCCTCGATGACAGATATTGCTTGGATGCTAACCTTGAATCACTTAAAATAACAACATTTGAAACACAATCTGCATGGCAAAGAAGTTGATATATAGCAATGGAGATAGCTGCAATTTCGGCATCAAAAGCAGTGCTGTGGATTCCTATTGGTGTATAGAAGGAGCAGAATCATTGTAACTTAAGAACAAAACAATTTTACAGACACCAAAATCTATGTTTTTTTTTCTGGAATATATATATATGTTAGGTTGGGGAAAAAGAAATCTATTATTTTTGCATGAAATTCAAGGCTTTATTTAACAAGTTTCGGATTTTCCGATTTGGAGAAAATATGGATCGTTTTGTTGCATAATGTGTTACGATTTTAAAGGTAGCTTTATTATGACTCTTCCATAGAAGTCTGGTTCCTTATTGGCGAAAAATTTCAGTAATAGATTTTCACAATCTTCTCTTGATTCCAATTTCTTGTCACTCAGGAAGCTTTGCAATGCAAGAAAAACGTAGTAATCGCTTGGTGCCAGGTTCGGACTATATGGTGGATACATTAAAACATTCCATACAAACTCCCAGAGTTTCCGAAGAACCATTGCAGACGTGTGTGTCATGGCGACGTGAGTGTCATGGCGTGTGTGGATGGAACACAGAACCTCTTCTGGGGGCCAATTCTTGCCATTTCTGGTCAATCGCTAACTTCAAACGATCCAGTTATTGACAGTAGATATCTGATTTTAGTGTTTGACCTTACGGAAGAAACTTATAATAAATGATACATTACCAGTCCCACCAAATACACAGTAGAACTTCCCTGGCCGTTAGTCCTGGTTTGAGCTGCTTCACCGCGCTTTGACCACGATCGTTCTCGCACAATATTGTTGTATGCGACCCATTTCTCATCCTCTGTAACCATCCGTTTAAGAAATGGGTCGATTTCATTCTGTTTGGGCAAGGCTTTGCAGATGTAAATTCGATCCATCATGTTTTTTGGTGTTAATTGGTGTGGCACCCAAACATCGAGCTTCTTTTTGAATCCAAATTACGGAAATGGTTTAAAACTGTTTTATGATAGATCTTTAGCTCTTCGGCCATTCCACGACTATTAACATGCCGGTCAACTTCGATTATTTCGGAGATTTTATCGATATTTTCGATGACGGGACTGTCTGTGCAAGGTGCATCTTTAATATCAAAAATGCCAGAACGGAATCGACGAAACCAAAATTGCACGTAATTAGCTGTTACAGTATCGGCACCATATAAACACCATTTACAATTTCATCCACCTGGCTTACATTTGCGCCTTTATCAAAGAAAAACTGTAAAATGTACCGAATTTTTTCATTGTTTACTTCCATGTTTTACACCCTGTAACTCACAACTGTATGGACCAAACAAAAATCAGGAAAATAATATTTTAGTGGGAAATGTCGCCTTGACAACGAGCATAAATTTGAAATGGTTTGATGGATACTTCACGAGATATCGACACTACAGCCATCTACCGAAAAAATGGATTCCTTTTCTAAAAAACTACATATATATATATATATATATATTTGAACTATTTCATGTTCCTCACTATAAGTAGTATTTACATTTACTGCAAAGTCATTATTAAGAGAAAAAAAATTGGTAAAAGTAACATTTTATCCATTGTTAAATTTTTCTCATGTGTAATTGCCTAAATATCTCTTTAAGACCGGAATTATTTTATTTTTAAAAGTTAAATTCTTATGGTTATTAATACTACATTGACCCCAATGACACTGAGAAAACTAATAAAAAAAATTCCCGCTCCCCCCTCCCAGGAACGTAGACGGTATCCGTACGATCGTGTGGGTTGCGCTTTATCTAAAAACCTATGAAATTTTACGAATTTTACCGTTTTAGCTTTAAGTTGATAGAAAAAACAATTTAAATTCAATTAAAATTGTTACAAATAAGGAAATTATTGATGTATAATTAATTCTATCATTAACTCATTCATTTACTGTGAAAATCTTTAAAACATGTTTTGTTTTAGACAAGTATAAGTAAACATTGCATTTTTCATAACATATCTCCGAACTGCTTTCGTAGTTTTCAAATCTGTACTTGCGGGGCCTTGTGAAATATCATCAACACATCGAACAAAGCTATACATGTCAAGTCTTTTATCCTGAAATGACAAGGATAAAAGGCATGGCATGTATAGCAGGTGTATTATAGCACTTCGATCTCTCTTGCGAGTGGAATTACAACACTGTTATCTTCATCATCAGTTAAAATACTTTTGTTAGTAGGTGGAGAGGCTGCTAACGCGCTTCAACTATCTCTAACAAGTTTTAAGTACTTTCAAAATTCAATCCAAACAGCACGTTTCTAATAGTAAACAAGTCTTTGCTTCACTTCATTTCTTCTTCTAAATGTTGCCGTTGAAATTATTTTAAATAATAATGAAAACAATAGTGAAATTGGGGGCTTACAATGGAAGAAAAAGTTTGTTTCCATATGAGTAGGCGTGGCAGGTGGACTCTAACAGGTGGTAAAACATTTTCAAAATATTATTAAAAATACTTTTACTGCACGTACAATGATATGTTTTGCACCATTAGAAGCGTAAAAGTTGATATTTTATAAAAAATGGGAAAAGTGAAAAATATGTTTTGGGGTCGAAATGATGAACCTACCTACTTAAACGATCCACTTGGATTTTTGAAGGAATTTTTGATATTGCATCTTGTTTGCACAAAAACCAAGAATTTGCAACAGCTAAAACATTTAAATGAATGGAGACTTTTAAGGTAAAGAATAATCTAAAATTGTTTTTCCGTTTCAAATATTTCCATGTTTTTCTTCATTGCTCTCATCTGAACTTAATTGTGATTCCAGTATACGCCGTTCATACGTTTTATTTGCAGTATTGTTATCATCCAAGAGATCACTAAGTCTTGATTTAAGTTCAATCTAAATTATTCATCAATTGTAAAATTTTTCTTGTGTGAAAATTCTCTTTTGAGACACTTGAAAAAGTTTCGGTTAAAAGTTAGCACAGTATTTATTCCATGAAAAATAATAAATTGTATGGAAAATTCTGCAAACCCGCTCAATTGTTGGATTCAAAATTTTATTACATTTGACTATTTCGGAAGCAAAAACATATAAGAATATCTAACCACACGATCGTGTGGGTTGGGTCTTAAAGGGATGTACGAGTACAGGCAGCTTTTAAGATAGGATTTTCTTAATGAGAAAGTAACCCAAAATAATTTTAAATTTAGAAGGCGTATTGTAGTTCACGAAATGACAGGAAAACTCCAAAGGATTTATTTGCCGACAACAAGCTGGCAGAGATTGGTTTAATTTGCCGCAGGTTTAAGATTTGGTTTATGGGAATGTTGAAAAGTTTTGAGAGGAAGCGAGATAGCACATACAGAGCTGCAGCAAAACAAGCATCTGAAGTATTACAACAAAAATAAGAAGAAACGAATGTAATAATACCCGGAACTTACGCGACAGGTCATACTGAGTGATAAACGCGTAAGTAGAATTCACGTACGTTGGGTCATGTTTCGTTAATTCGCATAAAAATAAGTATAAATTATTTTTATTTTGGGGCCGGTGACTGAAGTAAATAATAATTTAGAAAAAAATGTGTTTTAAAATTCTACATAACGCAAATACAAAAATCTCAAACCAAAATTACACTCTGTCGCAAAAAAATATATGCAACCAGAAGAAATCAAGCTACAATCACGAAACTCGGCAAGAATGTAGTCTGGTAAGAGATATGCAAATGATTAAAATTTCGAAGCCAATGAGACAAGGCTAAGTGTGCTATGCGCATATTAGTTGCGCAACTGGGAGAGTTTAAAAGCATGAGTACGAGCGCCAGGTACGGCTATCCAAACGAATCTGATGACTTTGATAGACGATATTGAGACTTAGGATGCCTCTAAGACGTAACCGGCGGCAGTACGAGCAGCTCACGGACTTTGATAGGGGCCGTATAATAGGCCTCAGAGAAGCAGGTTGGTCGAATAGACGTATCGGCCGCCACCTCGGTCGGAGCGATATGGTAGTTGCTCGGTGTTGGCAACAGTGGATCACAGAAGGTAGAGTGTACCGTCGCGGAGGGTCAGGGATGTCCCAGGAACACAAATGATCGCGAGGATCGTGCAATCAGAAGAGTGGCCACTTCGGCACCAACAACGTCGCTAGCATCGATTCAACGCCACTTACCTCCTTCCAGACATCCAGTGCCATCAAGAGAAACCATAAGGAGACGACTGACCGAAGTTGGCTTGAGGAGCCGACGTCCGCTCAGACGCTTACCACTGACCCCACATCATAGGCAGTGTCGACTGGTTTTGCCGACCTCGGGCAACTTGGAGTGTGACAGACTGGAGACGTGTTATCTTCA
This sequence comes from Trichonephila clavipes, assembly GCA_019973935.1. NCBI lineage: Eukaryota > Metazoa > Arthropoda > Arachnida > Araneae > Nephilidae > Trichonephila > Trichonephila clavipes. Next base: position 168,661 of record BMAU01009159.1, on the reverse strand, counting down.
GTGATGAATCCCGATTCGGTCTCAGTGCTGATGACCACCGCACACGTGTCTGGAGCGCACCGGCCAGCGGTCCGAACCGGCATTTATTGTCGAGCGGCATACAGCAATTTCACAAGGTGTGACAGTGTGGGGAGCAATTTCTTGGGACACACGATCATCTTTAGTGGTCCTTCAAGGCACTTTGACAGCTCGCAGATACGTGGACGATATTTTAACGCCGATTGTGCTACCCATGCTATCAAGTCGCCCAGGTGCCATTTATCAACAGGATAATGCTCGTCCACATACTGCGCGACTCTCCCAACAATGTCTTCAAGGATATGACGTCCTACCTTGGCCTGCCAGGTCACCAGATCTTTCGCCAACAGAGCATGTCTGGACGCGCTGGGAAGGCAACTGCAGCCGTCCCGAGATACAGGAGAATTAACTGCGCAGATTGAAAGACTATGGCAGGATCTTCCACAGGGAGTCATAAGTGATCTAATTGAATCGATGCCACGCCGAATTTCGGTTTGTATAGCTGCCAGAGGTGGCTTTACTACTTACTGATTTTTAACCTTTTGCAAGCTGTAACCGCTTAATAAAATGATATTTTGTTCTGAATTTTTAATCATTTGTTCATTTTCATATACACTACATGCATACCAAATTTCGTGAATGTAGCTCAATTTCTTCTGGGTGCATATATTTTTTTGCGACAGAGTGTATTTTGGTGTAGATGGTATCATAAAATTTAAGTAAGTAGTCTGCTGGCTCAAAGGGGTTCTTTATATTTTTCCTTTCTCAAAATTTCCTCGTAGCCTGGTAATAATTTCTTTACTCCTCGTTTTGGTAAAAAAAAAAAAGATACTTTCTTAGTTGGAGACTATATTTTATAATATTTGTAATGTTTTTTCAATTAAAATCTAAATAAACTCATTCGATCTGATTGAACAGAATCTTGTTCTTACGAATGCAATTCCATGAAATCATCAAGTGTCTAATCCTGATTGAAGGAATCCAGTAGTTCTGTGCACTGGGTATAACTGCAACACAGAAAATAAATTAATCGTTGAATCCGTGCGATACGTCTGAACATATACTTTAGTTAAACTAGAAGACAGGAGTGAGTAACCAAGTTATGTAGTTCTCAAACAAAGGACAAATCGAAGCGTAGTTTCAAAATTCCGTAACTCTGGGTTCGCATAAGCTGGGACAGCGTAAGTTGAGGTATTACTGTATTGAAATTAATAATGAGGTATATTCAATAAGTTCAGCACACAATCTGGTTATCGATAAATTTCAATTTAAGTTTCGAGGTCTTTATACAGTGCTTGGGGTCGAGAAAAATAACGCAGTTATTTGAAAAGATGATAAAAAGGTGATAGTTTATGTTGATCATGGTAGCTGTAAAATTTAATTGTTTGTGAAGATTTTCTTATAAGTATCCATTTTTGTTACTGTAACGATGAAACTATAACCCTCTGAGTGGATGACCCGCTAATTGAATTTCACTTCGAAAGCGGTCTACTTTTTCAAAGCTAGCGGTAGCGAAAATGTTTCGATAAATTTCGCGAACTGCTTCAAAAACGCACGGCAGTTTAATGCCTTCCCCTGTTAAAACTGCAGGAGGTCCTGAAATGGTTTTGCAGGGGATGATATTATTGCTTTTCGGTCTCTGTGTTGTTCAAAACGGGAGGTTTCTCATTGACATCTGTGGCCTACGGCGATGATTGTGAAATGGACATTTTCTCCACTTCACGGTCAACAGAAACTTCACCCAATTTATTGCAAATATATATTTCATATATTTGGAAAACTTGCTCAATTTCTGATCTAAAAACCAATTAGGTTTTAAGAAATTTTAATTTTCTGAGTTTTGATTTTAAATTCGGTTTCATTTTAAAGCATTTTTGCATTCCTAGATTGAATTAATTAAAAATATTTTTTAACACAATCCAATATTTCGTGTGAAATGGCTATAAACTACAATTTTAATTTCTAAAATCATTTCTGTTTGCTCATGTTTTTAAGTTTTTGAGTTTTCTCACATTTACTTAATTAAGAATTTTAAAGACCAATATATTTTTGACATATAGTTTATATAATTTAAAAGCGCTATACTTTGTCTTCATTAATTTTTTCCTTTTGAAAAATGCCATGACCAAAATGTACGCAGGGTACCGTGAGAAATAATACTTGAAAGGGTTGGAATATGACTGAAAATGGTAAATCTAAAATGCAGCTTTTTCAGGTAATATTACAATTAGACTACAGAATACAAATGTTGCAGAATGAATTAAATATTTCCCTGATGTACCACAAACTACATTATAATAAATCTATTGTAGTACTACACTGCAGTATTTTAAAGTCATGCAACAAAAACTTACACTTGCTTAACTGCCACAATGGGGAACTGAGAAAAAATAGATATTGTTTACAAACTTGGTGATTTCTGGATTACGTTTGTATAACTACTAATTTCTATATAAATATTTTGCATTTAAAACTCTTGTGAATATATAAGGTTCTCATAAAAGTGAATAATTGATCAAATTAACAGTTGTTATCAATGTTATGTCTTAGAATATTTTGAATTAAAAAAGATATTTCAGTCATATTTATTTCAAGTAGAATTTTCATGTAGAGCATAAGTTGGATAGTAACAGATTAAAAAATTAAAGCTTTACAGGCATTGGAATTTTTTTATGCCTTCACAAATTTTAAATATGTTTTTCTCAGATTTTTAATTTTGAAGATGAGAGTGTTTTCTAATCCCTAAGGCATTTTTCCTGTTCAAGATAGAGTCTTGAAATGTCTTGTAAATGTTCCCTTACATATGTTCTATAAAAGTTCATATGGATTTAGGTCTGAGAGCTCTAGTTATTTTTTAAAAGTATCTTAATGTTAATATTTAAAAAAATTTGGGTTTTTCCAGCTTTAGCCATAAAAATAATTATAAAAATTCAACAAAGAGATATATTTTAAATTTTATACTTTTTGTTTCCAATAATCTAAGAAATATTAATCACTTACAATAATTAAATATTTTTAATAATTTAACATTTTAGTAAAGTTTTAAAAATTTCAAAACTGTTCAATGCTTTAAAATTGTGAAATAATGGCTTGTCAAACTAACCTATTATTTTCAGAATCAATGTAATAGTATAATTTGAATATAAAACAAAAATTAATTTTACTGTGACAAACTGTTTACGACTTCTACTCATACTGTAAAAAGAATGAAAGATAAATATATAACATATTGGCTGTCAAAAACACATTCATAATATGTTAAAATCCTGTCCCGATACAAATTTCAATGCATTTTCCAAACTGTAGCTAAAAACAATTATATATTTATTAGGTCAGAAATTATTTATATTTAGATATATTTTTCCTTATTAAGTACATAATGAATAATGGCAAGATAATTTGTAAAATCCTGAAAGATTTTAATGAAGAAAAAAGCCAGACATAATTTTAGATAGTTAGAAATTTAATTATATAATACACAAATATGCATGTTTTAAAAGAAATAAGTTGGCTAAGAAAATGAAATTTACTAAAAATTTCCTGAATAAAGTAAATCAGATTTCATCCTCAAATACATATAATTGTAAGAAAAAGTTTTATTCAATTTACAATTAATTGCAAAAAACCTTTTATAAAAAACAATTTTAACAGATATAAATAGCAAAAAATATCAAATAAGTATGAGAAAGACACATACATGTCGTTTACAGAAATGTCACAGTGTGATATTTTTCGAAACACGGCACTGCACACACAGTCCAGCATTACAGTCTTTACATTGAAAACGAGTTTCTTTTCGAATGCGTTTTCCATTATCATTTATCTTAAGGTTGCATACCACACATTTTCACGATGTTTTTTTTTTGTTGTTGTTTTTGAAGAATCACTTTCTACATATGAAGGGAAGTACCTTCCAACTAAGCGGACTACATTTTCAGAAATTTTAGAGGCAACAAATTTTCAAGAACCAGAATCAATACCTCTTTCTTCTATCAATCGTTCCATCAGTTTCATTAGAAAACCAATATGATTTAAAATCCCGCCATTTTAAAATCCCGACCTCGTTTGAATTATATCTAATGTGCATATTTGGAACTGTTTAGCGTACTCGAATTAACTCAAGTGCACACGTCAAGGGTTTATATTGCATTCTAAGTCAACACGGTGACTACTGACGAGCGACTACGTAATTTTGAAGCGCGATTAAGTGACGAGGACGATACCTGAAATGATAACTCCCCTTCCAAACTTCCACACCACACCAACGTGAGGACTTTTGACCTCGACGTGTTTAACGTGCATCAGCTCCTCTTCAACGCTAAACTTTTGTGGTACCAGGGCTCGAACACTGGACACGAGTTCATAACCATGACCATCAGGCTACCGTGGCCGCAAAAGAAAATAGCAAGTTTGAAAGAAATGTAATGGAGAAGTATATTTGAAGAAATAACTTCAAAACTTAACGAAAAACCAAAATATCAAAATTTATTTTAGGAATAATAGTGAATATAACTTCGTACACCTAAAACCACTTTACGCAGTGTATTTTGAAAGTGAACGTTTCCCCTTTTAGAGAAACTTACTATAATTATGTCAAATTCCTTTCATTTTGCTCTAAGGGGATCCCCGAAACAATGTAATTTTTTGATACACAAAATTACTTATGGTTGAATCTAATACAATTCCCTACAAAATGAATGAAAACCCTTTTTTATCATATAAATTGTGTTTGAATAGGAGATGTTTAGTTAATAAGAACATTTAAAACGTGTAGGCAATTTATGGACCTGTGGCGCGTGGTACAATTCTTAGTGGCACTCAGCACTACTCTGCTCTTGCGCCAATAACCCCAAAACTCACTCACTCACTCACTCACTCACTCAGCACTACTCTACAAATTTGTCAATTCTTGAGTGGATGGAAGTTGATAATAGACCTTATTTGACAAACATCTTCTGAGTTATGGACATTTATGGAACTACAAAATAATCTGAAAGATAATTCTAAGGATAAATTTACAGCTATTTTGTAAATAATTGAGTGTTATTGCTAGGGGATTTAATTGTTGAAAAAAGAAAATTGCATGTACTCTGCTTTTCACTTATGATTCGGAATATCAAAGTAAAAAATCTTTCCTAATATGAAAAATATTTCGACTCCGCCAAGAAATTGTTTAACAACTGAATGCTCAGATTCGTGTCACGCATTATACCCCTGGTTTTGCGATATGAAAGAAGAGTCGTGAAAGAGTTAATTCGCATTACAATTTTTATTTAACTGTAATGATGGGAATCATTTATATTTCACTTTGTTTATTTCTTATTTAAATAAATATGTTGGAAACATACATTTTTAATTTTTTTTATCTTTGTTGAAGAAATAGTAACATTTTATATTGTTTATTTTTATGTTAATAAATGTATTTTATTGATCCATAATTAATATAAAATAAAACTGTAAATCTAAATTATTTACATCTATTCTTTAAATCTGCAAATATTACCGTAAGAATCGAAGGATTTCAAAAATTTCCTGCTATGTGGCACGCTGAATGATACTGACAGATTGGTTTGGCACGTCTTAGCTACACAGTTGCCGCCCCTGATTTAAAATGTTGGGTAAGATAACCATTATATTTTTAAAATTTTATAAATATAGAAAAGGAGAGTATTTTGGCAATACATGTTTTAAAAAGAGTAAAGTTTACGAGAATGAAATATAAAACTGCGTTAAAATTATTGGTATTCTATCAACCGTACTTCTTTATATATATATATATATATAAATATATATATATATATATATATATATATATATATATATAGAAGTACGGTCGATAGAGTACCGTAGTTACTGCCAACTCGTGACAATGAATTGGAAATTAAGTTCACAATTCATTGTTATTAAAATATATAAAATTTTACATGACTTATTTTTGTATTTGTTATTTTTATATTCCTTACTGAAAGCAACAAATGGGAGTTCATTACCTGCCAAAACTGCAGAGGCCTGGTTGTTTACTCCACAAGCTCCTACCTTATGCTTACTCTGCCCTACTAAGTAAAAATGCCGTCTTCTGCTCGTCCAGATCATGGAATTGCAGATATTGTTTTCCATATATTTTAAATATTAGTTTTCTAACTTCTACATCAGACTTTTAATAATCTACACTCCTGCAAAGAAGTCTGAATTCAAAACTATAAAAACTTATTATTCCCAACAATGTCATTTATACCTTTATTTTTTATAATCTATGAATGCGTTAAACTATTAATTTGTTATCGCGACTATTTAATATTAAATGCGAAAAAAAACGAATAAGTTTCAAACTGAAACTTAAATTGAATTTTTCAGAAATTGTCATCGATATTCTCATAACTTTTACATATTGTCATTTTAGCATATCACACATCTATCTTCTATGCAAAAATCTATTATAAGTTCATCAAATGTTTCAGCATATTTTTACTCATAACATGCAGTTTTCAACCACATTGTGAGACCGCGGTAGCCTAATGGTCAAAGTAACGGACTCGTAACTGGCGTGTCATGAGTTCGACCCCAGCACCACTGAAGATCCGCCGTGTAAGGGAGTTATGCTCCAGCGTCATCTTCGTCACTTGACCATGGTTTAAAATTACGAGGTCCGTCGCCAAGTGAGAGAATATTAACGTCACACTGTTCAGCTACACGAGGGCTTTTAGATATGAACCTCGTAATTTTGAAGTATGGTCAAATGACGAGGGCGACACCTGAGCTGGCATCCCCTTTTCTAACTACCACACCACACCAACGAGAGGACATTTCAGCTCTCGATAGATTTAACGTGCATCGCTGCCCTACACGGCGGGTCTTTTGTGGCACTGGGCTCGAACTCGAGACATGCCAACCATGATTCGATACCTTTACCCCCTGGTACCCCGGCCACAGGTCCGTCGTCAAAAGCCCTCAAGTAGTTGAGTAGAGAAGAGAGAGAGTGCGACTTTAATATCCCCTCACTTAATTAAATTATATGAAATTTTAGGAATACTTGAAAAAAATTATTAGAGAAGTCGAATATATATATATATATATATTAAAAATTAATCTAATGATAATTTTAAATATCCAAAGAATTATTAGTATTTATGGTAAATATATGTTTTTCAACTGAGTATGTGAGACACGCATAAATATTTTTTTCGAAATTCCAATGCAGAATTTCAGTGGAGCTAATACAAAATTCCTAGTTTTGCATGGTTAAGATTATAAAAATGTCCAAATTTTAATAACCTTTTCTTCAGTCAACCACTAATGGAACATGAATGATGAGGGATTATGCATAAATATATATATTTTTAACTTGAATTTAAAAAGGATCTTTATATTTATTTATATGCGCAAATGTTAACTGTAAATTTGTCCAGATGCTTTTAAATACTCTTTATTTGAAGATTCAAGTTCAAAAATATAAACTTGTAGTTAAAGTTCTCTTTGAATGAAATTAATGTTCACACATTCAAAATTCAAATATAATTTGTTATCTGAACAATACAAAACAAGGGATTCTATGTAAGATGCCCTGAATATCTGGCTTTAAAATTATGAAAAACTAAAAGATTTAAATAGGGTTTTTTTAACAATGCATAAAATTTTTTTGCAAATAATGTAATACAGAAGCTTAAAAATTATTCATGTTTAGAAGTGTCCGAAATTTTAAAAGATTTTAAATTTTGAACCTTTTTTTTTATTTTTTGACACATAACAAAATAATCATTTTTAAAAAAAAGTCCCTGAAAGCATTGATTAAAATAAGAAAAATGAAACAGTAAATTATCCTCAATGTTTTAATATATAATTTGAATTTAAATACTACAGATATTTTTTAAAAACTTAGGCATACATTATAAAATCTTAATTCCATTTGAGAATTTTAAGGTAAAGAAAAATGAGAATTCTCAACTCGTTAACTTGCTATTATTTGCGTACACTTTGGGGTTTAAAGAAATTCTTCCCAGATTTTACGATTGCCACAGGAACCGGTCTCCCCGTGAGCCATAAAACGTCCCCTCAATGCCCATTGTGTCTCCCCGACCGTCTCTAATTATCTTTCAAGATCGTAAACCTTTAAAGGGAGAAAAGAATTCGGAAAAAAACATGACTTTACCTTTTTTGAACACATTACTTGAGGAGGAAAAAATCAGTTTGGTTCATTTTTGGCGAGTCCCCGGCCTTACGAAAAATTCAGTGTGGTCCGTTTTCGAAGCCTCTCTAGTAGGGCGGAAAAGTCCGTGCTGTTCGGTTGGAGGGTTAAGGCATGTTTTGAAGTTATTTTACTTTTAATTTAATTACAAACTTTCCATATTTTTTCATTCTTGCTCGATTCATATACGTATTTAGTTTTTCATATTTTCAAGCTATAAAAATACTATGCAAAATACCACTTCATACAAGAGGATTTTTTAAATTGGTTATTTACTTTCTGAGTTTTTTCCAAGATTGAGAACCATGATTTTGAAAAAGCGTGCAAATGAATATTTTTTCATTTTATTTTTAATGTGTCAATTCAATTACAATATACATATAAAATTGTTTTTCAAATATTATTACAGCAAAAAATTATTTGAATACAATTTTTTGGCAAGAAAATGAAGAAAATACTTATTTTCAAAACATTCTCCCTTTACTAAAATGCTTCATTAATAATAGTATTTTGCCTATATATAACTAGAACTTATCTGTTCAGGGCCTGAATGAAAATTTTTTAAATATAAAACTTAGAAGTAGATTTATTCATATTTATTATATCAGAGAACGGAAATTTTAATAAAATCACCCGTTACTATTTCAATTGATCATAACTTTGAAAATAACATGAATTTTTCAAAAGTTTTAGTTCAATCCCGGTTTAGAATTCCTAGATATATAAAAGCAAACTATTATTATAATAGTAGCTTTTTTCAAAAAAGAAGAACCTTTTAAAATTATGACATTTTTTGTTCATTTTTTTGCGTATAAAATTGCATTAAATCTTTTTTTTTTTTTTTTTTAAAAAAATTCTTTTATCATTAAAACAATATTTTATGCATATTCTAATCAAACTGTCTCTAAATGTCAAAAACTCCCTTATTTTTAGGATATTTCAAAATAGCGGTTCCGAATATACTTGATAACTTTAAAAAATGAATTTTTTTTCTCAATAACTTATTGCTTGAAAACAATTAGCATTTTGAGTAAAATTAGCATTTTAAGGCTACCCTTTTCAAAGATCCTTTTTTTAAAAAAAGAATTTTGGAGACAGTAACAGTAAAAAAAAAGTTATGTTTTATATTCAGATTATATTGCTAAGTTGATTCTGTAAGTAAAAAGTCAGTTTGACCAGCCATAGTTTTACAATTTTAAAAAATTACGAATTTTAAAGTTTCTTCAAACTTATGTAAAATACTCAATTTTTTAAACTTTTTAGTCATTTTAAGAGATTTATGTTTCTTAGAATATTGTAAACAAAAGTTAGGATGAATTTAAAAATCTGTTCCCTTGTTGATTTTTAATAATTATTTTTCTAGCTTAACCTGGAAAAAACACGAATTTTTTAAAAATATTAATTTTAGCACTTTTTAATAAAAATAACTAGAAATCTCACGCCTAAATCCATACTAACGTTTGAATTGGTTCTGAATAGTTTGCTCGAATTTCACTAAAGGAACTTGCTGTTTGTGATGAGAAATTTAAAAATAATTCAAAGAATTTTCTGGTTGTTATACCGATTTTCATTGATTTTTGAAGAAATGAAATGCGAGACAAAGCGTGATATGTTTGATTGTGCTACCATTCACGTTTGCGAGTGCGGTAAGAATACAAATATTATATTATATTCATTACATAAATTTTCTTTTTGTCTTAACATTTTAGATTAAATTTAAAAGGATGCTGGAAATTAATTTTATTTCAATATATAATTCTTACAAATCTTATTTATATTTAAAAATATTGTTTCATTAAAATCTACTGCATATTCCTTTGCAAAAGATAATGAATGTATTTTTTTATTAATGTTTGACTTACATCACTTGTTTGAATTAAAATCGTAAAAAATAATTTAAAATGTTTAAATGTAAATTGTTTTAAAAAATTTCATGCATGATTAAATCATATAAATCTAAGTGAAAATATGAGAATTGCTTTATATATTTGCTGCCAAGGATCATTATTTGTATAACTAAGTCACATTAACAAAAGAAATAAAAAAACTACATTGCAAACAAATCACACAACTTTGGAGAATAAAATCTTTGAAAGTAAAAATATTTTGTTATTCGTAGAAATAATTAGAATTTATATTTACATATGAATTTCTAATTCTTACAAACGGGAGACAAATCCAGATTTGAAGGAGATAAATAAAATGTTCTATTAACTCAAAATATAAACGGTCCCGTTTTTATATAAATATATGCAAGGCCAAATTTTAGGTGCAAATAAAATTGATATCTTGACTATCGTATAAACACTATCTATAGTTGTAAATGGAAATAAGTTAAATAGATATATTATGCATAAGAGTTGTTGAACTTTAAACATATAGCAATAGCATTTTTACACAGAAATCTAGTATGATAGGGGTATATAAAGCAGCGAAAACAAAAGTAGTCAATTTTCTGAATAAAGAGCCTGGACTTCTCAACGGTTTTTTTTTTTTTTTTTTTGCCTTTATTCCTTCAATTTGAGATTACATAGATGTCACAAATCATTACATTTCATACTACAGAAAACGTTCATCAACAATCAACTTTTAAATTTTTTTTTTAATTTCTGAATTAACTAGCTTATCAAAATTTACATAGAACTTAGGAAAATTGCTCCATTTATAAATTTCTGCTGTCATCATCATCACGATGACAATACAAAAAAGTAATTTTATTCAAAATCAATTTTCCTTTTTTTGAATCAATGTTGAAATTACGAGCAAATGAACAAAACTTAAAATGATCTGGGTTTTTTTTGTCTAATGTTTCCAACATTTTTTATCTGTCTACTCAAAAATCTTTTTAACACGCTTTTATTAGCTTCACCTGTATGTAACGGAATCTCTGAACTCGATTTTTACCCTCTTTAAAAAGAAAGAATAATTTGAAACTTTGCATACTTGTCAAAAGGACCAATGACAATACAATAATTTAATAATTTTGTTCCATTGTCATGATCAGGATCATCAGGATTAACGATTTTCCATTTCCAGACTTGTGGAGTAATTCAAGATCCCATTTCTAGATTTTATGACTAAAAGATTAAGTTACAACCGTAACGCGTGAAAACACTCACGATTAATACAAATAAAACAAAAAAGTGTTCTTTACGTGAAAAAAAGGGGAGGATGTGCATCAGCAATTTTTTAGTTCGATTAACTATAAAAGCGTGTTTTTTAAATTTTTTAAACTATTTCACTGATTCATGGCACTCAACTTTGAGCCATTTTGAGTTATTGATGTTTGCTCCTGAGCTGTTATGACATCAGTTGAAGAAAAACATATGTGTCAAATGATTTCAGGTCATTATGTACAGTGGTGGCCAAAATTGTGGACACATTTTTAAATTGATATGTTTCTTAAGTTTGTATGCTTATACAAAATTTTAAGTTGCACAAAATGCAAAGTATTTCATATAATTTTAAAGAACATTTAATACTAAATTCAATACAAAAACAAAATTCAAATATTTGCAACGCAAAAGAGTTATGCTGCAATAACCGCCTATATACATTAGATAATGGTGATAGCAGAGATTTATCAGAGCTTAGTGGGGTTGCCTTATTCTTTATTAAAGCTTCACATCAGTGTTTCATTGAGCTGAAAATAGTTTTAAACTCTTCCTTCGTTGTTAAATGATGTCATTAAACAATGATATCCTCAATTAGTTCCTTTTTGTTTCATGGGTACCTCATTCGGACAACATTCAAATGGTGCCACAAGTTTTCGATAGGATTAAGATCAGGTCTGTTTCCTGGCCAGGATAACAATTAAATAATCTTAAAACGATACCAGTCTTTTGATTACTTAACCATGTGTCAAGGAGCAGAATCTTGCTGAAAAATAATTGAAGCATTGTTGATAAGTAGATCCCCAATGGAAGACTGAACTTTGGGTTCTAGAATGGTGCCAATATATATGATATTCATAAAATACCGTCGATCGATACCTCTTGCTGATATGCATGACTCTAAATGATAAAACTATGTGGGTACACCACAGTTTCTTCGGCATACTTTGGGCTATCACTGCTGAATAACGATATTTTAGTTTCGTCCCTCCTAACTTGTGACCAATAATCACTCGTCCAATTAATGTGTTCCATTGCCCATTGTAGTCTCTTTTAGCGCTGCTGTAAATTGAGATACGGCTTTTATCGTGGAATTCTACCTTTCAGTCTTACATTTGCTAATCTACTCCTGGTTGTTTTTGAACTGACAGAAACAACAGTATAATTCAAATAACTTCTGATGGCTGTTCATGAAATTCTTTTATTTCTGAATTATAATATTATTGTTCTTCTATCATTAACAGATGTGGTGAAACTTTTTCGGAATTTTCCTGCTTTTTTTTATTAAATTTGTCTTTTGACATCCTAAACAAAACTTTCAGTCTCCAGATGTAGTCAATGAACTACCCTCCCCCTTGTTATGTACTTTTAACTTAGGAAGTAATACTTTCTCGTCACACATGTGTCCAATCTACTTTTTTATTTGATTTCATTGCCTTTTGACTAAAATCCATTGTTATCGTGGCTAAGAAACAGTCTTGACCTTAATCCTATCGAATACTTGTGGCACCGTTTGAAAACTCTTGTCCGAATGAGATACCCATTAAGTAAAAAAGAAGTAATTGAAGATATAATTGTTCACTCGCATAATGTAATAACGAAGGAAGAGTTTAAAACTATTTTCGGCTCAATGAAACATCGATGTGAAGCTGTAATAAAGAATAAACACAACCCCATTAAGCTCTAATAAATCTCTGCTTTCATCAGTTTGTAATGTATATTGTCAGTTATTGCAGCATAACTTTTTTTGCCTTGTAAATAATTGAATTTAGATTTTGTATTGAATTTAGTATTAAATTTTCTTTAAAACGTTACAAAATATTTTGCATTTTGTGCAACTAAGTTTTTCTAAAAGCATACTAACTTAATAGACATAACAATTTAAAAAAATGTCGACAATTTTGACCACCACCATATAATTGATCGGAAATTAATGTTTCAGACACGAACAAAGTGGAATGAAATATAAGATGCTCATTAAAAATTTCTTAATAGAATTTTATGTTTGTCTCAGGTCTAGGTGATGAGTACAACAAATGCTGGATGCTTTTTGCAGATGGAGTAAGTTATTCAAAACCATTGTATTTTGTGAAATATTTCTTTATATCACCAAATTTTAAATTATAAAAAATGAGTTATTTACGTATTATCGCAATAATCATCAACTCTATCAATAACTAGCCAAGTTTTAAAACCAGATTTTCCATGCGTCGTACGCTCTGAATTGGCAACCATGTGATGCGTTTCAGAAAATATCACCAATGGGTTGCAATAAAATACAAGTACCAAAAAACGTTTTTATTAAATTAAAGAGTATTAAAATTGTTTTAATCAAATTGACGAAAATACATACTGATCAACGTCAATATTACATGTGTATTGAGCTATACATAAACGATATAAAAACACATTTGCCAATTTTTCATAAAATTGTAGAAAACCTATTTTATTGGGACTACCAATCTACACAACGCGCCTGTTATGGCTCACTCCGTCGAATACTCAGCACTCACTCAGAACACAGTTTTTAGTGGACTGGTGTTTATTTTTTACTCACAACTCTTTTTAGTTACATCAGAATTACTGGGCATGCGCAGTAGAGGCAGCGCTGTTGCGCTTGCGCAAACATTCCGCCCGGCATTGCAATGTTACAACATTCAATAAGTTTCATGGCTTTTTACAATATTGTTATATTAAAATGTAACATTATTAAAATAATTATAAATCAGAAAGAATTCACTAAAATACACACAATACTAAAAGATTAATTACAATAACTTAAAAATAAGTAAAATCTTGTAATACAAAAAAAAATTCATTCTCTCATGGGCAAGATACAAATTTTAGAAATAGGTCTTTTTACTACACCATGTTGAATCTTGATTGTTACAACCCTAATTCTATTATCCTTTCCAGGAAATACCTCGATCAATCTGCCCATTAGACATTTATTGACTGCTAAGTTATCCTCTTTAATAAGGACTAAATCACCCACTCTAACGTTATCCTTTTCAAATTTCCATTTAGATCTCTGTTGAAGATTACTTAAGTAATTATTACTCCACCTTTTCCATATAGACTGCACAATTTTTGTTAATCTCTAATATATGTTTAATCTATTTGTTTCTATATGTATAACGTTTGGTTCATTAATGGAAGTAATTGGTCTTCCAATTAAAAAGTGTGCCGGTGTCAAAACCGACAAATCGTCTATATACGTTGACAAAGGGGTGAGAGGACGAGAATTCAAAATTCCCTCAATTTGAGTCATAATGGTTAGAAACTCTTCATAAGTAAACCTAGAATTGCCTGCCTCACGTTTAAAATGGAATTTGAACGACTTTACGCCAGCTTCCCATAAGCCGCCAAAATTTGGTGCTCTGGGAGGGAGAAATTTCCAATTTATATTTTCATCTACTAAGAAACCAGCCAATTCAGGATCAGGATTTATCACTAACTTGTACAATCTCTTGAGTTCTGCATTAGCTCCTATAAATGTTTTTACCATTATCAGAAAATATTAGAGAGGGTCTTCCTCTTCTAGCAATAAATCTCTTTAATGAGGCAATAAATGTCTGAGTTGTTAAATCCGACACTAATTCAAAATGTACAGCTTTAGTGACAAAACACACAAAAATTGAAACATATATCTTATACAAACTACTTTTACGCTGTTTGCTGCTCTTGATCCAAAACGGTCCAATAAAGTCAATCCCACTGCAATCAAAAGGAAAATTTTTCCTAACTCTTTCTTTAGGCAAATTGCCCATTATTTGTTCACAAGTTATAGGTTTCACTTTAAAACATACAAGACAATCATGTACTATTTTCCTACATACATTACGTCCTCTAAGAGGCCAAAATTTCTGTCTTACTTGATATAGTAAGGCCTGTGGACCTAGATGGAAGTATTTTAAGTGAAAATATTCTACAATTAAAATTCGTTAATTTATGGTTACAAGGTAATATTACAGGAAATTTGCATTCAAAGTTCAAATCACTATTACAAAGTCTACCACCAACTCTCAACACACCATTTTTATCTAAAAAGGGATTTAAGCTTTTATAAGACTTTCTGCAGACACTCTATTATTTTCTTTCAAACTCATTATATCTTTTTTGAACTCCTGTTGTTGCACAATCCTGATTAAGGTGACCTCCGCTTGGTTGATTTCCTGGACATCTAAAGGTCCTCTCCTTTTTCTCCTCGGCAATTTGCTATGAACCTAAAAATAAAACTTAACATTCTAATTATTTTAGTGTACTTATTACTTATATTTAACAGGTCAGTCATAAATGTGTGTGTGTGTGTTGAGTTTGTTAGATTTAAATTAACACAGTGCTTTGCGTTACTTTTAAATTCACAGTTAAATTCATCATTATCAGTCACTGATGAAAGGGTATTCTTTTCCGGAAAATCTTTCGTCGTTAAAAACTTAGGTCCATTCCACCACAAAGAGTTGTTGAGAAGACTGGACGGGTCGAGACCTCTTGAAACGAGGTCAGCTGGGTTCTGTTCCGAAGAAACATGATGCCACTGCTCTGCGTTAGTCAGGTGTTGGATTGTGGCAACTCTATTTGCCACGAAGGTTTTAAGCAAGTTAGGCTCCTTCTGGATCCACGCTAAGACAATAGTCGAGTCACTCCACAGGTACACGGGGGTGTTTTCATTTGTAAGGCAGTCTCAACTCTTTTCATCAGTTTTGCAAGAACGGCGGCACACAGCTCGAGTCGCGGCATGGTGACACTCTTCACAGGTGCTACTCTGCTTTTACTTGTTACAAGCTTCACTGTTGTTGCACCATCTGGCGATTGAGAACGGCAATATATCACTGCTCCGTAACATTTCTCTGAAGCATCATCAAAACCGTTAAGTTCTACCCTTGTCGCTTGAGGATGCACAATACATCTACCAATGCAGATACTTCTTACACTGTTGAAGTCCTCTAGGAAACGATGCCACTCTTTGGCTCTCTCAGAAGGCAACTCGTCGATCCAGTCGATTTTAAGACTCCAAAGACTCTGCATGAAGATCTTGGCTCTTGCGACTTCTGGACCTAATAGTCCTAATGGATCAAACAGTCTAGCTATTGTCGAAAGGACACATCTCTTGGTATAGGAGTCTTTTAACTCCACTGCAATTTTGAAAATAAAACAATCCTCTAGTTATTTCCAGGACACTCCTAACGTCTTGGTTTCAATTGGATTTTCGAACTCATAGTCTCCGAGGATGTTTGAAGCCAGTTCCGGATGACTACTACCCCACTTGTGCAATTCCATTCCTCCCTTTTTCAAAATGCCGGAAAGTTGGTTTTTCAAGGCCTTGGCTTCCATTAAAGACGCAGCGCCGCAAAGAACGTCTTCCATATAAAAGTTTTCTCTTAGAACACAGGTGCAGCCAAAGGAAAGTACTTCTCTTCATCTCTCGATAACTGCAGTAAAGTTCTCGTTGCTAAAAAGGGTGCACTCACCGTGCCATATGTGACTGTTTTCATCTCAAAGGTTTTCACTGGATCCTCTGGACTTTCTTTCCACAAAATTCTAAGCAACGGCTGTTGGCTCTCATGGATGAGTATCATTCGGTACATCATCTTCACATCTGCCGTAAAGGCATAAGGATGCTCTTTAAATTTAATCATAATTGTAAACAGGTCATTTTGAACCAGTCCTTCATTGTATTGTATGGAATTCAACGATAACCCATTACTTGTAGGATTGGTAGCATTAAAAACTACCATCAGCTTCGTTGTGCTCTTTTCTGGTCTAAGAACGCCATGGTGTGGCATATAATAGGCAACCTCAGAGTTGTCATGCTCTGCGACAACTTCTTTCATGTGACCAAGTTGGTCATTCTCATGTATAAAGTCTCTATACAACTTAAGATATTGAGGATCTCTGATTAATCGAGTCCACAGCGCATTCAATCGTTTTAGAGCGATGTCCCTCGACTCACCTAAACAATTTGGTTCTTTTTTAAGGGGCATTTTAACCACATACCGACCCTCCTCATCTCTAGAATGCGTTTTTAGGAAGTGATCCTCACAAAAAATTGCTTCTTCATTTTTAGGTTTCTCTACGTCAACGTTTTCCAATTCCCAAAACATTTTTAAAGTTTGATTTCAATCTCCTTTAATTAATCCACAATGAACCCGTGCTTCAGTATCTACAAAACTATTGCTCCCTGAAGCCACGAACCCAAACACAGTATTTTGGAAAATAAGATTAGAATTTTCAGAACGAATTTGCCCACTACGCAATAATTCATAAAAAATTTCTGCACCCAATAAACAATCAATGGGACCTGGCACATAAAAAGAATCATCTGCTAAATTTATTTAATTTATTAATATTTTCAGGAATTAATCCTTTCACATTTAGATTTTTAACTGGAGTTAAATCAGTAATTTTATCTACAACTAACATTTTTATTCTCTTTCTATAACTACCATCGGAATTCGAGATTTCCTTAGTTACGCAATTTTTAACACATACAGAAGAGTCATTTAAACACGTGACTAGAATATTTACTTTTTCTTTTCTTAATCCTAATTTTTCTACGAATTTTTTCGTAATTAGATTTGTCATAGAACCGACGTCTAGCAGACCTCTTATTTGCCATTTCTTGTCGTATGAATCTTTTACAAAACACTTCACGGAACTCAAAAACACACTAGTGGTTCCCTTTTTTTCATTAATTGAAAACACCGCATTACTATCTTTCTCCGAAACCTCTCTAGAGGGAAAAGCAGGGTTAAATTCTCTCTCGTGCTTCCGCATTTAACCTTGACTGGGTTGATGGATGGAAAGCATTCGACTTGTTATGGCTTGTTTGAAAATCCGTATTTTGTTTGGGGAAATGTAACGAGACATGGTGCCTCTTAGCGCATAATTTACAAGGTTTCGCTTTGCACTTCGACGCCATGCAACCTACTCTTAAACACAGAAAGCATAGTCGCTGTTTTTTAACTATCTCTACTCTATCATGAACGGAAAGTTGTTTAAATGTTGTACAAAAAGGAATAGCATGATTTTCACAGCAATATGAACATTTTGTTTCATTGACATCGGACAAAAAACACTAGTTACACCTTTTAAATCCTTTCTGTCGACGCCACTCTTAAAGAATTTATTTTGTCGGAAACCCGTATTTATTTCATTTCTACTTGAAACTTTAGATGACATAAACAAATCTAATTCACGACCCAGCTTATCTGGTGTGTACCAATTTTCGCACATTTTTAAATTAATATAACTGGTCAGTTCTTGATCAAGAGAATTAATTATCTGATCGGCAACAATTAACTGGCATAATTCTTTAAACTCATTAACGTTTCTTAATTTACAATAATAATCAAACATTGCTTCAATTCTAGAAGCAAACTGAACATAGTTCTCATTTGGTAGTTTTAGGGACCTTCGAAACTGGTTAAGCAATACTCGAGGTGTTGGTTGAAATTGTTTTAGCACTAACTGCTTGATTCTTTCGTAATCACCCAGTTCCTCTTGTTTAACATAAATCATTAAATTTCCCACCTTTTCTCCCAACATATTCAATAAAATCTCTGCTTTAAATTTATCCTCCACAATTTTTGTTTTAAAAGCTTTTTCTAGCGATTGAAAAATAAATTATAGGCTTCTGTATTAGAAGGGACAGGTATTGTTAGAGTTTTGATACTTTTAGTTAAGTTTTCAATATCAGATAGAACAGATTCGAAATGTTCACTTTTCTCTTGCGCAGGGGACAATTTACATTTAGCATTAGTTAACTCAATCTCTTTCTTTAACTGTTCTAATTTAATTTTTCAAATTCAATCTTGGCCTTTTCAGACTCTAATTTAAATTTTTCTTGTTCAATTTTAGCGGCCTTTTCCGCCAAAACGCCATCAATTACACTTTGCAGAAACTCCTTATCAGTTTCAAAGATTTCACTACTCTCAATTAAATTATTTAATAATATAATTTTTGGATTCTGGGGTATGTCTAATCCCAGCTCCTCGGCGACCAGCAAAAGCTCGTCCTTTTTAAGACTTTTAATTGTCGACATTTTAACACATAACATTAATTTGATATCAAATAAGAAGCAAGGAAATCGCTCTTACTTCGACTGATGAATTGCGCTGGACTCTCAAGACACAGAAAATACTTCGGAAACTCAGTTTCTTCCCTCAGTATTCAGACACAATTTCCGGCACAATTTTAACTCATCACTACACGCGGTTTTTCTCCGGATTCTACCGGACCAATGTTATGGCTCACTCCGTCGAATACTCAGCACTCACTCAGAACACAGTTTTTAGTGGACTGGTGTTTATTTTTTACTCACAACTCTTTTTAGTTACATCAGAATTACTGGGCATGCGCAGTAGAGGCAGCGCTGTTGTGCTTGCGCAAACAGAGCCAAAGGTACAAAAGATGGGAAATGTTTCGAGGAATTCATGTACACTATTTAAATTCCGAAATTACAATTAGTTGAAAAGGATATTAATTATAAATAATTGATCAAAACCTTTAAAAGCATGATTCTTCAATGTTGTAGCTATGTTATTGTCATAACAAAGGCATAAGTTGGCGTAGAAAATTGGTTTTCAGCCCAACTGGCAAAACAGGATCTGCATTGTTGCAACAATGCAATATATTTGCGCATTTTAGCGTCTTAAATTGATTGTTTTTAACTAATTTTAAATTCGGAATTTAAATGGTCAAAATGGATTCCTAGGATCCCGTCCAATCTTTAGATAACTTTGGCTCGTTTCTGCATTCAGTGGTTCGTGGAAAGATACCTTACATAGATAGATACGTTAGTTTACCTACGACTTTAAAAACATTAAAATATCCAGAAATAAGTAGTAGTTTCAATAGCTAACTGTAAGAGTTTTTTGATGCAATATATTTAACAAAAATGGATATTGATATTTAAAAAAAATAAAGCAGTATTTATTTCTATTATTCCTTACTGAATTAATTATTTAATTATAGATTCACGCGTTGTCTGCTTTCTTGTGAATAAAACTAGATCACTGCTTTGTAAATTACTAAGCGAAAATAGAAATTTGAAACAAGATATTATCACTCGGGAAAAATATTTTTATACTCTAAAATGCCTGTGCAACACCATGATGAAAGGAGGCAACAGAAAAACGTGTGACAAAAAAAAGAAATGAAAGAAATTTCGAACAAGTGAATTTTATTGACATAAATATAGAAGTCCCTCACACATCGCGCATACACACATACCCAGATGTGCTGGTGTGCGGAGGGAAACAGAAAATGTCCACAAGGGCAAAGTTATATCCTAGGAATAACCTAAGCAATGCAGGGTAAGCGGAAAGAAAACCGACCCGCCCGACGAGACAAAGAGGTGGAAGAAATTTCGTTAAAGGGAACATTATTGACATTAATATAGAACTCGCATACACACCAGGAAGTGTCCAGATAGTCTCCAATGGCAAAACATTATACACTTTAAGAAGCCCGTACAACGCCGGACCATGCTGCTAGTTGATTTATATTCTTTGTGTTTACAAATTATAAACCTATATATCTTGCGTCTATATTCTTGCCATGTAACAAATATAAGCCTAATTGTACTTTTTTAAAAATTTCATTCAGAAAAATTACTATGCTCGGGCTATTAGAAACACATTGATCTTTAGAACAATAAAAAAGTAGAAGAGAAGCGCAATTCTCCAAAGAATGTAATTTTTTCAAATAGTTATTATTTTTTATTACAAATATTTATACTTGGCAAAATATTTACGTTTCGCATAATAGATGTAGAGTTTTAAAAACAAGTTCCAGAATTTAGTTATTAGTCATGTTTATTCTTTTTCAATTCCCCATTCTCGATAACCTGGTATTTTCGCAAACTCGACCATTTTTCGGTCTCCATTCGAACGAGTTTCCGGGACTCTACTGATTATTGTAATATTATGAATAACGAAAGATATTTGCCATGAATTAAAGAAGAAGAAAAAAAAATCACTCAGAACATTTTAAATCTATAAAAAATTAACATTACAAATATTAAATGCAGAATAAATAAAGTAATTAAAGAAGCATAAATAAAAATTAACTAAGCAGTCATGATAAAAAGAAAAGAACCTTTTTAACTTAGCGATTCCCTTCTCATTTAACAATACAAATTCTTTATTAAAGGTTTAATTAGTTAAATAAAATTAAGAATTCAAATTTGTTAAGCAGAAAACTAAAGAATTAATTAGTGAACACACACAATTATATCTTATAAACAAAATTTGTCCAATAAGAAAATGCAATTTAAGATGATTCACAGATTCTTCAATGATTTATCCTAACAGGCAAAGGAAATAGCAAGGACTTTGTATCCTGATTATTTTCCCATAGAGCAAGGTATGAGACCTTATATGATTGAAAGATGCAAGAGGATAAATGACGTAACCGTAAGTTCACAATAATAATTATATGGCACCAATTCTTATAGATTTAAATATATCTTTCAATTACTAGGAAATGAAACAATAAAACTATTATTCCAGATGTTTGATGTTTACCTCAAAATGGAGAAAGAAATAAAAAGATACGCGGTAAAAATTTGAATTTATTTTGAGTATAATTTTCATTATTTAATTAAATAATTTTTTAATTTCAGTTTTAAAATTAATCTTTCTTTTTCTTGATATTTTTTGAACCTATGAACTTTTACATATTTATGTATATATTTTTATGAATATAATTTTATAATAAATAAGTTGTTTCATATATATCGTCCCTAAACCCTGTCAGAGATGCTTCCTACTTTCAACAACAGTATGCTTGTGATTTATTAATTCAGGGGGAAGAATACATCCTAGATATTATGGTACTTTTCATAGATAAGATCTTGGGTTTAGTTTGGTGGGGTGGGGTGGTGGGGTGGGAGCACGAAGTTCTTCCGAGCCTTCATCTCCATTCAGGGCATTTTGGATGACATTAAACGCTTTCGAAAATTGTCCTTTTTAACAAATAATATTTAAAATTTAATAAAAAATATTGAAGAAAAATAGTAAAAATAGAAATAGCTTTGATATATGAATAAATTTAACAAATATAAATAAAATAACGATAAAGATTGATGAGAAAATCTTGACTTATAAAATATTATATTTGATTATTTATTACTTTTTCCGTGATTGGAGAGAGAAGAGAGATGTCTAGCCAATCGGAAAGATCCTGGTTATCTTGCCTCAGTTTCGGCTGGTCATCTTGTTTAGGTGCTTAGTCGAAAAAATCTGCATGTTAATATTGAACTATTCGATATGGTTTGTTTACGTATTTTAGTTCAAAGAATAATTAAACTCTTCAGTTTTCTACTTATAGATGATGTGGACCGTTATCCCTTTTTGTAAAATCTAACAGGATACCTAAGGCAAATAATATAAAAAATTTCATATTTTGTTGCACACAATCAAGCTTTCAGTTCTTAAGGTATCCGACTACTTGCGACAACTTTTTTTTGAAAAAAAGGAGATAAGGAGATCTTTTTGTGATTTTTATATTTATTTTTGGTATATTTTAAGGAAAAATCCTAAAATTGGTAAAAGAAAAAAATTATTATTATTAAAATGGGAAAAAATAGTGAAAATGTACGAAAAATTACATAAACCGGGCATGCTCTGTACAAAGATTTTATGAACAAATTCTCAATTTTTCAATTTTGATGTGTTACTTTCTTGTTCCTGTTTGAAGTGACTTTCACGATAAGAGATACTTTAATTTTTACAAAAACTAGAGCACTTTATCTAAGTTATTATACGAAATTGCTTAAAAAAACATTGACTATATTCACATAAAGAACTGCAAATTTTGAAATAAAACAGTTATTGATAAATCTGAAGATCAAAACACTTCTACTGTTATGCAGAACATAAGCAAAAAATTTCAGCTAATTATTTTCAAAACTTTTTGAGCAATCGCGGTCCCCGTTTCAGTTTTTGGAAAAAAACACATTTCGAGTAAAACGCATTTTAAAGTTTGACATCTTGTGTAAAGTTATGGCATTTGCTTTTACTAAAACGCTTGTAGTTTTTGTTCTAGTGGAGGTAAAATAAAGTACTTGGTATTGTTATTAAGTTAATAAAATGGTCTATAAAATAAAGTCATAAAAAATTTGCCAATTTTTGAAAAAAATCATTGTTTTAGGGTAGTCGGATACCTTAAACCTTATTTTTTAAGGCAATTTCAACAAAGTAATAACCACTTTTGTTAAGTGGTTCAGGTGTCAGTTTATACTTATGTGTGTCTATTAGTACATTAATTTAAACTAAATTTTGAAACATATTATATTGCACTATTTACATTTTTCTGCAGGAAGAAGTTCAAGCCAATCCATTTAGAACAAAAGAACAATTGCAAAGCCATGAAATAAAGGTAAAACAGCTATTTTATAATACTGTGTAACATTTGTTTAGTTCATACTTTATATTCTACAACAATTAATTCCACTTAGAAAAAAAGCTACAAATCCATCTTGTGAACATTAAATATAAAATTATGTTTGAAAAGAGCTAACTTAAGAACTCAAAAGTTATTATTAATGTATCACAGTATAATCAGGGCATCAAATACAGAAAAACATGTTAGAGATCAACGTAATTGTTATAATTCCTTAATCCTTGATCCCATTGGTGAGTTAGACGATTATATGCATTATATTTGTATGTTATTGAAATGATTCAGTCGATCCTTTTTGATATTTTGGTTTATTAAACGGTGCACACATAAGACATATACACAGCACAGAGCACATTACATGACTGATTCCACAAACTAAAAAATGCATAACTCTCAGATGACTTGCAGCACCATCTATTAATTTTACATTTAATTTACAATAGGAATCATTTTACTTATCAATTCTTAAGTGAAAAAATAACAATTATTTATAACTATATGATATAATGTAGATATATTTACTTTTTTTAATGATAAAATATATATGAATTAATATGTTTTGTTTATACAGTTACAATAAAGACCTAATAATTTTGAACAAAAAGGCTGATTACGTTTTACTAAATTGAACAAATTTGTGATTACTCTTTACCCAATTAAGGTATCCGACTACCCTAAAATCCCGATTTTTCTCAAAATTGAGATTTTTTTATGATTTTATTTTATAGGCAATCGTATTAGCTTAATAAAAGTACAAAAGCTTTTTATTTTCCATTTACTAGAACAAAAACTACACGTCTTTTAATAAAAGCACATGACATACCTTTACACAAGATGCCAAACATTAAAATGCGTTTTACTCGAAATGTGTGTTTTTTTTCGAAAAACTCAAACGGGGACAGCGATTGCTCAAAAAGTTTTGAGAAAAATTTGCTGAAATTTTTTGTGTATGTTTTGTATAACAGTGGAACTGTTTGAATCTTCAGATTTATCAATCACTGTTTTATTTCAAAATTTACAGTCCTTTATGTGGATATAATCAATGCTTTTTTAAGCAATTTCATATAGTCACTAAGATAAAGTGCTCTAGTTTTTGTAAAAATTAAAATATCTATTATCCTGAAGGTCATTTCAAACATGAACAACAAAAAAACACATCAAAATAGGAAAATAGAGAATTTTTTCATAAAATTTTTGTACAGAGCGGGCCCCGTTTATGTAATTTTTTACACATTTTCACCAGTTTTTTCCCATTTTAATAGCTATATTTTTTTTTCTGTTTTCAAGTTCAGAATTTTTTCTTTAAAATATACTAAATAAATCTAAAAATCACAAAAGGTCCGCATATCTCTATTTTTTTATAAAAAATTTTTTGGCAAGTAGTCGGATACCTTAATTCAATCTTGTTAAAATTAGAAACAGCAGATTACCTTGATTGAAACCAACATCTTATTTGGTTAACATGTACAACAGTAATATTTTTCTTTAAAACCGGGCATTTTTTTACCTATAAT
Source organism: Trichonephila clavipes (assembly GCA_019973935.1). NCBI lineage: Eukaryota > Metazoa > Arthropoda > Arachnida > Araneae > Nephilidae > Trichonephila > Trichonephila clavipes. Next base: position 143,426 of record BMAU01009159.1, on the reverse strand, counting down.
CCCCCATTGTCCCTTTGGGGGTCAGATTCCGCAATCTCCGTTTTTAATAGGTCTCTTCTAAACAAAGGAAACATGTTTGCCAAATTTCAAATTGTCAAATAGTTCAAAAACAGGAATTTTTGTCTGTAACCTCCCACACTGGATTGATTTCCGCCAAACCTGTACTTAGCGGATCACTTCTCAATGGAAGTAATGTGCCTGCTAAGTTTCAAGTATGCTTGTTTTGAAATTTTAATAATCTTGTGATAAATGAGTAAGTTAATGAGTGAGTCTCTTTTCTGCTTAAAATATTTAGCTATTTACCTTGAGAAGCAAAATTTTGTATTTTTTGGTCTATTTTGTGCTACTCCATTTTCATTACTTTGTTTATCTATATTACGGATGCTTCTCACTACATATCGTTCTATTTAAGTGTGGTTTGGTTTAACTTAGTACTTAGTTGGCAATTAGGTTTTTGATGTAAGCTAATCTATGTTCAGTAGGGTACTCTTAAGATATGTAAAGCATCGTTATAAATTTACATACAAGTTTTGACGGTTTGGAAAGCTTTGTGTTGGGTATATGGTTGTACTTATTTGGGACTTATTTTTGCTCGTTTTGTGTGTAGTTTATAATTCTTTGTGTGGATGTGTCTCTTGATTATATTATCAAAATGCTTGTGTTTCTATTTAAAACCAAGTTGTTCTGCTTATTTGTTGAAGAACACAAGATTTTAAGACACTCTATTTCTTCTTCCTCGATTGACACAACAGCCCAAAGTTGGACAAGTCGTTATCAAGAACCCTCTTCCATTCTGATCTCCGCTTAGCATCAGTTCTCTAATTAGTCCCTCTTATAACTTTAAAATCGTCTTCCACACAATCAGCCCATCTCAATTTTAGCCCATTTCAATAGAACATAACAGTAGGTTTACATTCGATATGTGGCATTTGTAACTTAATTTTGGTACTTTTAATTTTTTTGTCTAGTATTATTGATTGAGATATGCGACTACCCTAAAATTATGGTTTTATTAAAAAATTGACAAACTTTTCTTACGATTTTATTTTATAGGCCATCTTATTATCTTAATAAAAATTCCATTTTTTTTTATTTTCCATCCCTTAGAACAAAAACTACGAGGGTTTTTTTAAAAGCAGATTCCATAACTTCACCCAAGATGTCACACTTTAAAATACATTTTACTCGAAATGTGTTTTTTTGTCGAAAAGCTCAAACGGGGAAGGCGATTGATCAAAAAGTTTTGAAAATAAGTAAATGAAATTTCTTGCGTATGTTCTGTGTAACAGTGAAAGTGTTTTGACCATCAGATTTATCAATTATCGTTTTATTACAAAATTTACAGTTCTTTATGTAAATATAATCACTGTTTTCGTAACCAATTTCATACAATCACTAAGATTAAGTGCTCTAGTTTTAGTAAAAATTAAAATATCTCTTGTCCTGAAGGCCATTTCATACATGAATAACAAAACAACTCCTCATCAAAATTGAAAAATTAAGAATTTGTTGATAAAAGTTTTGTACAGAGCGGGCCCCGTTTATGTTATTTTTTGTACATTTTCACCATTTTTTCCCATTTTAATATTAATAATTTTTTTCTGTTCTCAATTTTAGGATTTCTTTCTTAAAATATACTAAATAAATCTAAAAATCGCAAAAAAAATCCCAATACCTTCATTTTTTCAAAAATAAATAAATAAATAAAAATCATAAGTAATTGGATACCTTAATACCTTTAGTATTGATGGAATCGTATTTTTAAGTTTTTTTTTCTCTAAAGTAAAAGAAAATATAGGGAAAGGTTGACAGACTTTAAAACTATATTTAACCCAACAATCTTAGTTCCTTAAGTCATGAATTTACTATTGCTTTAATGATTAATCTTATTTTTTTTATCAATACTGCCTTGTTAAATTTCTATTTATTGTTTTGCTTTTTTGGATTTGATGGAAATTTTTATTTAAATATATATATGTATATGTTAGCATGTGTATGTATGTATACATTTCATTGTAATAACATATAATTTAGCTTATAAATAAATTATGTACCTTGATTTGTATAGATATAGGAATGTTAAAATAATTAGTATTCTATGACACATCTTTGGATTATCATTTCTCTCATACTGAGACAATATCGCATTTTTGTGCCGCTAGTTGAAAAACAAGAATCTTTAATACATTTTATTATTTGAAAGTTAACGCAAGCATTTTTAAATGAACTTTCGAAGTATTAGTGTCGAAAATAATATTTTTGATTAGACTATTCAATTTTATTTGTATAATCTTTCTGAATTGTAAAAAATATTGATTATTGAAAACAATAATGTTTTAAACTTATATATTTTTACATTTTTCATTCATTTCTTTAAGTTTTAAGGTATCCGACTACGTTCGGAACTGTGATATTCAAAAGCGCATCAATGGATAATTTTCATGATATTTAGTGTCACTTACATTGGAGTATATGCATAAAATTCTTTTAAGGATATTTTAACAAAAAAAATTATTTAAATACAATATTTTGACAAAAAATTAACTTATCATAATCTTTTTTTCCAAATGTTCTCCTTTTGTGAAAAATGCATCTGTTAGAATAATATTATTTTGTCTGTATATAGCTCAGATCTCTGTTCAGAGGCTCAACTAGAATTTTTGAAATATATAACTTAGAAGTGGGTTTATTCATATTTTACGACAACAGAGGGGAGCAATTTTAAGAAAAAAACGCGAATAATTATTTCAATTGTAGGTAACTCTGAAAATATTGTGAATTTTTCCAAAAAATCTAGTTGAGCCTCTGGAGAGAGGTCTGAGCTATATACAAGCAAAATATTATTATAATAGAACCATTTTTCACAAAAGGAGAACATTTGGAAAAAAATTACTCTAAGTTAATTTTTTGTCAAAATATTATATTTAAATAAATTTTTTTTGTCAAAATGTCCTTAAATCAATTTTATGCATGTATTCTAATCTGAGTGACACTAAATATCATGAGAATTATCCATTTATGCACAAATAATTTTTTTTTAAAAGAACGGTTCCGAACGTATTCCGATACCTTAACAGGTTTAATCCCAAATTTTTTTGATTAGTGGTGTTTATATATATATATATATATATATATATATATATATATATATATATATATATATATATATATATATATATATATATATATATATATATATATATATATATATAAATATATATATATATATATATATATGTGTGTGTATTGGAGATTGTCAACTGCGTTGAACTTTCCCAATGTTTCGATCTGTAATCGCTGATATTGGGCACCCAGCACGTTCACCATCTTCCACAATGTCCCTTTCTTCTAAAAACCGCTGTTGCCCTTTAAACACGTGTGCAAGAGACTAAGTTTCATTTGCATAAGCCTCGATTATTATTTGAAATGCTTTTGTGGCTGATGGCTTAAGCTCACTATGTCAATATTTTCATCACTGACGGAGGTTTCCCGTCATTTGCTACGGGAGTTGTCAGAAACACTTTCCCGGCCTTCTGGAAATGAACCACTCGCACACACACTTTATGAACCGCTCCTGATCTTCTTCAACACGTACTAGCATCGCATAGGTTTCTTTCGGCGTCTTGCCAAGCTTAAAACACAACTTGGAACACAAACACGACGCTCAACTTAACAATGGTGGGGATTGATGGTCCGCACCTACCGCTACGCATGTATCGCGTTTTAAGGCATGTTGGAAAGCTAAAATCATATTTTTTTGACGGTTTGAGATTTTAACATTTTCAAATTGTGTAGATTTTAACCTTTGTAAAAGTATGTTACTTTAACCTCTACAGTAATTAGAATTTAAAACCTATTTTTAAATTATCATTAAAATTGGGCCACGCCTATTTGAATGATGAAAAAGCAAAGTACTTTGTTTTTTAAAAATTTAACACCTGATATAAACCAAAACATGTAACTTTTATTGTAAATTGAGCCTTTTATTTTTTTTTATTCCCTAGCTGATTAAAAGTCTCACTGTACACATTAAAATGAATTTATCTCAAAATGTAAATTTTGATGTTCGATGTACCTTTTCTGAGAAATTACTATTCACACAGGTATGTAAATTTTTTGTGATATATTTATAATGGCTAAGATATACTAAAAGGAGCTTTTTGTAAAAAACTCAAAAATTTATTTTTTACAAATTTTTTTTTACGTAAAAATGGTTCAAATTTCGCAATGTTTGATAAAATGCTTTATGAATAATTAAAAAATTCAAAATTATACAGGTAAAAACTACTTTCAGTATAATGATAAAGATGTTCTTTAATTGTATGAAAAATTTCAAGCAAGTACATATAACAGAATTTGAGAAAACGTACATCGAAAACAACCAATTTAACATTGTCAGTATATATAGAGATATAGGTCCTTAATTCGCCAGTGTTGCCAGATCGGCCGTTTTCTGTATTCACGAAATTTTACTGTCAGAGGTTGTATATATATATATATATATATATATATATATATATATATATATATATATATATATATATATATATATATATATATATATATATATATATATATATATATATATATATATACATAAGACGCATTTGTTGTCTGTTTGTCTGTTCCCTCATAACTCGAGATCCAGACACCCAAATAACGTGAAACTTGGTACACGTACACAAAATTACACGAGAAAGGTTCTTAAATAGGTTTGGCGTTCATAATTCCTTTCAAATTTTTTACAATTTAATTTTTAAGTGATTTTCCAGTGTTATGACGTCATATGTAGTCACGTTTCTCACTAAGTGGCAATTTATACTTTACATGCAGTTTTTCAAGATTATTACATATTTTTACTGTAGCTATGTTTATCGGTTGGAATATTTATTCAATTTTTCTATTCTTGGACATTTAATTAGGATTATTTTTGGAACAAATCATTTTTTTAAGGATTATTCTTTCAACAACTAAAATTTTGTTTTGTTGTTTTGGCAACATTTAGGTATTATCGCGGGATGTTTATGTGTGTGATTTTGCTTGCAAATCTTATTTATTTCTTTAGAATGCGAAGATTATAATTTTGACAAACTAAAACTTCTCATTGTTAAGGGTAATATTTCAGTTCGGTTCAAATGTAGTATAGGGGGCACTTTGGATTTGGCGATTTTTCTTCGGATTTTTCGATTTGTATCTAAATGTCATGGCGAGATATCGAATTCATTCTAAAATAAATAATACCGAAAAAAGTACCTTGGAGACCACTTTTAGTAACCAAAATAAAGGACTGCGCCAAGTGGCCCCCCCTATACTACACTTGATCCAATAATATGGTTCTTTGCAATTTCACGTGTCGTTATTTTAACCTTTAAGGGTATACTATTGGCTTCAGTTTATAAAATTGTCATGCAGAAAATCATACTTGGGTAATCATACTGCCCAAGCAAAAGCAGTGTTGGTAGTAATTACATATCAAACTGGAATAGGCATCAGAGAATGAGCAAAACAGACAAATGGCTTAAATACCTTTTGAGGAAGCAAGTGGTTATAACATAAATTATTTTTGGAACTTATGTACTATCCTAACAATCGCCAACATTCAAAATAACTTGCCAAGTTGGCAACCCCGATTTTACATGTCATATATATATGTTGAATTTTGAGACGTGCTGCGTTTCATATATCGCCAATAGGTTGCGGTTATATGTAAGTACCTTATTTTTTCAAATTATGCTTTTGCATTGATAAAGTTAGTTCAGTTCTTTTTATGTCAGTTAATGTTAGTATCGTACTTCATTTTTCAATTTATTTTTATGCTCGGGATATATATACTTTGGATAATTTTTTTAGTACTTGCGTATTTTTGCACAGTCGCCAACGTTCAAGACAACTCGCCACTTTGGCAATCCCAACTTTGTATGCGTTGAATTGGCAATCATGTGCTTCATTTTGTAAAATGTCACCAATAGGTTGCAATAATACGTAAGTACCCTTAATTCTGTACATTACTATAACATTAGACTGGCCGCAACATACCAATTTGGCGTGATTTCAAAATCATGCCAAAAATGAGTAGCCAACCAATATGAAATTAATATTATGAGTATTATCTTAGCCTGTTTTATCTTTCCCTCCAGTAATCCTTATTTAATTCAATATATAATTTTTTTTTTTTATATCTTAGTACTTACATTTTTTTTGGGAGGGGGTTATTATGTACTGCAAATATTTTTTTGCACATTGCGATGTCTTTGGCAAAATTAATCAGTGGTATTTTTCTTAAATATGTTTTTTTTATCTGTTTTTGACAATTTTTAAAACTTTGTTTGATGTCTGTCTGAAATGCAAATAGCAAAATAAATATTTTACAATATATATATTGTGTTTGTATGAAAATGTTTATACTGTGTGATTTATTCAAAATATTGAGTCGTCTTTTATTTTTGATATCTGTTTAAGATTTAATTTTATGTTATAACTAGCTATACACAGATAAATGTTGCTGTTGCTCAGTCAGCTTTAAAATACTGGTACACCATAAAGTATGTCATGAAGCTTACAAAAGTAATATTACACAAGAATTCAAACAAATCTATATGCATATAAGACGCATTTGTTGTCTGTCTGAATAAACTTTCTCTTTCACACTACATCATTTCGACAAATTTTCAAAATTTGTTTGTGTGGTTAGTAATTAATTATAATGCTATAGTTTTAATTGAATAGGCAGATATTGCATTTTTAAGTATAAAAATAGTTATAACTACTGTATTGTATTTTTTTCAGTGAGTGAATATTAACGTCATACTGTTCAGCTACACGAGGGCTTTTGGCGACGGACAATGTAATCTTGAACCATGGTGAAGTGACGTGGACGACACCTGAGCTGGCACCCCCTTCTCCTACCACGCCACACCAATTTTGCAGGAATATTCTACCAATACTTAGCTGGAATATTCTTTGAAATACACTCTTTCAAGATATATGACAGCTCGGGTTCTATGATGAGTATTTTAGCGGGAAAGTTAAATAGTTTTGTAGCAGATATTACGTTTTCAGCTGCCAGAGAGTGTTTTCAGCGGATTGCAAAGATTATAATTTTTCTCCCCCAAAAATAGTTAATGTCAAAATTTAAGTGTCTTATGTTTATGGAGACCTTAGAAAACGATTTGACTATTTATTTTAAGTGAATGGTGTATATAATTAATTTTACAGTGGAATATATTTAATTAGTTTATTAGCTCTAACCGATTAAATTTCCCTAAGTGGAGTATTTTGTTTATGTATGTCCCTTAATTTTCAATGCAGTGACCTAAAAAAATATTGCATGGAAAAGTTTTCAGTGAATCATAATGCGGTAGATATAGCATTAACGTGCATCGCTCCCCTACACGGCGGGTCTTACAAAGCTCTAATAAAGTTTGAGCTATGAAAGTAGCTAAACATTTGCCAACTTGACTCTATTGTCAACATTTCGCTATTTTTTCCATTGAATCACCATTGTTATTTAGGAAACGGCGTTGCTTGCGAGTATTACAATTTTAACATAAAATAAATTCAACAGAAAATTATATTAATGTATGACACTTTCAGTTATAAGTTATTTACAATATTTTAAGCGTCACAAAACTTTTAACAATGTGTTACTTTTGCTGAGTAGAGATCAGCTTAGGGAGGTATTTTCAAAAATCACAACCCTCAGGAGTTTTACGGGGAGTTATAAATATAAAAAAAATCCTTTTTATCAGCTATTAGATCTACAGACTTAAAATTTAACAAAGGTATTTTTTTCTTTATCTGAGATATGTGAAAAGCTTTTTTTGTTTAATTTGCAATTCACTTAAAATTAACTCATTAAAAACTTCTTTATCCTTCAATCTCTGTGTTGTTTAACTTTTCAGTTCACCCGTGCGAAGAATGCAACGGGTATACCAGCTAGTATATATATATAAAGAGATAGAGAGACAGATAGATATGTATATGTAATGTATGGGCTAGTTAACATATAAGTATGAGGAAAACTTATCCTTCTACAAATTAATATAATTTGAGAAAACTATCAGATTATTCATGTAAAATTTTAAGAGGATTTTCAAGTTCCAAAGATTTATACTTACTGAAATTATTTTCACAGTATTTCCTTGCTTTAGTTATCGTTTTCAATATTTGAAATGCTAAGATTGTAAATGTAATTTCAAGACGATTCCAAAAATTAATTTTAAATTTTGAAAATATATTAAAAAATTTTAAATAATAAAATATTTTAAGTTATATTTGTGATTAAAATTATTTTTATTTTAATTATTTTTCAACTATTTTTTGAATTAAAATTTTTTTTTTCATGTTGAAAAGGTTTTCAAAAAATCCACACAATATTTGAAATTTTTTTAGATTGATTTACTTCACGAGGAGCGAGCAACCGGCACTTGTTGTATTCTTCATAGAGATCTGAAACAATCAAAATTTTAAATTTTGGTATTTTTTAAATAAATATCTCAATGAAAATTCTTTACAAGCTGTTCTAGAGAGCAACTTATAATTTCACATCAGGGTCAGATAATGAATAGAGGTCACCGGAATTGATTTATTTTTCCTAAATTCATAACTTCCATATTAAGGTGTATGGATAACTAGCTTAATTGTAAGCTACTGTCAAGTGGGAATGATTTATATTTGAGAGGCATATTTCGCTGCAAGCTGATTTGTCAGACGGCAGATCTCAGAAGTCGGAAACCTACAACACAGGAATAGCACGCCGCATATATATATATATATATATATATATATATATATATATATATATATATATATGGGTTATTTGTTATTATTTGTGATTAAAATAGAAGGGGAAAATTAGATACTGAATATAAAATGGATCTTTCGGGTATACATCTGATGATGTTCATGATGAGCGCAGAATGTTAAAATCAGAGACATATTTCCTGAATTTTTTGCAAATTTTAATCTATTTGTTTATTTAAAAAATTAAAAAAAAATGATTGTATGAAATAAAATTCAAAGAGATTTACTATGGCTAGTGGATGTCTCAATGGAATACGAAAATATATGAAATTAAATTAAATTAATGTATTCGACTACGTTCGGAACCGTGATTTTAAAAAAGCGCATAAATGGATGATTTCCATGATATTTAGTGTCACTTAGATTAGAATACATGTATAAAATTGTTTTAAGGACATTTTGTCAAAAAACAATTTATTTAAATATAATATTTTGGCAAAAATTAACTTAGAATAATCTTTTTTCCAAATGTTCTCCTTTTGGGAAAAATGGTTCTATTATAATAATATTTTGCTTGTATATAGCTCAGACCTCTCTCCAGAGGCTCAACTAGAATTTTTGAAAAAAATTCACATTATTTTCAGAGTTACCAACAATTGAAATAATTATTCGCGTTTTTTTCTTAAAATTGTTCCTCTTTGTTCTCGTAAAATATGAGTAAACCCACTCCTAAGCTATAGATTTCAAAAATTCTAGTTGATCCTCTGAACAGAGGTCTGAGCTATACACAGGCAAAATATTATTCTAATAGAAGCATTTTTCGACAAAGAAGAACATTTGGAGAAAAGTTTATTCTAAGTTAATTTTTGGCCAAAATATTGTATTTAAATAAATTCTTTCTGTCAAAATGTCCTTAAAACAATTTTATGAATATATTCTTATCTAAGTGACACTAAACATCATGAACATTATCCATTTATGCGCTTTCGAAATTCACGGTTCCGAACGTAGTCGGATACCTTAAAAATAAAACAAAAAAATGGTTTTATTTTGTAAAAGTCTTTTAAGATAAGTATTAACTTATGCATGTGAACCTTGGTCCATGTCTCAAACAGATGACAACATGATAAAAGTATCTACGAAAGGAAGATTTTAAGATTCATTTTTGGTGGGATTCTGGAAATTCGAACATGGCGAAGAAGATCAAATTTAGAGCTCTATCAATCATATAAAGAGTGTGACATTGTGAACTTCATCCAAATACAGTGAATTAAATGGGCAGGTCACGTTATCAGAATGAAAAAAGACCGCACCGCTGAAAAAGACTTCAATGTCTGACCAAATAGCACACGAAGAAAAGGCAGGCCAAATCTTAGATGGAATGATGGCCTAGAAAAAGATCTCCCAGTTTTAAGAACTAGGGATTGGAGAACTCTAGCAGGAAGAATGCTGTTCTGGAAAAAGCTTCTTGAGAAAACCAAAGCCTACCCTGGGCTAGCGTGCTACTGAGGAAGTAAGGAGGATTGTAGGAAATAAATGAGTTGGTTTAAATATGCTCTTCTTATTGGTCTGCATTTTAAACTTTGTAGACTAGATAAGTCCCTAAATGTGAGAGCCATTTCATGGTAACACCATCTAGTGGCGGCCTCTCTACCAAACTTGGGTGCTTGAATTGATTTTTTTATTCAAGCTCTCTTCGGATGTTAAATATTGCAGTGGGTATCAGAGCCATATTTACACTCAAGAGATCTCTAAAATTCCACATAATCAAAGGACATGCGTGACTACGATTTTCGCATTCAGAAAATCTATCGTCTCCAGCCGGAATCGAACCCACGACCTTGGGTTTGTGAAGCGGGCACGCAAACTCTAAGGCACCGGAGCCGACCTTGGAATAAAAGTCATATCTGACATTAGAATTTTAAAATCGAAGGATCTATGTATTGTATGTATCCTCGAATTTCTATCAGAATCACTGAAGGAATGAAAATGAAAAAAATACCTTAAAAAATTCTAGATTCTTCTAAATGTAACATTGAAATTGACTCGAAATTTTCCCCCTTTGTTTAGTATAGCTTCAAGCTGTGGCGCACACAAGAATTTTTTCAAGGGAAGGAGGTTGAGGGTCGAAAGTCTACCATTCTTGTATCATATCCCAATACGCCACCAAGTAAATTCTTTTGATTTTATCCATTGTCAGGCACAAAAAACAGTAAAAAATAAGTTATTGAATAAATTATTAGCCTTAACTCTCCAAGCGGTCAGCACGGAAAATTCCATCATTGTAAAGAGGCTTTGAAAATGCACTGCACGGGATTTTCTGCCTTCAAGTAACGTTTTCAAAAGCGGATTAGCCGCACTTTTCTGAAATCCTTTCCCCCATTTAAGGTTTAACATCTTGAAAGATAATTGGGAACGGTGGAAGCAACACAGCAGGACACTGAGGGGAAGTTTTATGGCTCGCAGGGAACCCCGTGTTTTGACCCTGGAGCAATCGTAAAAAAATCGGGGGAAAATTTCTTTAGACCCCAGGAAGTGTTTGTTTGTTAGCTTGTATTTTAAAAGTTTTGAAAAGTTCCAACGCATAAGTAAAATATGTTACAATTCCCTTTTGGTTTCATATTAATTTGAAACTGTAACAAGTTGGGGCGTGTCAGTGCAATCTGCTATTTTATACAGTTAGACAAATTATCTTTTTTTAAGTATATTCTTTCGCTTCATTTTTCTTATTTTAATCAAAGCTTTCAGTTTTTGAAACATGATTATTTTATTATAAGATGCCAAAAAATTAATAAAACACCAAACTCTTTAAAATTTGAATCCTTTTCAATTTTCCAACCACTAAAAATGAATAAATTTAAACTTCATCAAATAATTTGAAACATTTTCTTACACTTTGATAAAAATAATAACGAAAAAAAACTAATTAAGATTTATTAGTTTTTTTTTTAGATTTCAAAGCCCAAGTGTTCAGGGAAGTTTAAGTACAGTGCCTAGTTATATATTGTTAAAATACTCCTAATTATATTTGAATTTTGAGTGCTTGAACTTCAGTTTACATCAAAGACAACATGAATGAAGATTTTCCCACATTTTTTTATAACTTGAATGTTTGAATAAATGATAATCAAAAATATACGGAAACATTTACAGTAGACAATTATGCATATAAATAAACATAAAAATCAATTTTAAATTCGAGCTATTCAAAAACATTCGAATTATTTTTCAAAAATATCTATTTATGCAAAATACCTCAACATTTGTCTTTTTTAAAGGCTAACTGAATAAGTAATTAAAATCTGGATATTTTTTGAAATCTCGACCGTATAAAGCTAGAAATTTTATGTTAGAAATTCCATTTGAAATTTCGAAAAAAAAAAAATGTATCGCGCAGTTAAAAATTATTTACCATAAGTTTTAGCAATTGTTTGAGTATAATATAAATTTCAAATTTTATTATATATCTTCTTAGAACGGTCTGGGACTAGCTAGCGTGCGGACGTGTATGACTTACGCTCCCAATACGAATTTTTTAGCCCAGGACCACGTGTCGCAACTTTTGCTGGCTGAAAAGTTTATTTTTCAGTCTGGCGCCTGCAAACTTTTAACAACCCATCTGCTGAACGACTTTTTTCTGAATATCTGAATATGCTACAGAAAAAACAGAAAAAATTTTTGAACTGCACCGATATGCTAACCCTACTCCGACTACCAGTCACGAAGCAAGTCAACCTACCGTAACTGAAGAGCCATCAGGACAGACCAGCATGGAAATACCATTGCCCAACACACCCCAAGCATCACGGCCCGGAACACCAGAGGGCTTTGGCCCCACTTTTGAGAACTGCCGAAAACTCCAAGAGCTCACCACCATCATCGACCTCTACTCCACAACTCTAGAGAGCACGCACTTACTTAAAGGAGTGATGCAATCAGGAATCAAGGATCCCAACAATCCAATCATCAGGAAAGAAACAAGCTACATGGAGCTGACGAACGAGCGATTTCAACAAGCGGTAAGTGAGTACGCCTCTCATCCCCCTGCGACAATCCCAACTGCACACGTCATACCTCGAATAACTCCCCAGCTAAAAATAACTCTCCCGATCCCTCTCCCCCCCAACAACAGTTCCGACAAAACGAAAGAAAAACGAAGATGGATTTACTTCCCCCCCCAATCAGAAAGTTAACTAAAACCACTCTCTATCTAATTCAAACCCCGAAATCAACTTTAAAGTAAACCTATCGAACAAATTTAATGCCCTTGAAAATGAAGTTCCCGAAACTCCAGTGGCAACAATAACGCAGTCACCTAAACGCACCTCTCCCACCTCAAGCGCGACTACCGATACACCTAAATTGCCTCCCCCCACCATGTTACAAATAACTGACGATTTAAGAACTCACTTAAAGACATTAATTGAAAAAATGCCCGCCATACGTACCAAGACAGCAGGAAATACGTAAAACTTTACATTGACACTCTACCACACAACATCACGCACTTAACAAATTACTCGAAGATTTAAAATACCCATTTTACACATTCACACCTAAGCACGAGAGACCCATTAAAGTCGTCCTAAAGGGAACCTCGACGAAACACTAAAACGACAGAAATTCACTCAGACCTTCTTGATCTGGGTTTTAAAATTAACAAGGTCACGCATATTACCGGAAATATCACCAAACAATTACTTCCAGTTTTTATAATTTCACTACCAAGAAACCCAACTAACGATAAAATATTTGACTTAAAAAAACCAAGTTACCTCTCCATTACTGTTGAAGTCTTTGAAAGCAGAGGGAATATACAATGCTTTCAATGCAATCAATTTAACCACACGGCCGAACACTGTCATCTAACACCTAAGTGTCTTAACTGCGGCGAGAATCACCAAACAAGGAACTGCCAGATCAAGAAGCTCGATACACCCTTCTGCGTCAACTGCCAAGCTCACGGCCACATGGCCAATTACAGTAAATGCCCCCTTTTCCCCAAACCACGCAAAGGCACAGACGTAAAAACTAACCACTTAAACATAACAAACAATTTTGTCAGGCCCAACACTTCTTACGCGCAAGCTACACAACAAACATTTAACCCCAAAACAACTCAACAGATGGTGCCACCCGATACGACCACAATCGAAAACCAAACTGTTAAGGAAATACCCACCTCGCTTCCCTTACCTACGCAAAGTACAAACACCCAAAACGACTGTCTAAACTTAATAACACAAACGGTACAACAAACGATACATGCCCTATCAACACTTGTTCAACATATCAGAAACTTAAATATACAACAGCCCACTCCCGTACTACCAACTCTCAGTCACAATAAAAACATAATAACGACCAAACTCAGTAAAACTGAAATCATAAATCAAATTAACGGACTCCTTAACCAATACGACAGTGCAGGTGACTAAGTTATCTTAGTTTATTTAACACTCGGTAAATATTTCAATCTAATCTTCACATTTTCTTACCCCCTACAACGATTGCGACACTAATGCACACCCAATAGAGAGGCTTACACACTAACAGTTTCTTCCAACCACAGTCCTTCCATTCGTGCAACTGAGTTGTACAGAGAACCCCACCTCCGACGACAGGAACATCCATCAACCGGACTGATCACCATTTCCACCCCAGTGATGACGTCACCTCCTTCACGCGTGCCTCACGTCAGATGACCTCATAAATCTTCATGCCTGGAGCCAACAGCTAAGTGAAGCACGGCTCCTCGCGAGCTGCTGCTTTAACAACTTCAAAGGACTGTTCGACAAATTCAAAGGACTATGAAACTACTTTAAGGAACTTTGCCAATTGCAAAAGACAGTTTCATATTTTCAAAAGACTGTGTTAAAAACTACAATGAACCTTTGTAATTTCTAATCACCATTTTAAGGACTCTAATACATTGCCGATATGGGGCGGAGGGTTATTAATTAACCCAGTTTCCCAACGACCCCCTAGCTTATTACATAGCTTCTTTGGTATTTTTTAATATATTTCGAAGATTTCATACAATTCAGTTGAAAACTGCATGCTAAGAGCAAAAAATATACTAAAAAAATTGATGAATATACAATTACAATAAATTCTCACATAGAAACAAAACTGAGAAGCTAAAGCGTAGGAATGAAAAATTTTGAGTAAATCTGAAGTAGTTTTCGAAATATTTATTTTAAAACTCAGAAAATTTGTGTGCGGTATGTTATACTTAATATTAATTAAATGGTTAAAATAATATATGTTAATAATAGTCATGTAATCGTTTCATGACACATTCATATACTAATAAAAATTATAATGGTCATTGATGTGAATGTCAAGCATTTTATGTAATTTTAAATTCAGACATTAAGGTATCCGACAACCCTAAAATCGGGGATTTGGTCAAGAATTGACAAATTTTTTTATGATTCTATTTTATAATTATTAGCTTTATAAAATTACCAAGTTTTTATTTTCCGTTCACTAGAACAAAGTTACAGTTTTATATTGTTGGTAACTGCCGAAAATATCAAAACTGACCACTTTCTTTTTGAAAATATATTTTGAACTAAAGTATATTTTAATATTTTGTTTAAACATTAAAAAGCCTCACTTATTTTTCTTTATAAAATAAGTTTTCACATCTGCTATTTCAGGATATGTGTTTATTTACTTCAAACGTTTGAATACGGCATTTTTTTTCATTCTAGTTTTTACTGAAATAAGTTCATTTTGATTTTCATATTTTATAAAATTACTTATTTAGTATTCTTTAAGTTTCTGCCATGGGACATGAACGAAAGAGACGTCAGAAGAAGCGAAAGTTTCATGGGAATTTCCGCACTGCTCAAAAAAAAAAGTTAGTGAAGGAAGTATTAGCTGGGAAGCCGAAACTCTTTCTGGTAATAGAATTTTCGACATCGAAATACTGATGTCAATATTCTCTATTCTTTCTTGTCATTGAAGACTCAGGGGCGATCTGGAAAAACAAGAGGGAACCGCCGTTTTGATGGATGCCGCTGTAGCTTTTGGCAAACTTCCAGGAAAAAATATATATATATTAATTAAAAATGCAAAAATAAGTCTTGTAATTTTCCATACATTTTTATAACAATGAATTGTGGAATTGGCTTCCAATACATTGTTGTGTTTGAGAATATCTAAGGTAACCAACCCTACTTTCTCCAAAAATGATAGATTTTTTGTACTACTTTTTCGTAACCGTATTCCTTTTAAAATTAATTCGTGCAGCCAAAATACACCTCGTTTGTAAAAAATCCCTTAAAAATTTATGTAAACTATAACGGTTAATTTTAATTTATACAACTTGTCATTGAAATGTTCATAATGCCCTTCTAACCATTTCCAAAAAGGCCAAGTCTAAACAGTTTACATGAAAAAAACCACCTTTGGACTCCCTCATTCATTAGGGAATTATTTAAGATTCTAAAATTAAGTTTTATTTTTGATGGATCACCGAATAGGGTCGAATGGTAGACGAAAGAATGTATCGTGCTTCCACACCACAGGTCTGGGGTTCTATTAACGGGCTGGGCAAGGTCGACTCTGCCTTTCATCCCACTGCATTATTACAAAATTGGGTCTACTGTTTTTTTAAGCAATTTCCATAATAACTAAGATAAAGTGCTCTATTTTTGTAAAAATTAAAATATCTCAAGTACCAAGAAAAATTGAGGATTTGTTCTTTCTTGGGATCTTAAACACTGAAGGTCTTTTTTCTTTTAGACTTAAACCAAATAAATCTAAAAATCGGGACATCTGTTCATGCACCTAAAATACAGCGTCCAATGGTCACGTATATTAGCCGATGGGCACAGGAAAAACAGTTTTGATGCCCTCATGGATTGCTGTGCCATTGAGTTTTGAGTCTTAAGTTTGAGGATTGCCTCACTTTGGGGATACCCATTTCCGTCTAAACAGTTTACATGAAAAAAATTTGGACTCCCTCATTCATTAGATAAACATGTATTTCCACTCATTTGCAATTAAACATTGGGTCGATAAATGAGTACCAAGCTTTTTTCTTTAATCTCTCTTCAGACAGACCACCAAATCGGGACGTTTAGTTCAGAAGGGAAGTTTAATTTTTCAAATTTGTTGCCTCACTTTGGGGATACCCCTTAATAACATGTATATTTTGCAATTAAACATTTTTCTTTTAATTACGTTTAGTATTATATTAAAAATTTGATCAATCCAAAATTACATGTTTTAGCTCCTCTAAAAGCTTTTAGGATTTTACAACTGATCTTACAATCCATATACGTTTTATAGTAGTATATTTAAAAATGATAAAGACATTTTTACGACTGTGTGAGCTGTTATGCCTCGTTTATAAATACAAAAAAAAAAAAATGCATTCAGTTACAGTTTTTAAAATGTACAGAAATAAGTGGAGAAATAGGATACTTACATATTATGAATATTTTTGACTGCAGTAAGATATATTTATATTTCAGTTTCTTTACAATTTGAATAGAAGTTGTAAGCCATTTTGCGAATAGTTTGATATTGAGTATAAACCCATAGGCTGTTTAATATTGTAAAGTGTTTTACTTTGATACCAGCACACATTAAAATAAGGCTCATTTGCAGTTATATGATCAGCTTCAGTGATATTTAAATTTTCAAAAATAGTCTACACGTACGAAAACATTCTTTCACAACCGCACATTACATCTCGTACTACATCTTCCCTACAGCAGGAAATATTTGTGTATACTGAAAAATTTAATACAGGATACATTTCCAAGTGTTAAAATTGTTTTTAAAATTTGGTATGGATAAATTGTGAAACTGTCGGTTAACTTCACTGAACAAAATTGTTTTAAGTGTACTGTTTTGAAATACAAAATTAATTAGGGAGAACTTTTCTCACAGTAGAATTTGTAATGACTGAATTGTGTGAAAAAAAATGTAGTTATCGATGTGTGTTATTTTTCCTTGTAATAAAAGAAACAGAAAGATAAGAAATTTAACTTGAGTAGAAAATGGTTAGAAGTTCTGTCATGCGCATTTGAAGAAGTATATCCCCCATTAAAATTGAAAATTATTGACTGAATGTGTGTTATGTCCATCACAAATGCCGATGTAGAAAAGGAATTTTTATTTAATACAAGAAGTTCGAAAAGGAGAACACTAGGAATGAAAATTTAAATTTTTTCCGAAAAATATTCAGTTAACATAAAAATATCATTTATATGATTTAATTAAAATAAATTAAAAGAATTGAAATCCTTTTTATGCTATTTTAAATTAAAAATATAATTGAATAGAGAAAGATTGGTTTTATTTCATAAATATAATCATCGTATGTATATCAGCGTATGCACCATTTATTGTCTTATTGTTTAAAAAATGAGAAAAGGGCCTTTGCTCTTTTTACCTCATTACTTTTTTAAAAAAAATGAAAGTGAGCTCGTTTTCTTACTCTCATATTCAAAAATGAATACAGGATGCTTTTTTCTGGTTCAAATCGCAATACCAAAAAAATATATATATTTTTAATTTTTAAAAAATGACAGAAAAATAAATTTTGTTTGAAGAAAATATAATTATTTTTCAACTTCTAACATACTATTTATTTCATTTTTTCCTTTTTTTTACCCTTCATTTTGTTTTAATTTTACTGTAACTGAAGATATAGGAGAAAGAAACACCGAGTTCCACTACAGCTTTCATACAAGATTACCGAAGGCAACTTAACAGCTAGCTGTAAACGATTGATCTCTTGGTTCTTACTTGACAAAGGAACCGAACTAGATCATTAAATTGTCCCTGTTTGACCTCCCAAATTTTAAAAGGGGGAAAGGAAAGAAGTCTGTTGCATTTTTAAAGCGAACGGCAAAATAAGAGTAAACGCTTTCGGAATAAATTTTCAGGAGGAAGCTAACCACTCAGAGGGTTAATTAATAAAAAGTACTTAATCAAAATATCAGAAATCCTATTATTTTGCGAACTTTATACATAAAATTATAATCTATTGGAGAAAAATCAAGGGTGATAGGTGGTCCAGACCCCTCTCTCTTGTCTGCGCCAATGACTTCAAAACAGGGGCGTAGGTACTGTTGTATCAGCCGTATCAGTGATAAGGGGCCCCCAAGCTACAGGGTAGCAACATGTATAACTACATTCTAACTAACTGGGTTCATATATCTAAAAAGTACCTCTGGAGGATTTTTGATACGGGTACCATTAGAACAAGATACGCCAGTGTTTTAAAATCTACTTGACTCACAATAGATTTGAATGTCAGCATTCTGTCTATTTAACCTTACCAACTTTCATACACAAAAGCATATATAATTTACCTCCGATTACCAATTATAGGAACTATTTACAGAATCATCTTGCATTATTAATTCCATATGTATCAAATTTGGCTTTACTTACATTTGTATGGATACAAGTGTGTCCAAATTTAAATTATTAGTAAATTTGTTTACCTAATTTAAGGCCGGTTTTGTCTCGCCTTTATCACAATTCGAAATCTAGACATGAAGATCATTTTGGAGTATTTCTTCGATTAAAAGAATAAACTTTTTGTTCGAGACACTTTTATTGTGACGCCAATGTTGTTTTTGAATAGAATTTTTAATTTCTTGAGACAAAGAGATTTAATAATTATACAAACAATGATCATTATCAAGCAAGTTTTTAAAGGGAAATTATACATTTTCTCTAAAAATCATGATATATCCGTATGCTTCAAATTCCTGAAAATATTTATATTTAAGTATTTTAAAGGTATTTTTTCAAAATTTTTGATTCAACGGAATTACATAAATTTATGCTAATATAAAAAAAAATCTTTATATGTTTTGAAAGTCGGGTTATAACAAGCACCTTTGGCACATACAAATGAGATAAAAATGTCCGGTGTATAAAAATAAAATCTTTAAAATAAAAAAAACATGAGCATATAAAAATTACATTTCGACATGTGTATTTAGACTCCTTTTGTAAATGCTTTTTAACCTTCTATAGCATCCATATATTCCCCTGCAGTTTTAATACACACATATGAAGGCTGAACTAATTCAATTCATCCGCTTGGAATAACTGTCATATTTGTGTTTGCATTCTAACAACAGTTTCTTCGGATTAGAACTGTTCAGATGGGATCTGAACATTTCTCAAACCATAAGGGTCATTCAAATGAAACCCCGTCACTAGTAAAAAGTAACAATAACGATTTTATTTACTCAAAAATGTAGTTATACACAGTACACAACTCAAAAATAGTCGTTGAAACTATTGGCACATTTATCTCATTGCGAAACTAGCTGGTCGATTGTATCTTTGAAGAAGCTAGTAGGGTGCTTTTGGATACAGACTTGGACCTCCCATATTTAGTCACCAGTGATAATTTGCGACAGAAAGCAGTCTTCCTCCTCGTGATAACATTGCAAATGACTTAGAGACTACGCCATTCGAGTATTGTTCTGTTCGGTGGTCAGTTGGTGGGGAACCCACTGCTCACAAATTTTTCTTACTCGCCTGTATGTTCAGTAGTGGATGATAACTTGTGTAACCACCTTCTCTTCGACGTGAAACCACATTGTCTCTATGAAATGTCAAACATTGCACATGCGGCAGTATCTCTACCGATAGATGTTGCCACATTATGTGTTATGCATAGTTAAACGCACTGACCGAGTTTCATTTGAATGAACCTTATAAAATAAAAAAATTCATGGATCCTTTAAAATATCTAGACCTTGCCGCCAAACATTTTTATTCTACTACTTTAGACCGTTTTCGACCGTCTATCCTTTTCGTACGCATGAATGGAAATAACTTCCGGGAAATTAAAGTTCGACATCGATTTTCTTTTGTCAATAATTAATTCTTAGGCTTAACTTCGATTAAGAAAATAGTCAAGCTTACCTCAATTCACATCGGGCAGAGAGCAGTCGTGAGATGTTCCTAGAATTCAAAATAGTAACAAAAAAGTTCAGGTAAAAATTCCAAGAAGTAATACCACACTTAAAGTAACGAGCGAGCCGACCGTAGTTGATAGATAGAAGCTTTATTTACTAACTCACTAAAAATGGCATTTCTCGTGGCTTCTCGCGAGACAAACTGCGTTGCCACACAACTGCAATTAATCACTACAAAATAATAATTTCAGACAAATTGCGAAGGCTCGGAACGAGGATTCGCGACACACTCCCACCTTTGAGTTCCCTTAACTGGTATTGGAACTCAAACTCGGTCCTTCAGCGTCTCTTTTATTTGCTCTGGCAAATCAGATATATCAGTTCCACTGACTTCCAGAGGATATAGTCTCTGAATTGGTCGTAAGAAGGATCCACTACTTGTTGACACTTCTACTACTCTAACTCTTCCGTCTCTCCCTGGGATAAGTTTAATCACTTTAGCAAGAGGCCAGTAAATTCTTTTCGAGTTAGTATCTCCTATTAGTACAATATCTCCTTCCTTGATAACGTCCTCCTTCCGAGATTTAGAAAAACTCTTTAACTGGCCTAGATATTCCAGACGAAAGCGTTTCCTCAATTCTTGTCTTATCCTCTGACGATAAAGAAATCTACGATTCATTCTCTGCGAATCAATAAGATCTAAATCCGGGACTCCATTCTCTTTTATTTCTTGTAAGAACACTGCTGGTGTGAGAGCAACAAGGTCCTCCTGATCTTCTGACAAATAAGTCAATGGTCTAGAATTGATCACACTTTCAGAGTCGCATACTACAGTATAAAGTTCTTCGTAAATTAGGCAAGCTTTTCCTAGGACTCTTCTGAGAATAATTTTTAGCATTCCTATAAGCCGTTCCCAGAACCCCCCCCCACCACCACCAAGGTGAGGAAGGTGGATTCAATTTCCAATTAATTTTCTTTAAACTCCCATAATCTTTCACTTTCTTCCAATCAATGTTCTTAAGTTCATTAGATGTTCCAACCAAATTCTTTCCATTATCTGAATAAATAGTGAAACTCTACGTGAAATAAATCTTCTGAGAGCGAGTATGAAGCTCTCGGTAGGCAAAGAGTTAACGAGTTCCATATGTACTGCGCGAAAAACTGCACAAGTGAACAGCACAATCCAGGATTTTGTCCGATCTCTTAGAAAAAGTGGTCCGCATAGGTCCACGCCAGTTATTTCAAAAATCTGTGCTTCTCTAACTCTATCCTCAGGTAGTGGTGGACTAAGTGTTGTGAGAGGTTTAACAGTGAATCTTTTGCAGATGATGCATTCACTCAACACTCTCCTGACAGTTTTTCTGCTTTTTAAAATCCAATAATTTTCACGCAACGCAGACATCACTGTTTGTACTCCAGCATGTAAAAGTTCTATATGCTTTTGTATAATCAACTTCGTCACAATAGGATGTCGGGAAGGAAGAACTATAGGATAGCGTATGGATTCAACGTCTTTTCTCATTATTATCTTCGATTTTATTCTGATTATTCCATCCGAATCTACTAGAGTTTGCATTTGTGATACTAAGGATTTAGCATCGTTTGAAAAGCTTTGTTTTTGTACTATTTTCAATACTTTTCTTTCAGCTGCATCCGTTTCTTGAGTGATTAATTCTCCAAAGTCTCTGTCATTCCTTTGTTTTTCTAAGATTATGGTAAAATCGATAAATCCATGCTGTGACTCTTATTATCTTCTTAAACGATGAAATTTCAGAATAATAATCCATTTCTTTTGGTTCATGATTGATTGTAGAAGCAACAGTTCTCTTTCTTTCCGAATCAATTATTGCACGATCCGGGCATGCTTCAGATAATGGCCATTCTTCACGAGGTTTGTTCAGCCAACTTGGACCCTCCCACCATAACGATGCAATAAGTTCTACTACACCACATTCTCTAGAAGGGAGGTCATCTGGATTCAGAATTCCTGGACTATGTTTCCAATCTTCGGGGTTGGTCAATCGACGTATTTCTTGTACCCTGTTGTTCACAAAGGTGCCCCAATTTTCTTTGCGCTTTATCCAATAAAGAGCATTTACAGAGTCCGACCAGCAATAAATAGGTACATTCTCCAGTCCTAAATCAATCTTCGTAGTATTTATGAGTCTAGATCCAATAGTACATGCAAGAAGCTCTAATCTTGGTATAGTGATTGGTTTTATTGAGGCAACTGTAGCACGGGCTTGTACAAGATGACATGTTATTGCTCCACCAACTTCAGTTCTTAAAAATACACAACTCGCGTAGGCGGCCTTACTTGCATCGCAAAATACATGCAGTGATAAATCACTGTTAGGGGAAAGTTCCTTGGATATGCATCTAGGAATTTCTAAATTATTTAAGCATTTTAAATGTTCCTTCCATCTTTCGAATTTTCTTGATATTGATAAAGATAATTCTGTGTCCCAAGAAACTCCCAATTTCCAACATTCTTGCAATAATATTTTTGGTTCTAAAGTAACAGGACAAGTGAACCCGATTGGGTCAAAGATACGGTGCACAGCTGAGAGTATTTTGCGTTTCGTTACGGGGATTTCATTGATTTTCGAGTTTTCTTCCCAATTAACAGATAATGTGTCTTTGTCAGGCTTCCAAATTAAACCCAAAACAGGAACTTTCTTCCCTTCTTCCAATAGAGTACCTTTTTCTGCTTCAGAAACACCTGTATGTACCCAACCACGTAGGTTGAATTTGGCGAGGCTCAAAATTTCTTTAGATTCAAGCATAAATCTTTCTATGTCTTCTGCATTATCTACACTCGTCAAACAGTTATCCACATAAAACGATTCTAATAACTTCTGCGCTGTAAGTTGCAGATGCCCTGAGACCTGTTTCAAATGAAATTCCAGAGTCGCTCCAAGAAGAAAAGGACTGCTAGTGATCCCGAACACAACTCTCTTATGTTGATAAATATTGGTTTTCCCCTTATCGCCATTCTCCCACCACAAAAATCTCAGAAAAGGTCTATCCTTTTCTTGAAGACCTATCTGCAAAAAGCCTTTCTCAATATCTGCTGTTATGCCAGACTTGCGGAGCCGAAATTTATTGACGATTGTTGGAATTAGTTCTACCATATTTGGTCCTTTTTCGAGACATTCATTTATCGAAGAAGAATTCTTTTCTTTCGCCGATCCATCAAACACCGGTCTAATTTTGGTAGTGGAATTATCTTTATATACAGGATGGTGCGGTAGATAGTGTTCATTCTTCTTATCTGCAACGTTCTGAACTTCTTCAATAATATTTTCGTTCTGCCAACTGTGAAAAACTGCTTCATATTTTCCTAAATTCTTGCTACGTTCTAAGGATCTAACACAATTTTTCAATCTTCTTTCAGCCAAGTTTCTACAGTTTGATAGAAATGGATGACCTTGAATCCAAGGTAAACTAACAACATATCTCACATCTGCCTCTCTTGTGACATGTCTTGCAAAATGATCTTTAGCAGCCTCTTCTAATTCAATTCTAGTCTTTTTCTCAAAAGGATCTTTAATTCCGAGAACATCTAAACTCCAAAGATCTTTGATACAGTTGTCACTAACATGTAAAGACAAAAGCACATTGGAATGCCTTTCCTTTTCCATTTTCATTTTTCCCATAACTGTCCAGCCCAAATGTGTGTTTACAGCCACTAATCCTCCCTTTAAATGTTTGACCTCGTCTCCTATTAGCAAATTTCCTATTATGTCTGCATATGTATTTCATTTGGTTCCCTTTCAAACAAGCAACAATTCTCATTCACGGAAGCGTCACTGACGAAAATTCCATATTCCTTCAATTCATTAATCAATTCCGAATCCTTTAATTTTGGGATGGGTGTACATATTCTTTTTTGATCCATTACTTCTACTTTGCAGAAATAGGAATTAAAAACATCACTCAAGGTCACAACATATTTTTTGTTTTGTGTTTTTCATTACGTTCTATTCCCCCAAAGAGTCCATGAAATGTTGTTTCCTGTCCCACGCATTTTAAATTTAGTTGTTCGGCAATAAATTTAGTTACGTAACTCTTCTGACTTCCGGTATCGAGAATTGTTCTTACTTTTTTGCCTTTTATACACACAATTAATGTTTGCAAAAATACTTCTTTTGATTTAGAATTATTGGAAAGTATAGTATTTTCATCAGTTATAAGTTTTTTTCAATATTTTCTTTTGATGAGTCATCGCTAGAAAAACATAATATATCGTGGTGTCTTTTTCCACATAAAGAACATAAATTGTTTATATAATTTCACTGTTACAAGATAGATGACGAGCAATTCGGAGACATTTAAAACAAGCACCCAGTTTCATCAAAATATCTTTTCCTTCATTTAAAGTTTTCTGTTTCGCCCAAGGACAAATCGCGGTTTGGTGTGACTCGTGTTTACAGAAAAGGCATGATTCATTCGCATTTTTCTCATTTGAACTTGCAATAAAATTCGCCGCAGTTGGAGCAGGGAAGGGTTGCTTTCGAAACGATGAATTAATTTTTTGTGAGTTATGTTTATAATTTTCAGATTTGAATCGGTTGAAGCTAGGTTGGATTTTTTGACTGTGCGGAATGTATTGGGTTGAAATTGAAGATTCAGTTCTTTCTCTAGCGCTAATTTGTTTATTCAAAAAATTTCAATAATTCGTCAAGTTTATACTCTGAGCCGTCTGTTTCTTTATTGAATTCGAGAACTAAATCAGAGGGGGTAAGCAATTTAAAATTAATGGACAGAGTACATTACTAAAACTTTCAAATGAAACATCTAAAGACTAAACTTCTTATTTGCGTTTGACACATATAAAAAAATTGGCGCAATACTTTAGTATCATCCGAACGTTTTAACGGAGTTACACTCAATAATTTTTGCATATGAGAGTTGATTATAGCATCTTTTCTTCCAAATCGATCTTTTAATATTTCTTCAGCTTTCGCATAATTTTCTGCCGTGATGGCAAAACCTTCCACTGTCGCTAAAGCAGAAGAACCTAATAAACCCTTTAAATAGGTAAATTTGTCAATCGAATTTAGAGAATTATTGTCATGAATTGCGGTTTTAAAAGAGTTCCAAAATGAGAGCCATTGATTAATTTCACCATAAAATTTGGGAATAATTAATTTTGGTAGTTTTACCTTTATTGGTTCTATTAATTTTGATTCTTCAGTTGTTTCGCATGAGTCAGAATCTGACTTAAATTTATTATTCTTTCCTAGTTGTTTCTTGGCTCGAAATCGCCAAGTTACGATTTTATCAAAATATTGTTCTACGGCTTCTATTTCTTTATCGATCTCTGTAGGTGAGTACAGGGGTTCACATTCTTTATCTACAATCTTTTGTTTTAAATGTTCTAATAATTCTTCGACTGCTATATCATCCGGTTCAGTTTTTTGTAATTCTTTTTCTAACTGCGAAATGCATTTTGTTACAGCGGTTCTTAGTACGGCTCGTTTCTTTTTTGTAACAATTCCTGCGTCTTCGGTCATTATTAATTTTTATTATTGATTCACAAAAATTTCTAAATTTCAAATATTCTTAAACTCTCACGCTCTCTGATCCCGGCAGGGATGTCATTTTAATTATGTCAATAATTAATTCTTAGGCTTAACTTCGATTAAGAAAATAGTCAAGCTTACCTCAATTCACATCGGGCAGAGAGCAGTCGTGAGATGTTCCTAGAATTCAAAATAATGTTCTACGGCTTCTATTTCTTTATCGATCTCTGTAGGTAAGTACAGGGGTTCACATTCTTTATCTACAATCTTTAAACATTCAAATTTTTGTTGTAAATCTTCTAACAATTCTTCGACTGCTATATTATCCGGTTCAGTTTTTTGTAATTCTTTTTCTAACTGCGAAATGCATTTTGTTACAGCGGTTCTTAGTACGGCTCGTTTCTTTTTTGTAACAATTCCTGCGTCTTCGGTCATTATTAATTTATATTATTGATTCACAAAAATTTCTAAATTTCAAATATTCTTAAACTCTCACGCTCTCTGATCCCGGCAGGGATGCCATTTAATTATGTCAATAATTAATTCTTAGGCTTAACTTCGATTAAGAAAATAGTCAAGCTTACCTCAATTCACATCGGGCAGAGAGCAGTCGTGAGATGTTCCTAGAATTCAAAATAGTAACAAAAAAGTTCAGGTAAAAATTCCAAGAAGTAAAACCACACTTAAAGTAACGAGCGAGCCGACCGTAGTTGATAGATAGAAGCTTGCATTTGTGATACTAGGATAAAGAAAAAGAAGTGTGCGTGTTTTACTGCGAATACATCTAAAAATTATAAAAAAATATATTTTGAAAGAAAAGTTACGTGGTATATACACTCTGTAGTATACGACAAAATACAGGACGCTCTAGTAAATTCATATTTTTTAAATGTAAACAATATTTATAACATATTGTTACGAATTTAGTCTTATTCTAATTGTTTCTACTCATTTGTGTTCATTTTTACAGTTTAATTTGTCGTATCTAATGTGATTTCAACCCTGTTTACCTGTAATATCATTTCCACTGCATTGCACGGCCCCCATGCTTTAACATTGATTTAAATGGTAAACTCGCCAAATATTGCAGCTAGCGCCAAGTTGGCGACGGATTTGGCGACTTAATTTTTGGCGCCAAATTTGGCGATATATCGCCAAATGTGGGCGATAAGCTTGGCGACCATGGCAACCCTGCTCCTAATAACCCTGTCTGGCAACCCTATCGCGGTATTGTAACACTATTGTATTGAATGTATTACTGTATTGAGCTTTTCTCGTACGTTCCGGATTTTGCTAGACCTTTCTATTTCTCGATTATTCTGGCAAGTGCAAGAGGTTTCTGACCGGAAGGTATAAAAAGGCCCGGGCCGGCTAGTCAGTTAGTCAGATCTCAGCTTTCATGCAAGTGATACCTCTCTGAGCTAGAAAGAGAGACGATTGCATAGTGCGTGTGTTATTGCTTTTATTGAGTTATTATTTTTGTGCTGAGTGTTTACTATTGCTTTTGTTAGTGTATTACATCTATGTTATCAGTATTTTCATCGATTGTACGTGACTTTCTCGAACTGTTCTACAATTTGTGGAGGACTGTTTTGGCCAAGAATAAAATTGTTTTGGATCCCGCTCTTCGGCTTCAATCATTTCGTACCCCCGAAAACGCAACAATATATTTAAACTAAATTTAAAAAAGTAATGTTAAAGAAATTAAATCAATTCCTATCTAGGTCAACGAAGAAAAATTTTATTTTAGTTCCTTTTTATTAAATAATTATAATTAATATAAATATGTGCATACTTATGACAGAATCAAAATATTAAGCAGCAAAGCGCCTTTTAAATTAACATTCAAAACTTTTTAACCATATTAAATTTGTTATTACATTTTTTAATAAAATTATATAATAGGTAAGAACCTTTATCTTAAAAAAATGTAAAATACAAACTGACGCCTAACTAGAATATATGGTTATTCAAATTAACTTAAATCTTCATTACAAATTTAACAAAGGCTATTTTATCCAATGGTGCTGCCATCTAGAGGAATAATATAGAGTGAAACATATTTCCTAAACTATAATTAATTAATTAAATCTAATTAATGAAATAATACATTTGAAAAAAAAACTGCATTAACATTGTGTCCTCCACTCTAAATTTTTAAAAAATGTATTTGAACTTGAATGGATGAATAAAAAGTATTTTAATAACGATTGAAAATTTGAACAATATATATAAATATATATTGGGAGAATGTGAACTATAATAGTACGAATTGAATAAGCTTACATATAAATTAAATCCAAAAGAATTTTTAAACTGAGTCACATTTTAAAGAAGTAACTAAAAAAAAAGATTTTGAAAACTGAATCCATAATAAATAATTTATCTTCATACCACATTCACAAATGTGAACAGAAGCACATTCAAAAAGGTCACGTTTTGTCCCACATTTTACTTGATTAAAAATCAATATTAGTTGACATAAATACCAGAAAATTTTCACACAATTTTTTAAACTTCTCATAACTAACAGCAAACTACTTAAATGAAAATCGCTCAAATTCTGTGTCTCTGTAATATGTGTTTTTTACACACACACAATGGAAAAAAGATAAGGTCTTTTTATCCTATACCTAACATACTAAAAATTCTTATAAATTTTTGAAAAATTATATTTGTAAAATCATGTCAGGTGATAATTTTTATGGTGTTATTTAAACAGGCTTGAATAAATTTGTGAAAATTATGCAAACATTTTATAACTGGGCATTATAATATTTATTTCATATACTAACACATGAAATAGAGTGATAATAACATCCTCAATAAGCTTTTGTGAAATTTCCAAAAAAGTAATGGTAATTTACACACAATAGCTCATGGAAGGTAAAACTAAAATGGGATATTGAAAGTAAAATGAAGCACTCTTTATTCATTTTTTTTTTTGTAGTTTCCGCATAAAGTGATTAATTATGCATATCCTGTTTTACAAGTAAATTTCAAATGAAGAAGCGCAAAAAAATTAACCGAGGAATGAAATTGAGTAAAAATGAAAGGGTCGTTTTTTATATTATAATAATTTGATGTACAGTCATCCGTTTAAAAAAGTGGACACCATAAATTTAACAAATATAAAATATATTATAATGTACTGTAAAACGTAACTATTCCTTTTGATGATCATTTTGATTTATGATCTTATATCATTATACTTTTGTCAAATTGGAGGTAAATAATAGTATATAAATGTGAAAAAATATTTTTTTAACAATATGAGGAACAATAGTTACTAGAATCAAAAGAGATCAATGTGAAAAGAAAATGTTTTTAATAAAATTGTGGAAATTTGTAAAAAGAAAGAGAAAATAATTCTTTAAAAATAGTTATAGTTACATTCTACTGTAAAGTAATAAGAAAATGGTAAAAGTTATCTACATCCAGCAGTTTCCGCTATATCCCGCAGTTTCCGCTACATCCCGCTGCAAAGAGGAACAAAAGCTTGGCTTTACGTTAAAGACTAAGCTTTCAGATAACATGGAAAGGATAACACGTGGTGTCAATAACATTGATAGAACCATGTCGAGTATCTACATTTTTAATGCATGCCGTGTAATCAAGGTTTCACACAAAGAACACTTGCAAAGTAAGCAAATAAAGCTTGAAATTTTTCTGTATCCTTTCAAAATAAATTTCCTTTTTGCTGTACTCGTGCTAGTTCAATGAATACTAATGAGTTACTATAGCTCAGGTGTGTCGAATCTTTATGGATCAACGTGGCATTTTTTCTAAAGAAATATTCAATGAGATATAGACGTGCCATCAAATGATTTTGACTTGTGATTACTGAGAAAATAATAAAATTAAATACTAACAACACTAAAAACACTTCATTTGCTACGAAAAAATTCTGCATTTTGTACTTTATAGTAGTAAATGTTTTAGTTTTACGTGTAATTCAAATTAAAGTATTAGTGCGATTTTTGCTGTTGCAGATTAGATGAAAAATAACTTATATTATGATTGTAAGATGTTACTTCTAGCAGAATGACTGCTGAATTGGAGTCAACTGCCAAATGGTTTCTAAGCCAGACTTTAATGTTATTCATTTCTGAAAATAATGACTCGCAGGCATAGGTAGATGAAAATAATGGATAAAACAACATGAACCAGCTTCTTTAAACAGTTAAATGTGTCTGGAATTCGATTCCATGTTTCTAAAATTCCATTACTCGCATGTTTACTTATATTGCTTGTTAATATTTCTTTTTAACACACACACACACACAATCGAATTTAACTTTCTCCCTGTTTTTATCAACAATTGTTTTGATCCATCTTGAAGTATAACGGTAAAAGAATCAGTTACATTCCTATTTTTTCAATGTCTAATCAATCAAATTGGGACAAGTTAGGTTTATTAAATGAAGTCATATTTAGGGGCAGAAAAAACTTGAGCGTTTCCGATAATTCTTTGATTTGAGAAAATCTCGCTAAAAACAGCGACCGATCACTCGCGTTTGTTTGTAATACTTCATGTTGAACTTTTTTTTTATCTTGAACTAAAATGCAATCCGTTTGGATCGGTAGCGTGCCCAAAATTTTATGTCGTGTGCCACCAATGGCACGTGTGCCATTGGTTCGCCAGCCCTGCTATAGCTCTTAAGAAGGGAATCACGAATATCCCTATATAATTAGACATTACTTAGTAGAAAATATTGGTTAATGCTATTTCATATTCCTTTTGAAATTCGTTTCGTAAAATTTTAGTACTTACGTAATAGCGTCTCCGTAGCCAAATTTGAGCCACGCGAATATTGCCATTTTCCACCAAATTCGGACTGATTGGTCTTTCTTTTCAGATAAAACCTGCACAAGAATCTTTTTTAATCTACCCCTGAACTAGAAGATCGTTCTCCATTCGAACAAGAATCAAGCATTTCCCCTCATCTAAGTGGGCTCGAATGCAAAATTCTGACATTCAGCTGGTTAGAAAGGGGTTTGTCAGATTTGTGGTTTGAAGTGAGTAGTTATGAAATCCCGGAGTAGTAGAGGATGACTGAAAAGACTATTGTGCTGTTATGATTATGAGCGACTTGGTTATGGAAAGCATTAGAAAGGGTTCTGATTCTCTCGTATTTAGTTTGGATGTTTCTCAGTGGAGGTAATTTCTTAAGATGTGATCGAGACGTTCAGTATGAACCTGAGCACCCCTAACTACTGGATCTGGAAGCCTATGTATTAATTTGGAGCCTACTGAGATGGGCTGCGGCTGCAATACAACAGATTTGGCAGGCTTATGGGAATATCTGCACATGGAAATGGATATAATTTGCTCTGTTACTATTCAGCAAAAGTTTAGATTTGCAGCTGTAAAGGGGTAGGAGGGCTTGGAGAGATCTTTTGAACTTCAGGTAATCTTGGTTAAGTGATTTTTGAAGGAGAACTTGGAGTCTCGCTTCAGCAAAGTCCTACTAAATCCATTTGTGAAACACCACGTGAATTTCAAATATAGCAAATAAGTTTGGTAAGAATTCTTCATAGAAGACTTATGTTGAATTCTTATAAACTGCAAGACTTTTTAACAAATTAACGAACCCTTTGTGGGATCTGGATTACCACTTAAACACCCTCCAAGCTTCCGGGGGGCACACATTGCAATTTGCTATGGTAAATAGTCTTATAAAATATAATAAAACACACAATACCCCCATACAAACATATATGCAATTGTAATAGTTTGAGCAACACACACACACACATATATATATATACTAGAGGACCCGACAGACTTTGTCCTGTACACACATCTTAAATTCAAAAATAAAAGGTTTTTGAATATTCGATACTGCGATCATAGCGCCGTCTGCTGGATCCAATGTAAAATATTACAAGTTTAACAATTTATAAATAAAAAAGTAATTAAATAAACATTTCTAAACCGAATTAGAAATCCAAATCATTCTCGAGTCCACTGGAACAGACAAAAACTTTCATCAAAATCAGTCCAGCCGTTTAGGAGTTCAGTTGCATACACACGCACAGAAGAATTACATATATAAAGATTATTTGAAATGAGATATTAATTAAAAACGCTAAAAAACGTGAATCGTCTGCATTTTCGTAACAATAAAGACCGGGTTTGGCTGAAAATCAATTTTCGACGCCAACTTACGTCCTTTTAAATTCCTACTATTAGCGCACGATTTCTATACATATTTTATTTGTTTGTTTGTTTATTTATTTATATATCTTGGTGGAATTTTCAATCGTTAATAAAATACATTTTAAAGCGCTCAATTGAGCTGAAATGTAATGTACATGATTATTTTGGATGACAATACTATAATTTAATTATAATTAATAAAAATTAATTGATTAAAATTAATTATTTAAAAAATTACAAATACAGCCACGTTGGCGACTTAGCGACCCTTTTGGCGACTTATGTCAAAATTTGAAAAGGTTTTTTTTCTCACGTGTTAAAATATTTAGTTGAAAGGAAATTTTATTTTATAACAATAGCGTTGTTACAACAATGCAGGTGAATGTTGGGTTGTATTTTTTTGAAAGTTTTTAATTAATATCTTTTTAGCTAATTGCGATATTGGACCGAATTGCGAATCTAAACCATTCTCGAATTTACTTGAGCCCACACAAAAATTTCATCGAAATCGGTCCAGCCGTTTAGGAGGAGTTTAGTGACAAACACACGCACAGAAGATTTATATATATATATATATATATATATATATATATATATATATATATATATATATGGGTGTCAGGTTTTGAAAGTTTAACTTATAAATATTAATTGAATAATTAATAAAAAAGAGCAAACTCTTTGCAACCGCGTGTGAATCTTAGGGTGAATAAGCCTATTTTAAGGTATAGCGAGAGCACTGACGTAAATAAGAGAATAAACGAGATATAAGTTGGTGACTCCTTACTGTGGTGATGTCTTTTGTTCCGTCCAATTAGGCACCAAAGGGCCACCATGTGGGAATAGATAGATAGATAGATAGATAGACAGACAGATAGATAGATAGATAGATAGATAGATAGATAGATAGATAGATAGATAGATAGATAGATAGATAGATAGATAGACAGGTAGAGAGAGAGAGATGTAATTTCATTGTAAATACTTCTAAGACAATTTTACATAATTTGACATTAATTAATATCCTTTTACCTAGAAAAACTTATTTTTAGCCACCAAGAGAGATATTGCCTGAACTACTAATACAATAATTGGCTAATATAACTTTCCAAATTTCTTTATTATACAATTCCCGTCAGCTTTCTACAATACTGGGCCTAATTTCAAAAGTCATTCCGCGATTAAAAATTTTCCTTTAAAATCTTTTCAATAACATTGCCCCTGGATGGCTAGAATTATTCTTTGCTAAACTTTCATTAAACAATTAAATATGTTATTGCTGAAAATTTAAAAGAGAGAGGTGCCACCTCTATTGCTAACCCTCATCCATTCACTTTTTAAAACTATTCTCGAAAATGAAAAAGAACACTGCGTAAAAATACTTTTTTAAAAAAATTTCACTAAGTAATCAACACAAAAGGAAAGATTTCGGAATTCGAAAATCCTTGTAGAGAGTAAGCCAAAAGAAGTAGACTTGGTCACATATTTTCTTTCAGATGTCGTCCTCACACTTCGATACCATATGCTGTTGGAAAAAAGCTTTCCATTTCTATTCGAACTCACACCTTTGGTTCAACGGTTTCAAGGAAAAGGACGATCGAAAAAAATGATTCATATAAATCCGATTTCATCGGAGCGTTTGAGTACATTTTTAAATATGAATTTAAAAAAATATATATGATAACTTAATTTTTTTATAAAGAAAACATTATTTTTACAAAGCTTTGTTGCACGATTTCATTGTTCACATTAGTGTTGTGCGCAATACATCGAATCTATACCAGATTTTAAGCCACGTTCAGTGAAGCATTGCAAGATCAACATCTTAACGGCTGTAATATATTTTGCATTTCATCATTATCACTAATTGAAAATTGTTAAACCATGTTTTTCACGTATTTCTACAAAAAGTAGTCCAAGAATATCATGTTTAGAGATATAGATGGTCACGCTATTGGACTTTCTCTGTCCATCCATCGCATGGAACTTTTTTGCACTTCCAAACTTCAGTGTGGTTGTGCTCCTTTACGCAATACATGTATTGTAGGTATAAATTCAATAAACCTGGGTATATATATATATATGCAATTTGCGTTTGTTCTTGTGGTGAAGTCATTTTGAACAGAGAATGAAAGCAAAATTCCTTACTCAAAAAAATCTAAGAGAATATAACCATCACTTGGGAATAAGATTTATTGAGATTTTTGTTTACAGAGCATTCACCGTTCCTTTACGACAGAATATTGCGATAACTATTTTTTTAGCCAAGATTTCATTTTTTTTTTTTTTCAAATTATCATGATTTTGTCTAAAGCATTTTCTCTTCGCATAGAGACTGGTAAACATTGTTACTTATGTTGTTGTTGTTTATAATGCCACCTATCTGACGATGTCAGCTGGAGGTCCACGAAATTCATAGCGGTATAGGGCTAAGAGGGCCCTGTCATTTGCCGTAGCTTTGAGCTCCATAAAGGTGACATTAAGAGTTAGCTCTATTCCACCCCATTTGGTGAAAGAATACCCTGATTGGTGGTAAGGGGCATCCCACCTCTTTCCCTTCATCCAACCTCACGGGTGGATTTGTGGTTCGACGGCTATTTAGAATTGTAGCATTATAATCTATATAAGCCAGTAACAGCCTCCGGAATAAAGGGACCTCTTTTGTCTAGTGGTATGTTACATGCTTTCGAATCCGTAGGTCGCGAGTTCTATCGTCCTCATAGGGGACCCTGGCTGATTAAGAAAAGGCAACCTTCTGAGCTGTCGTGGTGCCATCTATCCGCAAAAAGAGCATCCAAAAACTCGTCAGATTCACTTGACGCTGCAACAAAGTCTTCTAACTCACTTGACGCAACTCCTTCAATTAACACGAACAACTGGGGGAGTGTGTAGTGGTATAATCTATATAAGTCAGTAACAGCGTCCCGTGACTGGTTCTATCCTTTGAATAAGCGCGCCACTTCTGAGTACCTCCATGCCGTAACGTCACTATACATTTACAATCGTCCATGGCTTCTCCGGGATTTGAATTTAGGCCCTACGGCGCAGCAGTCAGATTCACTAACCATTATACTGTATGGACGGCGTCCCTTACGCTGTTGAGTTAAGGAATATTACTATTCTTTATTTTCAAGCTGACAAAATCATAGTGATATAACATTCAAAACTCAAAGTAATCATCAGAAGCAATAATCCATTTCAATATATTAACATGGCGTTTCTCAAACTGTGGGGTTCATCCCCTTGGGGGCGTGATAACAATACGAGGGGCGCAAGCATATTAAAAATTCTAAAACAAAAGATTATTTTTTTTAAAGAAATACTAATTTGCTGAAAGTAAACAAAATACATTCTAACATAAAAAATAAGCTATACATTTACACTGATATAATACAAATGTATCAGTACTACACAATGTGTGTTTGATAATTAATTTAACAGTACTAAGTTAAGAAGAAAGATTAATAATTCCCAGGGACCCTATGGTCTTGTCATATACAAAATTATATTCACAAATTAACACTTATGATAATTTATACGAGTTATACGCAATTCCCGCAATTAAGTTAATTCGAGTTATGCAATTTAAAAGTTACGCAATTCCCTCAAAATGCCACCGGACACATTGTCAAGGTTCTTTTATTGCATTCCATAGCATTCGGAATAATTTTATGGATAGCAGTGCACAGAAAAGATTGTACTTTGGAAAGACGTATATATACGTCCGGGGAAAATGACGCTTCGGCTGAGAGAAACGCTTATCTACGCCGGGAGCACTTAAGAGGTTTAAGTCGTATTCTATCTTTAGTATCAAAGTACAGTGTAATTGAATTCAATACATTTTTATTGTATGGGGGGCGATGAAAATTATGATTGAATATTGGGTCGCAATTATTGAAAGTTTGAGAAGCACTGTGTTAACATAATTTTTATAGTTATTAAATTTATGCAATCCATTTCTTTTGAAGCCATGACTATGCATGAAATTAATAAGATATAAAAGAATGATTTTTTTGTCCATTTTTATTTATTTTGTGCTACTTCACTTGAAATTTGCTTAAAAAAAACAAGATGTGCGTGCACAGCTAATTTATGAATAAAAGTCATTCATTTCATTTTAAATCATATTTCACAGTTTTCCTTCCGTGATCTATTGTGTGTAAATTACCATCGCATTCCGAGCCTATCACAAAAGCTTATTATGTGGATATTATAACTATTCCATTTGTTACAATAAGCAAATCTTATAATGGCTATTTAGATACAATATGTGCAAAAGTTTCACAAATTTGTCTAAACCTGTTTAAATAATAAACAAGTAGTACGGTACTCTTACACAATTACTTCACAAAAGGTATCACCTGACACTATTTTAGACATAGATTTCTTTTAAAAAACATTTTTTTTTAGCTTATTAATTTTAGGATAAAAGGACCTGATCGCTTTTGCAATGTGCGAAAAACACATATTACAGAAAGACTCATAATAGTTTCAGCGAATTTCATTTCAGTAACTTGTGTGTTGATGATGAGAAATTTAAAATTTTGTGTGAGAATTTTCTGGTATTTATATCAAATTGTTCTGATATTCAATCAAGTGGAATGTGGAACAAAACGTGACCTTTTTGATTGTATTTCTGTTCACGTTTGTAAATGTGGTATGAATAAGTTCTTTTATTATGAATTCTATTTTCAAAATATATTGTTCTTAGTGAAATCTTTAAAACAACTTCTTTTTTTTTTTAGATTTAATATATATGCAAGCTGTTTTTATTTGCTTTAAAACGCATCTTACACAAATCTTCTTTACATTTTAAAAATATTATTTTATTAGAACCTCCTGTATATTACGTATATTCCGATGTATTATATATATATATATATATATATATATATATATATATATATATATATATATATATATATATATATATTGTTGAAAAATTTTATGAAAAAAGGTACTGGTTTTAGACTGATGATCACAAAAAATAAATCTAACGATATGAAACAAATCATAAATGATTTAGATAAATTCTACCTTAAAATTGCAATTAAATATGGAATGCCGATTGAAGCTTTCAATCAATTTAGATCTTATGTAGCAACAGAAATTCGGAAATTATATTTCAGTGTTGAAATTGAAATTATGTATAAAGGTCTTAAATCTTCAATAGAAAATATCCAAAATGACTTCGTGATTACATATGTTGTTAAGGTCTCTGCTAATTATGCCATAATCTGTAAATATTTTTACAGTAAATTATTAAGTAATCATATTTTAAATAATAATTCATTTCAAAAATCAATTCTCAATAATAGAGAAGATGATAATCGTCTTTTAGCTTTGAAGAAAAGACTGCATATTCATCTAAATAATATTAAGTATCCAAGCACTTTTTTAACACGAAAATTTCATAAAATCCCTATAAGATTCCGTAGTATCAGATAACGGATACAATACATATATCACGAAGTCTGGGAAGATCTTACAATGTCTTCTTCAAAATTTAATTGATAACTTACAAAACACGACAATAATTAAAAATAGCTTAGAGATTGCTAGAGTTACTAAGGATATGTTATTTTTTTCTATGCATGGCTTTGATTTTGAGGACCTTTTTAATTCTATAGATATTGACGATATGATTAAGGTTCTACAGTTAATTTATGATAAATATGAATTATATACTTCACTGAAAAAAGAAAAGTTTGATATTCTTGTTAACCTCGTTTTAAAAGAAAATTTCAGTGCGTTTTTGATCAGAATCTTTATAAACAGATCAAAGAATTACCTCAGGGTGGTCCAGCTAGTAATTGTTTAGCGAACCTATATTTACATTTTTTTGAAATTGATCGTGTTGTAAATGATTGCATTGATTTATCGTTATATAGATGATCTAATAATTTTTGGTAAAAACAGTGAATACAAACCAAATATTACGTTCTACCCTGACTATCTCAACCTCCTTAAAACTTACTTTAACTCTAATATGGTAAAATTCTTGGATTTAGACTTGTAACTTATTAACAATAATGTAGTCAGTAACATTTTTGACAAAAAAAGATTCTCTTAAGTTCCATATAATTAAAATTCCCGTATGGAATAGTAACTTGCATTTGCAAATTTACAGAAATATCATTTTGAATTTTTTATTTAGAAATGATAACTTAACTACCCACAAAATAGATAAATTCAATAATATAAAAAAAATTTCAATGTTGTTTAGATCATGAATGCCCTTTTAATTTCTTAAGAACTATCACAAATACATTAACCGTCTTGCTACTTCTAATTCCAAATCCACCACACAACAATAGGATTTCAAAGTCAGCATGTTAGTGATCTTGCTGTAAAGATTATTAAACGCTCATATCACAGTTTACATCTTTTCTACACACATCTTGAACATCTTACACATTTTTGACAACCAACCAAATTAGAGTCTAGCAAATTTACATTTTTGACAATCAAACAATTCGAAGCCTACCATATTTTATTGTCATCTTTCTTGGTATCTATCTTTGATAGCTGATTTAAAAGTTAGTTTAAATGATGCGTTGGTATCCTAAAAATCACAAACCTATCGTTTTTTTTTTTCATTTAATCTTATTCTTTGCATTATTATCTTTCGATTCAGACACTTGTGCATGTCAGAAAGTTAGAAGTTGAATAAAACTCTTTGAAAACAAATTTTCAGTCACACCCCTTTTTGAAAAAAAAAAAAAAAAAAAAGCTAAAAAATTTCTTGATAAAAAAAAATCTATTTTATAAATAGAAATAATATCTATAAAAAAAGAATTGTAGTATTAAAAGCAGAATATTTCTTAGGCGATACAATAATGTAATTTTTTTGAAATGTGTGCATGTAAAATTTTTAAATTAAGGCATTTTATATTAATAATTTTATAATTTCAGTTCTTATTCCTGATATATTTTCATACAGATGTTTACATTTTCAATATTATAAGAAGAAAAACAGCTAAAATTTCTTCGTGACAGAAAAAATTTTTAACGTTTTTCTTGAACCTCTTTGGATATTTAGTACTCTCTAAAACGTTGATCCTTTTATAAAAATGTGTTTGAAAAAATATGAAAATGCAATTATTTTAAAGAAAAAAATTGTATAACTAATATCTTAAAGTGGTATGTTTTTAATTAAGCTCAATAATTATTTTTTCAACGAATTATAAACTTTAAACTGGTTTCTCAGTTTGTGTTTTTCGAAACGTTAGGGC
Source organism: Trichonephila clavipes (assembly GCA_019973935.1). Lineage (NCBI taxonomy): Eukaryota > Metazoa > Arthropoda > Arachnida > Araneae > Nephilidae > Trichonephila > Trichonephila clavipes. The sequence goes on along the minus strand of BMAU01009159.1, from coordinate 103,846 downwards.
ATTCAAAATGCTATTTTTTATTTACCAATCACTTCCATCTTTTTTCCTGCGTGTTAAAAATAAAGCATGTAAAAAATTAGGGTTCCGTTTCTATAAACTGAATATTTTTTTTCTTAAAAAAAAAAATCAAATGTAAGACATGTTGGCTTTTTCGTTGATTTTTAACCTATATCAACATTTTATTTTTTTCTCAAAAACGAATGGTTATTCTAAAATTTTTTATGAATTAAGAATATTATAAAAATTCAGGTCAAAAATATAATTTTTACAAAATGAGCTTTTTTTTCAAAATTTTCTTCAAAAATTTAAATTTTTAAAATTTTTAATATATGAAAATTTTCATCTGGTAAATTTTCTTGAATAGAAACATTGTATAAAATGTTAAAATATAATTTTTAAAAATACAAAATAAAGAAGTTTGCTCAAAGGGTGCCAAGTCTCCTTAAATGATGCGTTTATGTATATTCGAATTTTTTAACTGAAAATTGATTTTTATTAATTTCAAGACGCTTCGTTCTCTTGGAAAAAGCTCTGTGTGTAAAGAAATTTTGTTAAATTCTTTTTTGAGAAATACTTTTCTTACGTAATTGTTTTTGGATTTTTCTATTTTTCTACTTTTCTTACGTAATTTTTTTGGGGATTTTTCTGCATTAAGAGTCTGGGAGAGTTTGTTGCAGTGTAGTAGTCAGTGATTTTATCATACTCTTTGTGAGTTTTTACATACTTTGAATTTTTGTTTATTTTATTTGGTTTTCCTACCGAGTTGCAAAGGTTGGTGCCTTCAAACTAGTTTAACCCCACTTATTCGGTCCAAAGTCCGAAATTGCTTTCTGACTCACTGGGTTCTTTTTTGTAGTTCCTTTTTTGTATTTTTCTATAAATTCGTTCTTCATGTTTAGCTTTTATATATTTATTACGTTTTTTCTTGTTAAGTTCATCATCTATTACATCTTGTTTTTGATATATTACACAAATTTTTTTCATCTATATATATATACGAGAGATGAACATTCAGCAATCAAAATCGAAAAACACATAGACATTAAGCAAACCACACAATTAAGGACACCTGAGCATTTGAAATTAAAAAAAATGGATGCTTCAGTATTACAAACATTGCTGACTTAGGGCAGCTTATATATAAAATAATTTATATAAGACAGTGGGGGTTGAACATATTTAGCGGCTAGCCAACCTTTCCCCTTTATGTTAAAAATACTGAGCAAAAACCTGTTGAAAATAATGGATAGGAATATCTAAATCCATTACAATATAGAGGTAACTTACCTAAAAATTGCACTTAAAAATGCGCAGCCCACGCTGAATCTGAGTGCAGTAAATAAGTTATTGCCAGATTCTGGACCCAAATGCAGATTCAAAGCATTTGGATGGCTGAAATGTAGCACTTAACAAAAGTATTAAAAAGGATAAAAATTAAAAATTAAAAAGAGAGTTTACACACTACTAGTTACACAAGTTATATATGAATAAAATAATGAAGATTAATTTTTCTCTAATATTAGAATAAGGAGTTAACTATAACTGGGAAAACTAAAAATATATGGTTCAAATATGCACCGTTTTGTTGTATAATTTGTTGTCATTTTAAAGGTAGCATCATAATGCCTCTCTCATAGAAGCCTTGGCCCTTATTGTCAAAAATTTCTAGTAATTGATTTTCACAATATTCTCTTGGTCCCAATTTTTTATCACTCAGGAAGTTTTGCAATGCGAGAAAAAGATGATAATCACTTGGTGCCGGTTCCGGACTATATGGTGGATGCATTAAAACTTCCCAACCTAGCACCGAGAGTTTCTGGCGAGTCACTACAGAAGTGTGTGACCTGGCATTGTGTGTGTCCTGATGGAACACAACACCTCTTCTGTTTGACAATTCTGGCTATTTCTAGTCTATCGCTAGCTTCAAACGGTCCTTTTGTTGACAGTATAGATCTAAACTTAGTGTTTGGCCATGCGGAAGCAACTCTTAAAAAATATTCCTTTCCAACCCCAGTACAGTACATCCCAGTACCTCCACACAGTAGAATCTTCCTGGCCGTTAGTCTTAGTTTGGCCACCGTTTAAGCTGCTTCACCGCACTTTGACCACGATCGTTTTCGTACAATATTGTAGTATGTGTCCCCCGTCATCCCCTCATCCCCCGTCACCATCCGTTTAAGAAATGGGTCGATTTCTTTCCATTTGGACGAGGCTTCGAAGATGGAAATTTGATCCATCCTGTTTTTTGGTGTTAATTGGTGTGGTCCCCAAACAAGGAGCTTCTTTTTGAATCCAACTTTGCGCAAATGGTTTAAAACTGTTTAATGGTTGATCTTTTCCTCCTGGGCGATGCTACATGTCGGTCAGCTTCGATTATTTCTGTGATTTTATCGACATTTTCGACAACGGGCCTGCCTGTGCGAGGTGCATCTTTAACATCAAAAATACCTGAACGGAACGGAATCGACGAAATCAAAATTGCACGTAACTAGCTGTTACAGTACCGACACCATAAACACTATTCGCAATTTCAGCCATCTGGCTTGCATTTTCGCCTTTATGAAAGAAAAACTGTAAACTGAACCGAATTTTCTCTTTGTTGACTTCCATTTTTAGATACCTTTAACTCTCAAGTAAATGGACCAAACAAAAAATAGCAAAAGTGTGAAGTTTTTTAGGGTGAAATGTCATCTTGACAATGAGCATAAATTTGAAATTGTTTGATCGATACTTCACGAGATATCGACACTACAGCCAGCAACTGAAAAAATAGTAGACTTCTTTTTCTTCAACCTAATACATATATATATATATTTAATGTGAATACCCATACTTTTAAACTAATTTTTTTAGTTGCCGTATAAAGTGCGCCCTTTTTCTTACAAAGAAACCTGAAAAACACCAAACTCTTTTTTTTACGCGGTAGATCAGTGCTTCTCAAACACTCACTGTTTGCGACCCAATATTTAATCATAATTTTCATCGCCCCCACCTCTAAGCAACAACAATGTATTGTATTCAATAACACTATACTTTGACGGTAAAGCTACAACATAAGTTTAACCTTCTAAGTGCCACCGACGTATATAAACGTCTCGCTCAGCCAAAGCGTTAATTGCCCCGATCGTATATATATGTCTTTTCGAAGTACGATCTTTTCTGCGTATTGCTATTCATGAAATTTTTCCGAAGGCTTTGGAAGCAGTAAAAATAGATTGACAGGGTTTGCGAAGGATTTACTAATTTCATAGGATTTGCTTATTTTTATTCCTTTTCTCTTCCCCCCCAATACATCCCATACGCTCTCTTAGGGGAAAACGATGGCATTGGGGAGCGTGTTGTGTAACATTTAATCGGCGGTTAAGTGGTTTATTAAAAACTGTACAAATTATCAAGATAAATGTTGATTTTTTTTATATAATTTTTATCTGACTATCTCATGGGGTCACTGTTAATGATTAAACTTGTTCTTAATTTAGTATTTTTAAATTAATTATAAAATACATTGTGTAATACTGATACATTTATAAGAGTATTATATAAGTGTAAATGTGTATTTTTAATTTTTTTATTATGCCAGAATGTATTTTTTGCTTGTTTATTTTCCACAATATAATAATTTTCTTAAATAATCTTTTGTTTTCGATTTTTCAATATGCTCGCGCCCCCCTCGTAGGGTAATCACGACCCCTAGGGGGCACCCCACAGTTTGAAAAACGCTGCGGTAGATACGTTTCTCATAAAACCGTTAAAAAAAGACGAGTAAAGCAAATTATACGCGATATATGCTAAATTTTGGGACATGCTCTGAATTGAAATCAGTGCCGCAACAGCACATGAAGGCTAAGGGTTACTGTTAGTTTACGTGACCCTAGGCGCTAGGGTGCATGTGCAGATGTTTCAGTCAAGTTGTCAGTCTGACGCGAAACCCTCAGTGTTCAGTTCCCAATCAAGCTTGGTATTCATATATCGATCTAATGAAGAGAAGAAAGGCTGAGTCGACCTTGCCCAGTGCGGGAATTGAAAGTTGGACCTGTGGTGCGGAAGCGCGATACACTAGCACTCGGCCACTGGGCTTCGGGATATGTTCTAGAAATTTAAGATGAAAAAACTATAAATGTTTTCAAATAACCGTGCAAAAAAGAAATACACGTTTCCTATTTATAAAACAAAAACAATTCATTTTTATAACAAAAAAAATTAAAATTAGTGCACAGTGAAAGTCTAGTTTAAAAATGCATGCAACATATAAAAATTAAAATTGAACTTGAGAATAAAACGACTAACTAACAACTATCCATCGCTATCTGATAACAAGCGTGCACGTTTATTACGAATTGGATAAAAATACTATCATCAGTAAATGTGTTTAGTAAATGTGTTTTTTTCTTTCTTTTTACAAAGGTGGTTATTAGCAGCTTTAATTTTGCTTTCCCAAGTTGCTAAGATTCGTTCTAAAACAAAAAAAAAATCATGTAAAAAAACATGTTGGTAAACCATGTTATTTCAGAATTGCGTAAAAAAAAAGACCGTGTAAAAAATAGCTTGGTGCATACATGTGTTATGCTCTTATATTTTGATAAAAACAGTCCACTTTAAGACATCAGGTCACAAAATACTTCACTTCACCGTAGTGCTCTTCTTCTTAGCAGACGGTACATTACTATAACCCAGAGGTTCCCAAACTATTCGTCTCATAGACCCCTAGCCATGTTTTTTGGTTTGGGTAGACCCCCCACCCCACCTGCTTATACCAAATATTGTATTTTTGCAAATTTATCAAAAATGTTTTTTTTTGACAGCTGGCATATAGCTTTTAATTTAAAGGATTTTAATTTCTAATTGTAGCGATATATATATATATATATATATATATATATATATATATATATATATATATATATATATATATATATATATATATATATATATGTATATATATATATATATATATAGAGAGAGATAGATAGATAGATATAGATATGGTATTTAAGATATCGGACTACGTTCGGAACCGTGATTTTGCAAAGCGGATAATGTATAATAGATAATAATAACGCCAATAATTATTTTGATGGATAACTTTCATGATATACCGTGTCACTTGGATTAGAATGTATGCATAAAAATTTTCAAGGATATTTTGACAAAAAAAATTTATTTAAATATAATATTTTAGCAAAAAATTGACTTAGAATAATCTTTTTTCCAAATGTTGTCCTTTTGTGAAAAATGCTTCTATTATAAAAATATTTTGCCTGTATATAGCTCAGACCTCTCTACGGAGGCTCAACTAGAATTTTTGAGATATGTAACTTAGAAGTGGGTTTATTCATATATATTACGACAACAGAGGGGAACAATTTTAAGAAAAAAACGCCAATAATTATATCAATTGGTGGTCACTCTGAAAATAATGTGAATTTTTCAAAAAATCTAGTTGAACCTCTGGAGAGAGGTCTGAGCTATATACAGGCAAAATATTATTATAATAGAACCATTTTTCACAAAAGGAGAACATTTCAAAAAAAAATTATTCTAAGTTAGTTTTTTGCCAAAATATTATATTTAAATAAATTTTTTTTGTCAAAATGTCTTTAAAGCAATTTTATGCATGTATTCTAATCTGAGTGACACTAAATATCATGAGAATTATCCATTTATGCACAAATAAATTTTTTTTTAAATCACGGTTCCGAACGTATTCGGATACCTTAACAGGTTTAATACCAAATTTTTTTGGTTAGTAGTGTTTATATATATATATATATTATATAGTGTTTATATATATATATATATATATATATATATATATATATATATATATATATATATATATATATATATATATATGTATATATATGTGTGTGTGTGTGTGTGTGTATTGGAAATTGTCAACTGCGCTGAACTTTGCCAATGTTTCGATCTGTAATCGCTGATATTGGGCACCCAGCACCTTCACCATCTTCCACAATATCCCTTTCTTCTAAAAACCGCTGATGTGCCCTTTAAACACGTGTGCAAGAGACTAAGTTTCATTTGCATAAGCCTCGGTTATTGTCTGAAATGCTTTTGTGGCTGATGACTTAAGTTTCACAAGAAACTTGATGTTGATTTGGTATTTTTCCTGCAGTATGCAGAATTGCGCGTATTCACTCAATGACGCAGTGCTTCCAAATGGCGTGATCGGTTCAGGAGAAACTGACCCCGTGGGTAGTGAAAGTGCGTGGGATGATGCCATCAAAACAGTTGCTACCAACTGTAATCTTTTTTTCAAGCTACACACTAAATCTTATTTTTTTTGTGTCACGCCTTGCGCATCACAAACATCGTTAGAGATTTTAATATTTTAATAGCAGATAAAATGTTTATATATTTATTCCTTCTGTCACTGGTTTCCAAAGATCTTTTTTTTTAATTTTTAAACTAACTAATCGATTGAAATTTGCAAAGGTTTGAGGAAAAATTGTTCTATTTCTAAAATCTTATGGTTTCTCTAATGGCCTCCTGAAATACAAACATGAAAGATCTATTTTATCCAATACAGAGTTTTCCTCTTTTATAGTAACCCCTCGACCAGTTTGCCCGTACGCTCTATCGGCACTCATATTTTCTTCTTTCTTTCTTTGATTTGCTTGTATTTTCAATTCTTACAGTGGGATTATTAGTGCAAGTGCTTTTTAAGGAATTCAGTGTTCACATTGCACTAAAACACTTCTCATTAGGTATTTTCTTTTTGGTGAAGGCGAGAATTTTTGTTTGAAGGCAGGAATTTAGATTCTTGAAAATTTTCGATAAGGAACAAGAATCGGCAAGACAATGTTCAGTTTGTTGCATCAGATGAAATGAAAATAGGAAGAAAATCCCAAAAGCCGATATATTGCAATATATTCGTCTTATATTGCCTCTATTGCAGTATAAGACGTTTCGTTAGAGCAGGGGTGGGCAGACTTTTCCAAGGTACGGGTTACTTCTAATTCTTTACTGTGTGTTGCGGTCCACTCAGTGTCAGTGGCGAACACAAGGGGGAGTCCATGGATACGCACCCTCTCTCATAGCCCTTGACTTTATTTCCTAGTTTGATTATAATCCCATGTATATAGTACGTAAAATTTAATCAAGTATTTATTATTAATAGTTTTTTTATTAATTAATGTAAATTATTTATTCAATAATTAGTTTTTTATTGTGTTTTATTCCCGAAAATCGACAAAATCAAAAGGAACATGATACAAGATTGGTGAACTTTTGATCTCGGACCCCCCTTGAAAAATTCCTGTGTGCGTTACTGGTGTGACGTTAATATTCACTCACTCGGAATAGAACTAGTGAGAAATTAGAACAATTGATATCGAGTTATTACGTTGTTATTACAATGGCCTTAATTTTCTCATAAATCAATTTATTTTTATGTTAAGAATTATTTTTTTTTTTTAGTTCGATTAAAAAACTATAAAAGCGTGTTTTAGTTTTTTTAAACTATAATTTTTATGAGACTAATTTCTTGTAAGTTTTAAAGAACCTTTTCAGCTTAGTAAATGTATGGAAAAGTTTTCAAAAAGAATTTATTTAAAGGATCTTCAACAATTTCAATACACTTATTTTATGATTTGTTTCACTCTCATTTTCGAATATTGAAAGAATCAAAATTTACTGAACAGAATGGGCCAAATTAGTTAGTAAAATTGAATGTAATCTATTTCAAGAATGCTTTTTAATTTTCAGTTTTGGAAATCTACTTAACTACTAATATTTAATGGATATTTTGTCTTATTAGTAATTGATCTACATTGTTTAAATTAGATTTATAAGTACCTATATATTATCACAACCTTTTGGTGACATTATTCCCGATTACCTGCAAAATTTTTTAAAAAAATGTTTGGCTGCGTATTGAGGTATAATACCAGAATGGTAAACTTTCAACCCTCGGCCCCCTCCCGCGAAAAATTCTTGTGAGCCTCTACCCAGTGTCATAGATATGGTGAGGCAAGGACAAAGTTATCAATATTTATTATAACTAAATAATAAATACGAGAGACGTGTACTTACCTACAGAATAAAATAAAAAAACTAACACTTTTTAAAACCGCGTTTAAAACAAAACGCAAAATACAAACATAATAAAAATAGCCAAATAATGTTTTTACTATCAAACAATTAAAAGTACATTAAAAAAATAGAACATTTTTATTTAAGGTTAGTTTTGGTTGTTATAGTCAGTAGAAGACTTGTAGTCAGCATACTGTTGGCCAAACTTGAATATTTCGGTATACAATTACAGTCACGGGGCTAACCTTCAGGCGGTCACCCCAAAATGCCTTGGCGGTCCACCAGTCTATCGCGATCGACGCAATACCCACCCCGGTATTACACTATTCTTCAAATTGTGTGCGCATATATATATGCACACACACAAAATCCTCAACCGTTTAAAAATGTGGTATAAACATGAAATTTTTTTGTATAAGTATGAGAGAAATTCTCTTAAGATATATGCAACATTCTTCAAAGCATGCTGATTGTACTTAGTAAAACCAAATGTGTAGGGAGTTTTACATTCTACATTTATAAAATAAAAAATAATGTTAAAACTTTAAAATTGAAAATTAAAATAAAATGCTTGTATTTTTTTTCCTGTATTAAATATTATGTTTAGATGCAATAAAAGAATCTGCATTTTTTTAAAGAATTTTGGGCAAAAAAATTGACCGTTTAGGAGATTAATATCAGAAAGAATAAAAATTGAACCTAATGTAGGCGTGCTATTTCTTTGTTGTAGATTTTCAGCACCTGGTATCTGCCGTCTAACCAATCGGTTTGAGCCATGTCGCTCAAGCAATCCATGTCGCTCCTCAGATTTGAGACATTCTCAAACAACCGATGCTTACTGTTGAGCTAGTTATCAATTCATATTAACATGGAAGATATGAATTGAAGAATAAGAGAGATATCAATTCAGATGACCTATTCATTAACAAAACCTGATGAGAAATTATAAGTTGAGACACCAATAGCTTTTAGCGAACTTTCATTGAAATGTTTATAAAAATGAGAATATAAATTTTTTTTTTGCTTGTTTCAGATCTATATGAGGAATACAACAAGTGCTATTGGAAAGGTCCACTTGAAGTAAGTTAATCTAAAAAAAATTAACGCTGTGTTGGTTTAAAAAACTTTACCTAATGATTTAAAAATATTGATTTGGATATAATAAGGAGGAAAATACGTTAATTCAAAAATATAACTTAAGAAGAATCATAAATATGTTAATATATTTTCAAAATGAAAAAAAATTAAAAATCTTGGAATTCGAAATAATAAAAGCTATAAAGTAATAAAGTACTGTGACAATAATTTAAACAAGTATAATATCCTTGAAATGTAAAAATCGAATAGAAATTATACAGGAATAATCGGATAGCTTTTACAAGCTATTAGTTCGATGCGTATGAAATATCGGATCTCATCCGATATAAGGTATTCGAATACGTTCGAAGCCGTGATTTTGAAAAAGCGCATAAATGGATGATTCCCATGATATTTAGTGTCACTTAGATTAGAATGCATGTATAAAATTGTTTTAAGAACATTTTGACAAAAACAATTATTAAAATACAATAACTCAGCAAAAAATTAACTTACGTAGAATGACCTTTTTTCAAAATGTCCTCCTTTTGTGAAAATTGCTTCTATTATAAAATTATTTTGCCTGTATATAGCTCAGACCTCTGTACAGAGGCTCAACTATGGTTTTTGAAGAATTCACATTATTTTCAGAGTTACAACCAATTGAAATAATTATAGGCGTTTTTTTCTTAAAATTTATCCTCTGTGTTGTCGTAAGACATGGATAACCCCCTTCTTAAGTTATATATATTTAAAATTCAATTTGAGCCTCTGTACAGAGGCTTGAGCTAAATACAGGCCAAATATTATTACAATAGAAGCATTTTTCACAATTGGAGAATATCTTGAAAATGGGTCATTCTATGTTTATTTTTCGTCAAAATATTGTACTTAAGTAATTTTTTATTGTAAAACTATTCTGAAAACAATTTTATGTACACTTTTTCTAATCTAAGTGACGCTAAATATCATAAATATTATCCATTTATAGGCTTTTGCAAATTCACAGTTCCGAACGTAGACGATTACCTTCAGTAAATATATAAAACTACACGCAAATATATATATACTTTTTTCCATCGAGATTTCAATGCATAAATTCCTATATTAAAGAAAAGAAATTTTGATCTCAAAGTTAATAAACTCTGATATGGAATGTTTCATTACGTCTTCATTTTCATGCTTTTTTATTGAGAAAAAACTTTTCTGAACTTTTCAAAAAATGAAAGTCGGTTGGAGAAATATCCAATAAATATAGCCTGTGTCCTGCACTATTTTATATCTTAACACTTTATCTACTGCATTATGAATTGCTGCAGTTTTTTGTAACATTTTTTTAATCACTATATTAAAATCAATGATTTTCCTTGATAGGCAAGAAAAAAATCGTTGGCTTTGATGAATGAGATTTTATCAGCCGAATACACCTTAGATCAAGGCCCATTGCCCTTGAGAAATGAAGTATGTTCAGAAAAAGACAAAGATGCCGTAAGTTAAAAATAAGTTTATGACTCTAGTTTTCATGACTGAAAATATAATGATTAAATGCTAGCAACTGAAAATATAGTGATTAAATTCTGCGAATTGAAATTATTATTACAGAAGTATGAAACCTTCCAGAAGTGGGAAAAAGAAATGAGAAAATACGAAGTAAATTTACTACTTATACTTATCTTTAGATATTTAAAATATTTTTATCTTTATTCAAACAAAATCTTAAAAAGTCAATTACAGTTAATCTTCCTTATTTTTGTATGACATTTTTTGCTTATAAACTGATACAATTTTGTGACACTTTTATAATTTTAATTAATCTCTGAAAATTTTTCGCATCAATTATTATATAATACTAGCTAGTATACGGGTAAATTGAAAAAATAATTAATACAGACTGAGGGATAAAAAAGTTTTAAAGAATTAATTTTAAGTGAATTGCAAATTGAACAAAAAACGCTTTTTTCATATCTCAGCTGAACAAATAATCATATTTGCCAAATTTTAAGTTTGTAGGTCTAATAACCGACAAAAAGATTTTTTCTCATTTATAACGCCCCTTTTGAGTCGATTTTTGAAAACATTCTCCTTAGAGGATTTCTGCTCATCAAAATAACGCATTGTTACAATTTTTGTGTAATGAATGCTTAAAATATTGTAAATAATTTATATTTGGATGTGCAATACGTTAATATTACTTTTTTTTGCATTTATTTTATGTTAAAAGTGTAATATTCGCAAGCAACACCGTTTTTTACATTATAATGTCGATAGAGCCAAGTTAGCATCATTTTTGGTGACTCTGTCGGCAACTTGGAGATTGATTGGACGATCCAGAAGTTGATATGCTGTAGCGCCACCTGAGGGAGAGATGCAACAAAGAGAATAGCCTAAAAACATTCTCCACAAAAAATACATATGTATGCCAACTTTCATAGTAATCGGTTGAAGGGTGTTGGAGTGATGCGATTTCATATATACAAACATCCATATGTATATTAATATCATCATCATAAATTGCTAAGCAACCTAGTTATGAGCCAGTGCCTTCCTCAGAATATTTCTTCATAATGACTTCTGATTTATCTTTGATTCCTAATTATTTTCATTAATTGCAAAAAAAAGAATCATCCCACTTCAGTCACGGTTTTCCCCGCCTTCTAATTCCAGTAGTTCTAAAAAAATACCTTCCTTATTTTGTTGTCAATAAATAACCATTTTTTATTATATCCTGTGTAACTATAATTGAATCTCCTTTTCCCATATTACCATTTTCATTTACACCACCGAATATGTTCTGTAGTATCTTCCTTTTAATAATTATGATTGCATCTTCTTTCACTTTTGTCGTTGTCCAAGTTTCGGATGTATATGTTAAGACAGGTCTAACTAGCGTTTATAAATTAAAAACTTTGTCTTTCTAGAAGGTAATCTGGATTTAAAAAACTTTTTTAACCCATAGGCAGCCCTATTAGCCAGATATAGTCGGGTTTTTTTAACTTCAGGACATAGTCTGTTATCATTAGTAATAATTGTGTGAACCCAAGTATTTAAAACTCTTTACTGTTTCTAAATTTATAACAGCCTATATTTCTCTGGTACTCTGTTTCTTGAGAAGAACATGTATTTTATTTCATCTTCATTTATAACCAAACCCATTCATCATGCCGCTATTTCAAAGGCAAAACTGGCTCTTTCAAGGCGGGTGGAGGTCAAGTAATGACTTCAATGTTATCAGCATAGCAAGTAGTTGTACAGATCCAGAAAGAACATGACCTCTGCTGTTGATATTTGAGTCCTGAAAAGCTTTTTCTAGTGCTATATTAAAGAGTATATATATAAACAGGAGAAAAAATATCCTATAAATAGTTCAAAGAATAGAATATGTAATCGAATTCGAGAAACATGCAATCGTACGTGCTGAAAACGCACGCTGTGAAGAGCTATATTTATTGGATGGAGTTCAGAGAGATAATATCATTAAAATTTTTGAAATTCAAAATTTATTTCTCCTATAAATCAAAACAACACTTTAAATCTCCTCGTATCAATGTGTGTCAACGATTTGCAATCTATATTCTATTTTCAAAATACAGAATTAACTTCTTAGAAATAATGTCATATGATTCACTTTACTTTTATTAATTTAGATTTTTCCCATTGTCCTGAGCAGCGGTCACCAAACTTTTTGACCTCATGAACCATTAAATTCATAATTTTATTCCAATGAATATCAAATAAAAGAAAATATACACATGGCTAAGATTTCTTTAATAACCCAATTAATATATTGAATATACTTTATATTGAATTCAATGCGTCCATAAGCCCACCTTTGAAGGCATCAACTGATATATGTATGAGATATACAGCAGAATGAAAGCTTAGAAGAGTGCGAAACGAGACGAGACAAAACATGCAGCTACAGTAGTACGATTTGTTTACCGTGGCCTTATTCTATGAAGTAGCATTTTTTTAACTTTTCACGTATTGTTATGAATTGAATTATGTTTCAATGTATCTTAAAGCATAACTTACATGCTGAATAAGTATATTCCACATTTTTCTGGGTACCAGCGAAATTTTCTCGTGGACCTCTGATAGTCCACGGACCGCCACTTTGGTCATGAGTATATAGTTTCTAAATATATTCAGTCTATAACGACAACCGAGGTACCTAACCCAAGGCAAAACTCGAGTGCAGAATTATTCATATTTTCATATCTGTTTTAACAATTGTAGAAGCAGTAGATCAAAAGCAAATGAATAATAAGCAATAATTAGCATCGGCTGCCAAAGTGCGTCTAAACAGTTTGAAGAATTATCATTATCTGAATAATTTAAATTAAATTTTCAATCTGAAATGGTTACAAAGAATTGACATTTCAAGGAATACTTAATAAGGTGGCATGAAAAACTTCATGGAGGGAGATTGTACAAATAAGTATTATTGATCGAAGAATAATTGATTTTGAAGAATAAAGACGAAGCTCATTAGTGAATGAAACATTTTTATGGCTGTTTCTTAACCTCCTCGCAACGGGCGAGTCATATATGCATTCATCAAGGGCGCATCTCATAGCCGGGCAGTGCAAATATGCATTTTAGAAAAACGGTCTCGTAGGCCGGGAGATGCATATGTGACTTTTCAGCTGGAACGACACCCTATGAATATTGAATTATATTGAAACTGAACATATAGTTATAGTAACCTGACTTTCAGTCTGTTTATATTCTGCCTGGATTTGATATTTTACTCAGCAACTGTGTGGTGGGGAAGGGGATAATCGAAATGCAAACAAATAGCTCGTAAAATTTCCACTTGTTATAAAACATCCGAGTTTTTAATAACTCTCCCAATGCTTTTTTATTTTATTTTTGTCTACAGTGTGGAGTGTTTTAGGGTTTTAGCGTCAGTTCTGTTACAGTTTTTGTTGCTTTCAGATGTATTTCGCGTACTTTTCTAATTTCAAAATTTGGACTTCAGATTATGATTTGATTGCTTTGAAGGCATTTTCCTAAACTTAATAAGAACAAAAAGGGTGAAAAAAGCCAAAGTGTATAGCCACAAACCGTGTGTAAACAAAAAAAACGCAACAAACTTTTTATGCTTGTAAATCCTACAATGTACGACTTAGCATTTCTCCATGCTTCGAGATTTTCCACACTCAATCTCCATTTTAATTTTGCTATTTCTTTTTGTAAATAATCTTTGTCATATTTTTTTATTAATTTAAAAGTTTATTAATATGTTCGTCAATGAAAATTTTGGAAAAAATTGAATCTCGCTAACAAAATTTATTTCCTATAATGTAAGTGATATTTTTTTTTTATATAATTTCATAAATTAAAGCAAAACGTTACTATACATTCTAGTTTTAATGTAGTAGACAACTTATGTAGTAATTTAAAGAGGTACCAAAATTACGACGTTAGGACTAAAATTTTATTAATTATGCATTTTTTTCTTAAGTTAGGCTTAGCGACGCAAACGCCCCGTTGCATCCAGGATAATTTAGTAAAGAAATATTTTTTGGTTTTGAAAAGTTACATGAATAAGGGGAAAATAATTCAAGTAATATTGAAAAGAGTGCATATATATATATATATATATATTTATTATATATAGCTTATCTTTCAAAAAACGTTTGTGACTGCAGTTCCTGTTTTTAATATGAGGCTGCATTTCGTTCTTAATTTAGTCTACCAAACCTTTTACCATCTACCTTCTGCCAAATTTTTAAGAAATAAGTTTTGATGTACATTTAAATGATAAGGTGTTGCCTATATAAGCCTGCAAAATTCTATGTAAATAATTTTTTGTACGTGTATTTTATTTCAAAGAATTATATTACGTTGCTCAAGTTATTTTCTTACAGACGAAAGCCTTGTGACATTTTTCATTTTAAAAAAACTGACACGGTACATAGAGCCTAGAAAGTTGAAAATTTCATATTTGTTGCTAACAAGGGGAGGGTACGACTAAGGAAATTCATTTTGGGACTTTACTTGATGTATTATAGTCCTCCTTTTGGGTGTTAAACTTTCAATGTAATTCCACCGAATGGCCAGCCAATTCGGAGAAAATAGCCTTCTAAATTCATGCTTAGCTTTTATGTATTTATGTTTTAATTACCCCAGCGATTTAGGGGCTTGTTGGTAGAACGCCTGCATTCTACGCCTTGCGGATAGGGTTCGAACCACGGAATCAGCTTTATTTTTTATGTGTAACATTTTTCCTCTCGATTGCTGGATATTTGTCGGAGTGATTTCGTGAAAAAGGACGGAAATGAGTAACAGGAAGTGACGTAAGCCGTGCTATTTTATTTGACCAATAAGAGCGCGCGGTGTTGTCTCTTCGCTACTCTCGCATTCTTCAAACCCATTCTAAAAGCATACTTTACCTCTTTCCACGACGTCTCGTGGCCTAGTGGTTAGAAAAGCTGACTTGAAATGAATTGCTTTTGGGCTCTATTCCCGGGAGCTTGCTGTTTTTAAATTTACTTTAAATCACTTTGATTTTCCTTCGAAAATTATTTCAAATTATATCAAATTTAAATTTCCATGTTCTTTCTTGTTTTTTCTATATACATACGTAATTTTTTTAGCACATTCATTACCTTTATTTAGCTGTTGAAAATTCTAGGCTTCTGTGCAAACAAGATGCAATATCAAATAAAATTCATCAAAAAATCAAAATGGATGGCTTAAAATATAAGTTAGAATTAGTGAAGCAATATGAGCCTCTCCACCTACTGACACAGATATTTTAACGGATGATTAATACAACAGTGTTGTAATTCCACTCGCAAAAAGATCGAAGTGTTATAATCCACCTGCTATACATGTCACGGTTTTTATCCTGGCCATTCCAGGATAAAAGGATTGACATGTATAGCCATTTTCGATGTGTTGATGACATTTCAAGGCCTCGCAAGTGCAAATATGAAAACTATGAAAGCAGTTTGAAAAAAAAAATGAATGATTATTTATACTTGTGAAAAACAAAAAAAAAAAGATTTTTACAATAAGTAAATAATGAATCAATAAGAGTTAATTAAACAATAATAATTTTCTTAATTGTGGGTAACGAGTTTAGATGAATTTAGATTGTTTCTTCTATCAAATTAGAGCTAAAAATGTATAACTTGTAAAACTTAATAGGTGACCATTTTCACAGATAACGCCCAACCCACACGATCGTACGGGTACCATCTATGTTCCGGGGGCATTTTTTTAACATTTTTCCCAGTATCATTGGGATCAATATAGAATTAAAAACCAGAATAGTTTAATATTTAAAGATAAAAATAATTCGAGTCTTAAAGGGATATAACAAAGGCGGTTCTGTTCTTTTTTTAAAAAAACTATCACTCGCTTCCCATGATTTTGAGTGGTGATTTTAACTTTAACATCAGTTTGCTAAAAGCTGAGCCACTCATAGATTTTTCGAATGATGAGCTCGAGCTCGAAATGAACACAAATCAAAATGTTTCGACAACTAATAAGTGGTACTGTTATTGATGCTGTTTTTCAACGATTTTTAAATACTTTGAAATCACAAGTATACCTGTTATATTTTAGTTATCATAAGTCTATTATCTCCGCTCTTCCCCAAAATGAACAAGAATAATCATTTTTGATAAAAAATTGCATTAGTCCTTGTTTTAGTTAAATAAACTTTTCATTAAAAATATAGTTTTTCGATAGAAAATTATTTCCAATCATACCCGATTCATTTTTTTCAGGATATAAGTTACTATTGCATATTTACCACGACAACATATCAGATGTTCACATCGTATGCGACTACTGTAAGGCTCGTTTCTATTTTTCAATTCATAACATTTTTAAAAAAAAATTAAATAAATTTATTTAAAAAGGATTTATTAAATAATTTATATAATCATAAACTAATTAAATTAATAATACATAAAAAAGACATGTTATTTTATTATTTTTATTATATAATTAAATTAGTTGAAAAAATGTGCGTGTGTGTATTGGCTTTTTCCCCTATTCATTTAAATATTTTAAAATAAATTTATTTATGAAAGGTTTATTAAATATTAAATATTTCCTGTAATTATTTTGTAATTTATAAAGTTAAAATATTACTGCA
The DNA here is from genome assembly GCA_019973935.1 of Trichonephila clavipes. Taxonomy (NCBI): domain Eukaryota; kingdom Metazoa; phylum Arthropoda; class Arachnida; order Araneae; family Nephilidae; genus Trichonephila; species Trichonephila clavipes. The sequence goes on along the minus strand of BMAU01009159.1, from coordinate 86,601 downwards.
ATTATATTAATATTTACATTATATTTAATAAATATATTTTATGTTAATAAATAATATTTGTAATAAAATATATAATAAATATTAAATAATATTTTATTTAAAAATTAGTTACAAATAGTTTTATAATGTGAAATACAATATACTATAAATAAAATATTGCATACAATTTTAGTTTAGCAATAGTTTGTAAAATATATCTTTATTATTGAATTAATTATTTTATAATTAATATAATAAAATAATGTCTTTTTTATATATTACTGATTTAATTATTTTATAATTGTGTGAAGTGTCTCATAAATCCTTTTTAAATGTTTTTTTAATTTAAAAAAAGAATTAAATGTGAATTGAAAAAAGATGTTGATCGCGTGATGATTCAAACCCTATCCACCGGTTTAGAAAGCAGGCGTTCTATCAACAATGCCACTGAGTCACTGGAGGTAATTAAAACTTAATTGTATTACAGCTAAGCATGAATTTTGAAGGTTATTTCCACCGAATTGACTCGCCATTCGGCGGAACTATATTGAGGGTTGAACACCCTAAAGGAGTACTACTATTACACCAAATCTCGACCTCAAATGAATTTCCTTAGTCGTGCCCTCCCCTTTTAAGACCAATATTACAATTAAGATTTTTTAAATTTTTTTCGTAATATCTTAATACCTAGAATATTTAGAAGTTTATACTTTAGCAGATATAATCAAGGTTTTCTGTTTCTATAGCTTTACTTTTTAAGTTAATTACACTTTTGTGAAGTGGTTCAAGATGTCAATTTATGCATCGGTGTGAATATTTGCGCTTTAATTCAACCTTTATTAAGAGGTCACTTCACGAAAATCCATGAAAAAAATCGATTTTTTAATTTTGATTGAAACATAAAATACCATTCTTTTTCTTTCTAATGCAGTTTAAATTTTTGCTCTAGCTTAATTAGAAGTATTTTTAATATTTTTTTTAAAAAGTTGTTTACATCTGTCAAACCCCAAATCCGCTGATTGCCACGCCCTCTCAAATCACACATACTACTTTTCAGCATTATCAAATGGTTTAAATTGATTAAAAGAATTTATTTTGATCAGCAACTTATTCAGGAAAGAAGTGAAGTGAATATTTGAAGATGTTTGTTTACTTACAGCTTATTTTTTACCTCGTTAAATGCAACGAATTTCTGCTATCGTGTGCAATAGTGTTTTCCATCAAAAACATTAATAAAATGTTTACAAAACATTTTTCAAACTCTGTTAAGTAATAAAATGTTTAAAAAACGAAGGAGTTTGGAAAGAAATGTACGAAAATCCAAACTTTTGTGGATTTAAATGTTGATAAGTCAGACAATTTCAACATAAATAAATCAGCTTTAAAATCTAAGTTAGGTAAATTTTAATAAAAAGTATGTTTCTTTTTCAGATTCATTTGAATGTTTCTGTGAAATTCCTGACATTGTACTGTTCTTTTGTGCATTAAAACAACATTAATTACATAAAATTAATGTAAAAACCAAGGTATTCACATACATGTCGGTCGCCAAATCTAGGGTTAGGCTACAAAATTGTTAATATGTTGTGACTTTTGAAGTCTTATTCAAACATTTCTTAATACCAGGTTTACAAAAACAGTAGTTAATCAAAAAAGATACAAAATTATATGAAGTGGACACAATAGAATTCCATATGCTATGAGGTCTATTTAAAAAGAAACAGTTGCAAAAATATTTTGCGGAATTATGCTTTTGTCACCTACACCATAGCGGTTTTACGATTCCATTCATACATTAAATAATGCGACAGAGAAAGTAACCAAAGTGTCTATGGATTTAGCTGCTGCCAAAACAATATTTAATAATGGATAATCAAATGTACCAGTGGCTATCAATGGTACCTGGCTAAAAAGAAGCTATATATTTCTAAATGGTGTTGTTACGGCAGTTAGTTTGGACACTGGGAAAGTTGTTGATGCTAAATTATTATCGCAGAAATGTTCATGTAATTTTAACAGCGATGCACATAGCAATGAGTGTTCGGCAAGTTACATTGAAAATAGTACGGGAATGGAAGTTGAAGAGGTGCACTTTTTTGTAGCTCTCATCGCTGGCAGACATTACACAATTTACGATATACAAAATATTTGGACTATATGGGAACTCTAAAGCATACAAAGCAGTTTTAGAATCTAAAGATATGTTAATATTGAAAGATTAGAATATGTTGATAATGTTGAGAAAATGATGGGGATATGCCTTAGGGCCTAAAAATCAAAATTAAAAGACTAAAACTCTCTAGGATGCCGTAATGGCTTGACAGATGCAGAAATAAACAAATTGCAAAGATAATATGTTTTGGCTGTTCAAAACCACTCGGGAAAATTTCTCAGCCATAAGGCAAACTATTTGGGCTATATTTTTGGATAAAGTGTTCACAGATTTGAATCTACGACATGGTTTATATCCCATGGGATGTGACTTGTGGTGTAGACATAATATGTCCATACTGAAAGGTTGCACAAACAGGCATAAACACAGCTTACCTATTGCAATTAGGAATTGCATAAACAAAGCATTTAGAGGTCACAAATCTTGAACATTTATCTGGATGCTTGCTTGATAAAACTCAAAATATTAGTGAAAGCGGAAATAGTTTTTGGTGTATAATTCCAAAAACTGTATTTGTGCAATTGGGAACTTCAAAAACTATAGTACATGAAGCTATATACTTATATAATCAAGGCTTCATTACCAAATTAGAAGTTTTAGATGTATTAAACATTCAACCCTTGAATTTTACAAATGTCGAGCGTTGCAAAAAGTGGATCATCCGTGTATTAGGAAAGCAGAATAGTCAGTTTTACAATGAACCAAAGAAGCTAGAATTAAAAACAAGCAATTAAAATGTAGGCAAGAAGATGACCTTGCAGATGACACTAGCAATCCAAGTTATAGTTCTGGTATGCATTAGTTTAATAGTAAGTTTTTCCTTTTAATCACTATTTCTCAAAAGTGTAAATTTCAACACAAAAGGAACATTTTTGAAAAAACTACTTATTTTACAGCCTTGAAACTTTGCACATATGTTAACACTATACAAATAAATATTTTAATGAGAGATTTTGTCAAACAAATTATTCAAAAAATATTTATGGATTAAAATGTGCAAGAATTTTCATCGTTTTAAAAATTTTGACGTATTATTCCACAAATGAATTTTTTTTTAAAAAAATTAATCAATATTTTGAAAAACGCTCCCATTAAAATAATAAAAAGAATACAATGAATACACACAAAAAATTCATGACTGTACAACCAGCCAATTTTTAAAAAATGTTTCTTAAACTTGGTCATTTTTAACATTATGGATATAGGGAAAAATGCTGCGTGAAGTGACCCCTAAGAGAACAGGGACATCATATACTTTCAAATAATCGATTTTTCAATTTTCGTTCTAAAAAATAGTGCTTATTTTTCTGAATCTAAAAATGTATAATACTTATATGTTTGTTGATAAAATAGCCCTAAAATATGAAAAATAAAAATGTAAATAAATGACCACGCCCCTTTCGACACGCCCCTTTGAACTTTAAATATGTAGTTTCCCCTGTGTTTTATCTATATTAACTTTTGATTGTTTTTTTCGTTTGAATGTTAACCCCGCTACTTTTTAGCCACGCTTGTGCGTGAGCTTATGTTCCAAGCTGTGTGACAAAATTTCTTACTTTAAATTTCGGTTTATGGCAATGTTTTGAACCGAGTTCGTCTATTCCGAAGTTTCTTGTGGCATACAACTACTTAATTTTACATTAATTTTCGTAAGAAATATTTATTTTTTACTTATAATTATTAATATTCATAAGATTTTAAAAGTATCTTAACTTTTTTTAAACGAGTAATTATGCCAAGAATAAAAAAAATTTGGCAGAAGGAAGTATAGTAGCAATCAACATAAAAAGTCTAAATCGACTGAAGAATTGCTTTTGAATTCCGTGGAAAGTGCTTCTAGGAGAAAAATTAAAATACCGGATTTACTAAAAGAACAAGATTCTCAAAATGTAAATATAATCGTTGAACTGGATTTATTATCTTCCCTTATGAAAAATCTCTTATGTTGTAAATATTGCTGTTCTTCACAGAAAATTGAGTTGAGAGAAGATTTAAAAAGTCGTAGAGGTTTAGCTGTGAGTTTGGAAATAATTTGTCACAACTGTGAAGAATCGACGAGTACAATGTCATCAAAAATATCAAATAAATCTTATGATGTTAACCTAAGATTGACATATGGAATGAGAGCTATTGGAAAAGGTGGAGCTGCTGCTCGAATATTCTGTGGGCTCATGAATTTGCATCCACCACCTGCAAAGTTTGAACGCCATAATTCTTTGTTTTTGAATGTTTTAAAAACAATTAGTGAAGACTCTATGAATCGAGCTGTTCACGAAGCAGTCATAGCGAATGATAATAATTCAAATATAGCTGTGACTGTGGATGACACATGGCATAAAAGAGGCTATTCTTCATTGAACGGAGTTGTATGTGCTACGTCTGTTGAGAAGGGAAAGGTTATCGACTTTGAAGCTCTCACAAAATATTGTTCTTCATGTAAGGGTAAAAAAAAAACCATGTGAAAATTGTGCTAAAAATTACGAAGGATTCAGTGGGGAATGGAATGTCGGGGGGTATTAAGTATATTTCAGCGATCTGAAACATCACGAAAAGCATGTTATACGCAGTATCTTGGTGATGGGGACTCAAAAGGATTTCTTACTATAAAAGAAGCAAAAGTATATGGCGACACAGAAGTTGAAAAATTAGAATGTGTTGGCCATGTGCAAAAACGTATGGGCACAAGGCTGAGAAACATTCTAAAAATGAGCAAAGGCATTAAGCTATCAGATGGGAAAAATATTTCGGGACGTGGACGGCTAACGCTTAAAGAAGTGGACTCAATCCAACATTATTATGGGCTAGCAATCCGTAAAAATTTGTCATCTGTGGAGGACATGAAAAGAGCCATATGGGCTATTTATTTTCATAAACTAAGTACTGAGGATAATCCTCAACACGCTTTGTGTCCTCTTGGTGAGGATAGCTGGTGCGGTTATAACCGTAGCATTGTTACGGGGGAATTTTATATTCACAAGCGATCTTTACCCGAGTCAATTTTATTGAAAGTGAAAAAAGTGTTTCGGGATCTCACAGAGAGAAGGACTTATTGAAAAAGTGCCTTCATGGAAGAACACAAAATCCCAATGAAAGTTTTAACAAATGTATTTGGGAGCGAATTCCTAAAACAGTTTTTGTTGGCATTGAAACTTTGAAATTTGGAGTTATGGATGCTGTAATTTGTTTTAACGATGGGTATGTAAGTGGGATAAAAGTCTTTGAAGCTCTGGGCATTAAACCAGGATACAACATGGAACGTGCCTTACTTATAATTGATAACAAACGAATTTTTGAGGCTGAACGTATAGTAAATAAAGTGTCATTCGAAGGCAGAAATAAAAGAAGGTCTTTAAAAAGGAAAATTGATAAACAGAATTTAGATGAAAAAAATGAATACCAAGCAGGGAAATATTAATCAAATCTATAATGTAAGGAGAAATTTTTTTGTTAAGTTTTATTATATTTTTTCTCGAATGTTTAATATTTTTAAATTTAGGTACACTTTAAAAAACTATTGTAGCATATTGTTTGAAACCTTTTATATATCTAAACAGGATACATGTGCATACAGTGAACAAAATATCTTTTAGTATGTGTCTAATTTTTTGAAAATTGATTTTATATGTAAAAAAAGAAAATTAAGATTTTCATAATTTTAAGGTTTTATGATTATTTTTAAGAAACTATGCAATTATATAAATATAATTAGTTAAAAACAGATTCATTATGTTTAATATGTTACTTTATATATATTTGTAAATTTTTTTGTATATTCAAAGAATATTTTTGTAAGAAATGGTACCTATACATGAAAATATGTATTACAAGATCTCGAAAATTATGTTCATGTTAACTAAAACAAAGGAAAAAAACATATGAATTTAAAATTACGTTTGTAACTCTAGAAAATGGTTAAGGATTATTATTAGTCATAGAAAAATAGGCAAGGAAATACTAATTAAGTGTATAATATGTGAAAATATTGTTTTTTTTAGTTTTTCACTTTTTCTCAAAAGCATATTTTTTTGCATTTGGGTACATTTTTAAAAAAACTATTGCACTGTATGATTCCTGATTTTTATACTTCTATACAAGATGCCTATGCATATAGTGAACCTAATTTTTTTCTATTAAAATAGTGCCTAATTTTTTAAAAATTGTTTTATGCATAAAAGCAGAAAAATAAAAAATTTCAAATTTCAAAGTTTCATAAGTTTTTAAAGAAACTATACTAAAATTTTACTAAAAAAGGGTTTCACTGTATTTTATGTATTGTTTTATGTATGTGTAAAAAATATTTTGCATAAAAAAAGGATACTTTTTTAAAAAATGGTACCTAAACATAAGTATATATTACGAGTTCTCGAAAATTATGTATTACTTAAATTAAGTAGTAAAAAAAACTTTTGGAGTAAAAAGTTATTTTTGTAGTTCTACAGAATAATTAAATTATCTTTATTATAGACATAAAAAAATCCAAGCTCTATTGGAAATTTTAAATGATATATGTCTCATAAACAAAGGGTCTTAATTTTGGCATTTTACTCTTTCGAGCATGTCCTGGTTCCCTTAACATTTTACTAATAATGATTGTGTTAATATTGCTTAATTAATTTTTTTTGACAGATAGAAGTCCAAGGAAATCCACTCCTTGTCAAAGATCAAATGAAAATGCATGAAGCAAAGGTAATAAAAGTATCAAATTTTCTGTTTAATATTGTAAATTTGGTACTTTTCCGCTTCTTAGGCGCAGGCGATAAAGTCACCAAAAATGATACAACCGACGCCAAACCGAATATTTCCCCTGGTAACTTTTTATCGTCACATTTTTAAAACAATGCGTGATCTTTTGTTCTCACTGACGTCTTTTTCCTAATGCATCAAAAATGGATAAAATATCAATGAGAATTAACATTTGTTTTCATTTTTTATAAGTTTATTTTGATGTTGCCAATAAAGTCGTCTTAGCGAGATTTACGCCGTCGAAAAGGAAAAGTACCGAGAATTTTTGTCATATTCTAAACTGCCACTTAGAAAAAAAATAATATAGATCTTGTAAAAGTTAAATGCAGACTCTTTAAAAGCAACCAATACAGCTATTTAGTTAATATTATTAGGTTAAAACAATATGAAAAAGAAACAAAGGTAATAAACCCTAAACAAAGAAAACATTAAAGAGAAGTAAAAGTATTACAAAACATTTTTAAATAGCTTAATATCTGATTTTATTCTTTGTGAACCCTGATTTAAATACCTTAATATCTGATATCTGTAAGATTATTGCCGGCAGCGTATAAATCTTGCAAAACAGACTTTATTGGTGCCAACAAATAAATACTTTCCGTGTTCTCTGGCCAAATTTTAATTGATTTCATCCATTTTCGACACATACGGAAAAAGAAGTTACTGAGACAAGAAAAAGCCACGATTTGTTTTGAAATGTGATGGTAAAAGGTTACCAGCGGAGGAATATTCCATTAGGCATCGGGGTTGCATCATTTTTAGCGGTTTTAACGCTTGCGCTGGTGAAATGGAAAAGGGCCGATTTTAGATTTCAATCAGTGTTTCTCTAAAAATTAATAAAGATAAATATAGCATACTAGCTATGGATGTTTCTAATTTAATTGTAGCAGTTTTTCTGAGAAATTTTCATCATAAAGGCAATAAGCTGTTATTCTGTCGAAAATTTAAGCTATTCATTTTTAGAAAACCCCCCAAATTTTACACATTATGAATCAGAAGTAAAACCTTTTAACAGCCATCTGCTTTTTATTTTTTTGCAAATAACTATATTATTGAAGGACTTTATTAATTAAATCTGCAAATTTATATATTTTAGATTCGATTAAAAAAATTTCTACACACACACAAATCTTTTTTCGAAAAATCTTTTTTTTTCATCTTCTTGTTATTATCTATATACAGTAAAACCTGGCGTATAACACTCACTTTTAGCACAAAAAATGTAATCCAAATTTACGAGCGTGAGTTATACGCCATGTATAAAATTGATGGCTTCAAAAAAAAAGAGATGAGCATAAAAAATTAGACGTCTATATAGATCGGAATACTGGTTACTTAAAAGAAATGATATACCTAATAAACTTAAATGGTTTCTCAAGAAGTATACTACATTTTTTAAAATTTCTGAGGTAATTGAGATAATACCTTGAATAAATGACTTTAAAACATCACAGTATTTCGCACATACATTTCAGGTTTCTTCGTAAAAAAAAGGTGTTGCGCGTTATACGGTGAATATACCTAAAAATTAAAAAATGTAGCTTGAAAGTATGGGTGCGCATTATACGCCAAATTTTACGGTAGTTATATTTAAGATCTAAGAATTTTGGGTATAAATAATGGGTTTATAGCAATGAATACTTTTTGTACGAACTACTTAAACCGTATTAAAATTGTCAATAATGAACTTAGCACTGATTTCCTAGATGTGGCTTTAGGTGTGTATTCTGGTTCATAAATTAAATAATAATATTTTTAATAAAAGGGGTATCTTGAATTTTAACTATATTGAAGCTGCTTTCTGGAATTAGATTATTCATTTAAGTACTTATTGAAACATTAATCGTAACGAAACTAATTACAACATAATTCTTTTTTAGTTAATAGATTTTATGATGAAAGGAATAGGATTAGAAATTTTTATAAGGAACTGATTAGAATAAGATTAGACCATATTAAATTTTTTAATGCATACATTTGTACAAGTTTAATCTTAAAAGTTCGATATCATATTTCCTTAATTTACATCTTCATATCTAATCATTAATGATGGAGTAGTTGATTTTGTTCTGACCTTGTTCACATAAGTTTGCGCATTCGACCACGACCCAAGTCGGTGAATTTGCATAATGCAAAAAAATCGACAGCGTCCATCTCGTATGATTATGTGGGATGTGAAATATCCCTGGAATGCTTGTTTGGCTTAGGTACTTTCTACAAAGTTAAATCTTAGAACAAGTTTCCGTGGTCAGAATTCAGGTGCCTTACTGTAGGAAAGAAATTGGGCCTCAAAATTGCATTGTGGCAATTAATATCCCCCTATATGCAACCACACTAAAAAGTTATGAAATTTCCCGGGGAATGTACTAGTTCTGCAATGATAAATACCAGTACGCAAATAGAAATCTAATCAATTATTTACTTAGTTATGAGAAAAATGTATGATTGGTATCATTTAATTTGTTTGGAATGTATAGCTCTTCATTTGTTTTAGTTTCTTCACTTTGTCTTTTTTTAAATAAATTAAATTAAATTTTATATACTGACAGGAAAAAAATCCCAATACCAAGAAAAACTTGAGTTAAATAAACGAAATTCGGTAGGCATATTTACGCATTTGAAAGATCACATCGATTCAAACTCCGCGCTTAAGTGTGAGGACTCAGAACCACTCAGAATTTACAAATAAGGGTTACTTTAAATGTAGGTTGTAAAGTTCGTGAGAGTTACTTGTCTGTGAAATTTGACGTATTGAGTTGATGTTGGCCAAGAATGCCTTTAAGAAGACGAAGAAGCCATCATCAACAGCTTACCGAGTTTGAACGAGGTCGTGTAATAAGGCTATGAGAAGGCGGATTTTCTTTCCGTGATATTGCAGAAAGATTGACCGGAATTTATCTACTATGCATGATTGTTGGGAGCAATGGTCAAGGCATAATAATGCTCAAGAAGACCAGGTTCGGGTTGCTACTACTGATTGGGAAGACCGCCGCATTCGGCGTACGGCTGTGGCACTTCGTACTGCGTCTTCGGCACATATTCCAGCTGCAGTTGGTACCACAGTGACACAGCGAATTGTTAGAAATTAATTGCTGCAAAGACAGATCCTAACCCTGTAGCATATATTCGACTGACTCCAAGTCAATGCCGTTAGCTACGCCAGTGGTGTCAAGCCAGACCTCATTGAAGGATGGAGTGGAAATCTATTAATGTTTTTTGATAAAAGTAGGCTCTACCTTAGTGGGAATGTTGTCCGTGTATTGTTCAGAAGGAAGTATGGGGGAACACCTGCTACCAAACTGTGTGCGGTGTAGCGTGAGCTCATTAGACGAAGACTTCTCGGACAATACTTGTCAAGTTTGATGCACAGAGTGAGCGAACAATGTCCGTACATTGTAATTTTCCAAAGCAGACCATGTATTTCTTCCCTCGTGCCTGGGGTGAAACAGGTGCCTCGCCTATTCTGAAAGTGGCTAAGTTGAAAGCGTACCTTCTCCCTCTCCGACCAGTTGTTGGTTCCATTTCGCACATGTGAAACTCTAACTAGTTGAATGAAAAAGAATGTCAATCTGTTGTAACAGAGACATACCCTGGAGGGTACTCTCAGTGCTAAACTGACAGAACGATTTTTCGACCCTTCAGACCATATATGAGTCCGACCATATACGAGTTGATTTCAGTCGAGCCGGCCTATTGTCTGCAAGAACCAATGGATTTCGGACTAAAGCGAGAATGGCCTTGTACACATCCGCTACGCTCATCAATCAGAGATTATTAGGGACGTGAAAGATGCCCGACCAGTGGATATAAAGGATCGGCTCACAAATTGACGAAGATGTCCTTCAATCTTCTACATCCCTTTCCGCATCAGTTCTTTTTCTTTTTCGAAGGCTCTCGATAGAAGTTGGGGTTGAAGTCGCACCTCAAGAACCAAGAAAGAGGAGCTGTGATGACTTATTAAAGATGGAGTGCTGGAGTCCGCTGTACAACCACTTGAGTGAATACACTTTAGCCAATAACAGCGAAAGTGGTTTGAGGACAGCAGCTCTCGGGAGCCTGTTATTTCAAGATTTGAAACCTTAAGGTATCCGACTAGGTTCGGAGATTAATTTTTCAAAAATTGATTTTCTGAATAATTTTATTGTTTTAAAGAACATAAATAGGCTTATAAAATCATAATTATTAAATAACTACCATGTACCGCCCTTTCTTTTGAAAAAAAAATTATTTTTAGGAAAATTTAGCAAATTTTTTTTAAGTTAAGAAAAACGTGATAAATAAAAATAAATTGCACATTATGCAATTTCAACGTCATTGATATACTTCTTGATCCCTCTGAAGTGTCACAAACTGCAGAATAAAAAAATATTTTAAGAAATAAATATTTTATTAGAGCATTTTTTAAAATTTGATGGTCATGATTTTTCGTCTGAATTACTGCATGTTCTAAGCTAAAAATGGCTGTAAAATGTGATTAAATGAACTGTCTTAAAATCTGCGGTATGTTACAGCCTGAAGGGCCCATAGCATATATGTTATAAATTTCATTGCATTTGATTGGATTATTTGGAAGATATCCCGTTTTTCGTGCACAAATTATCATAAAATGTCCATTCCTAAAAAAACGAATTAAAAAAATATTTTTATTAGTTAGGTAAAGTAAATGCTATAAAAAGAACTTAAAACACTCTCTAGTTTTATGTATTACTCCTTCTTTCTAAATAATTAATTTATGTTCTTCCTAATGACCCAAACAACATCAAACACCTAAAAAGCACTTTTTCAACCTAGTCGGATACAAATGGGACTAGAACTTCTCTCCAGCGAAAGGCTGTGAAGAGTAACAACTTAATAATGAATATAACGTTTCGTTTAATTAATGTGTAATAAAATGCCTTTTGGCAAAAAGCTGTGTGAGCCCTCACGCTACCCTGAAATGAAGTAATTTTAATAGCTCACACTACATCACAGAGGCATAGACACACTGAACCCAAACCTGGAGTCATGGTCTAAGGAGAAATTTCCTATATGACGGCATGAGCACTCTCTGGGTTATCCCAAACACTTTACTTTAGTCAGTACTTTATTTTGATAATTCAACCTATAGTACTACCATTCATGAACAGCATTCAAGGGAGAGTTTTCAAACAGGATAACGCTAGCCCTCCCACAGCTGTTGTAACGCAACGTGCTCTACAGAGTACTGATGTTACCTTGGCCTACGAAATCACCAGATCTGTCTCCAACTGAGCACGTATGGGATATCATTGGATGACATCTCCAGTATCATACACAAACAACACTGACAGTTCCAGTATTTAATCAATAAGTACTACAAAGATGGAACTCCATACCACAGAGTGCCGTTAGGCACCTGTATGACCAATGCATGCACTTTTGCATTCAAAATTCTGGAGTTTACACTGTCTATTAATTTAATAGCATTTCTCATTTCAGATGCATTTTCTTAGGATTAAATTAAACTGTGTTCTTGAAAGTTTAATCAATTAAATATTTTAACTAGACAATAGGATTGTCCTAATTTCAGTACTCTACAAAAATTCTTTCTTAGTGATGGGATTTTTTTCCCGTCAGTGGTATATTGATTCCAAATTTTCTATATATATTATAAAGCTGATTTCATTAATGAAACATTAACAATTATTTCCTTAAATACGTATTCTGCAGGTTCCATTATTTTCATTTTGTTACTTTTGGTTGTTGCTTTTTTTTATTACTTTCAAACTTAAAATTTATTACACACTTCTAAAAAAGTAATTTACATTCCTATTCAGTGGATGGTCATAGACGGGAAGTCGTAATCTACGCTGTCGAGTCATTGATTCTAGGTATGTTGCCACTAAAAATTGTCCTTGTATAGGGCTGATGTTTATTAAATCTGTCGATCAAAGTCCTTACGTTGACGCTGTGTTGAGTTTTGGAGAGCGATGTGCCAAGTCAAGTGCTCTCCTCGTCAGTTGAATACGTTCAACATTATGAGGTCGGTCAATGATAGAATTTGTGAAACTTAAGAGAGAAACGTTAATCAAAATCATCATTTCGATAATTCATATATTTTTATTTCCTATGAATATCGGGATTTGTATTTTAGAAATTAGTTAGAGTATTAAAAATAGATTAAGCTCTCATTCACTTTTTCGGCCCACTAATATAGGCAAATAGTGGATAATGTTGAAACCCTGAAATGTTGCTTCTAAATCTAAGAGTCTGCTATTATATTACTGTGGTTTTTCTACACTCTGTCCCGAAAATTTATGTTATCTTATTTTGCGTATATTTTTGTTGAATATGGTGCGTTTAAATGCAATTTACCGTGAAGATATGCTACATCTATTATATTGAAAAAAACAGTAATACTCTGTCGCTGGTGAAGTTTGGGACACTGAATGAACAGATATTGTTATAAAAATAATTAAGCTTATTTGGTTCTATCAATTTACTATCAAGCAATGTTATAAAACAAGGGAACAGTCAAATTAAATGGCTACTTTAAATTCCTACGACAAATAATTATGCACTTAACTGAGTGTGATCTGATGTGATAGCACCAATCAGGTCTCACCCGATCAACTGGATATTTTGGTCTAAAGAACACCAAGGCTTCCAATAGTCACTTCACTAATTTACCTTAAATAGCAGCCTAACGACTAACTGTAACACTCACTTTGCTCGAGTTTAAATAGCACTCAAATTTGAATAAAATCATTTCTCTATATGGGCAGTGAAAAACTCAAACAACAGTTAAAGAAGTATTTTTCCCCAAGAGGATTCGTAAAAGGGCGCGTAAAGGACCCGTCACAACTCCAACGTGTATGTTTAATACCCACTTTTAAAACGTAGAATAAACACAAATAACCAGTCCAGAAATCTTGTAAGTAAATGGAATTTTATGCAAATTTTGAATCTGTAATCATGAAATCGATTCGTAGCTTTATAAATGAGTAGTAAGAAATAAAAAGCAAACTCTTGTTAGTTTGTCTCATTGCAAGACGCATAAAACCTTACAACTCTCAAATAAAAAAGTGATTAAAATTTGTAATTTTAAATTGTACTGTAAGGCTATTAAGAAAATACTGAAGTTTTTTTTTTAAATCGTTGTAAGAGTATGATCGAAACCTGGTTCGTGAAGATCATATGTGTAAGATATTCTCAGTGATATACGGACACAAAAAACAGGCTCAAGCATGAAGATGTTTTACAAATTACTAGGGCTTCTCGTTTGCAAACTTCCAAGAGCATTTCGTATAGAAGATTTGAAGATTTATAGAGAGAGAGAGAGAGAGAGAGAGAGAGAGAATCTGGATATACGATTCACTCAAAATGATGGACTCAAGAACGGTCGCACGTTACCATTCTCAAAACAACTTCAGTGAGAGGTTACAATTGGCCCGTAACCATATGTTTTATAGATGGATGTCATTTTCAGTGAAGAAAAAAATGCAGCCTAGGTGGACCTGATGTAAATGCAAAATCTGGAAGAGATTTACGAAAACACACCAGGAGCTTTTTCAGTTCGCATAGTGGTGGTGAATCCATGATGTCGGAGGAGAATTTTGGCTTCTACGGTCAAGTGGGTTTTTTCATTTTAGATGGTCAACGAAACCATAAGGTCATGTTATGCTATTTGCAGATTACGTGGAAGAAAAAAACTGGGAATGTGAACCTGATAATGTTCCCATTCCTATCCCCAATGCTACGAAAAATTATTTTAACTCGAAAAATTTTCACGATCTAGAGAGGTCACTCATGAGCATTGATCTAAACCCAATTTGGAATATGTAGGCTATCGTGTCTTCGAAGGTATATAAGAATGGACAGAAGTGTGTGTGTGTGTGTGTAGTGTGTGTGTTATATATAGGGGGAAGGCTTTGAAGGAAGCCATTAAGAGAGCATGGTTCATATTGGAATCAAAGATATTACAAATCTTATTTATACCAATGAAAAAACGTGTGTTCCATTTCATAATGAAAAATGGGAAAATATTGTAACTATTTACAAAATTGTTTTGAGCTTCTTTAGTTTTGATATGTCGTACATTCAATAAATTTTTGGTACATTCAATGCTTCCATTTTGTTATATAACTGAAGTACAAATAGTTATTTTTCTAACAAATATTTTGTTTAATCCAAGCCACATATAGTTAAAAATACAGGTTCATTAGTCGTGTTTGTATGCTTTTTCTCTTTTCTAAAACTTAATTTTCTGCTGTCTATAATCTTTTGTGGCAAATACTACTTTAATCACCTTTTCTAAAGTTAGGATTTGAAAGAAATTTTACGAAAGATACGAAGAACCGATTTTTTAATGTGAAAACACCTTTAAGCACGTTTTTGCCGAAGAGTAAATGTAAATGTATCGTCGCACTCGGGTCAGTTACGTTGAATCGGGTTGATTTCGGTTAGCATCACTTGCAATAGGGTCGGGGATGTTCGCTTAGATTTGAATTGAAAACATTTTATGTGCATGGTTTGTTTTAAGTAAAAGTTCCATACACACTTTTTCCCATTATTTTTTTTCTTTTTCTTCATTCAAGCATTACTTTCATGTAACCTACTTCCACTTAACTCCAGTGAGTGAAAGAGGGACAAGAAAGTTTGAGAAAAAAATTATTTTGAAAAAAGACTATTTTTATAAAGGAGATCTGAAGAGAGACTCTTATTAAAAATATTATGTGAATATTTCAAGAGTTTACTGTCAAAATTGCTTTGTATATTGTAAAAAAAATTGATAAAGATAAAATGTGGGTTTTAGTTTCTGTAAGTATGTACTACAGCACGCTGTTCTTTGAAAACCAGAGGTCTTAAACAGTTCATGTTGTAAAGATGATATATATAGTTTGATTTTTCCGTTGAACATTGCTTAAGATCAATAATGTTTAAAAGTATTCCGAAAATTAACTTGCTATTCGTATTAGATGGAAGTGGTTGAACAGTAGATGAACCTTTTAAAGTCGTTGAAATACGAGAGAAATTCTTTTGAAATTATCAAAACTTATAAAAGTTTAGCATTTTATCTTGAACTTCATTGCGCAACTACAGTTGCGCAACATAAAATTAATGAGAATGTCTACGTTTCGCTTACAACAACAGATGGAATGTGTAAATTCAACGCATTATGATGATGAAAGTATTTTTCATTAAATAAACTGGTTAAAGCTGTACAAATAATTTATTTTATTCTTAAAATATAATTAATTCATAAATATGATTGATTATTTTGCAACTAACATTATTTTATGAATATAGACATACGAATATATCATTTTATATGACAATATTAAATATCATGTGGTTTTTTATTCATCGACTAATCTTCACTAATCCATTATATAACATAAATGCAATTATTTATAAATGTAAGTATATATTCAGTATGAAAAATTAGAAGTTTTCACTTCTATCGTATGATCATAAGCATGCGCATTTTTTTTCATGTAAATTATTTTCAAGTAAGGTTTGATTTAAAAAAAAACAACATATTTTCAACATCCCAAAACGCCATTTCTGGACATTCTGAGCATATATATGTTCCTTTTATCAATATATACAATAAATAACCCAATAAATGGTCCCCCTATAAAAGAAAAGTCTGTTCTTCAATATTAATCATAACATAACGTAAGAGTTGTAAAAAAATTTTAAGAAACAAAAATATTTTTTTTAAATGTTACAATTGATTTTTTTTTATTTTCAGAATTGCTTCATGCCATACATGGCAAGGTGCATGGAATTCGGAGATCAATGCGGTTAAAATAAGATCCTGGAACTATGTTCTATGTACATTTCTATTTTCTATGTATACACATATATTTTAATGTGTATAGTAAAGCAGTGAGCATTCAAAACCTGTGGTTTGATTTTATTTTAACCAAAAAAATTAATTTAAATCTTTTTTGAATTTCGAAACGATTTCTTGTAAGAAAGGTCGTTAAATAAGCATACGTTTTTTAATGAATAATATAACAATAACAATTATAATAAAATATTTGACATCTGGATCTTTTCGGATAGCCGCAGCTCTATCCGACACCTTTCTAAATGGCACAAGGTGAGGGGATAGCAAGGGCCTGGCCACTCTTAATAAACTGAAATGCCTATCTTCATTTCGGGAGGTTCTCTTTTAATGAACTCTGTCTCACTTAGACATCCATGATAATAAGATAGTTGACATTTTTGCCAAAGAACGAGCCAGGAAGCCTTTGATCGCCCCTAATTTACTGACTTATCTGATATTATTTCAGAGGGATAAAAAGTCTACTAGTGCCATTTGGATACCCCACCAATAGACCAGTGGTATCAAGAAGACGCCGGTTTTAGTACTCTGTATCATCAATGCAGCAGGCATGAGCAAACAAAGAAGTTTGTTCATGCCTGCGGTTTTCGAGTTAATCAGTGGTCACTTTAGATCAGTGTCCTATTCCAACAGTAGCAAGAATTCCCAACTTGCACTAACTGTTGCAATACTCATGCTACTCCCGACCATATGCTTGATTGTCTGGGACTAGGCAAGCGAGAACTTTATTTTTCGCCGATGATCATTTAGGACTTTTTACGAGTGAACAAATCATGGACCTAATTTAGCTATCCAAAATATTGGAGATTAGCAATAACAACAACAACAATTTTAATATTAAATAAATAAATGCTATTGTAACAGTGCAGGGGTGGCTAACCCTCGGTACGGCGGAGTTGTAAATTCACCTTTCGTCCTGAGTAGGGTTTGCAATCCCCCGTTATATTTTCAATCTAGGGATTTCGGGATTACATTATTCAAATATCAGGATTAGGATTCGACTATTTATTAAAAATACCTACATATCAGCGTAGTTTAAGTAACATAAAAAACTGAAAATATAATTATAAATTGGTTTAATATTAATTTTATTGAAAGAAATAAAAAAACTTAAAAATCATCCTAAAAACAAATAAAAATAGTACATAATGAAATTAAAAAAACATTTCTTCATTTCTTGTGTTTCCGTAAATATGCTTTTAAAAAAACACACACACAGCTTGCTCAGCGTTTCATCGTTCAAACAGCTTCTTATTTTTGTTACAAATTGTCCTGCTGCAGAAAATGCTCGTTCGGATTCTATACTAGTAGGTATTATTGTCATTAAATAGGAGTATGATCCTTTCAGGTAGTGTCACCACATCTTCTTTCACTTTCAAAAAAGAGATATTTCTTTTTAAAAGTTTTGATGACAGTTTCTCAAATCTAATAGGCTGCATTGGTCCATATACCTCTTTGATAACTTTATCTAATTCTTTTGCTACACTTCGTGGTTTTTGAGTATAAATTGATCCAGTTATTAAATGAGAATGGGAATCAATTTCAAGTGCTACCTCATTTGAAATAGAAGACTCATTTGCATGAGCTGTTACTAGTGCAATGGGATTTGAAGAATCTGAAGTCTTTCAAGAAGGTCCGCGATTAATTAATGACATTTAATTGAAGAAGAAACCGTGATAAAATCTATTCTTGATATGTTGATTATATTATTGTGTAAATATTGCAGTGAGCCACTTAGATCTGTGCGACGTTCTCCCATTCGAGAAATGAGAGCTGCATACATATTTTTTTTACTTCTGGCACATAATTGCTGAAAACATTCTACGTACGTATTTCATAAACGAAACATAAATTTTCTGATAGTTAAATTCTTAGAAAATTTTGATGCGAAAAAGTTTTAAAATAAAATTTAGACAAAAATTAAATTCCGGGATTGGTTATTTTAATCCCGGGATTGGAAAAAACACCAAGATCCCGCGGCTGCAAACCCTAGTCCTGAGGGATGTAAAACCATTAGCAGCTCATCTGTGGCACCATTTACAACGGTGTCAAGAACACAACGACTTAATGGATTTTTGTTCTATTTGCTGATAAGAGACGTTTCAGTCTAAGCAACGATTCTCAACTGTTGTTAATATGGAAGGAGTTTCATGTGGAAGGACACAGATACATTGCCACTAAACTCCTCTCACACGTGCTTCTGTTTCGAGGTGCCATTTTTTAACCCCCGTTATTTAGTGAAAATAAAATAATGAGTGTACGAAATTAATATCTTCAAAAAAATTTGTGAATTAATAGGAGAAGTTTTAGAAATTTTTTTAATTAGCTCCACATAACGTACGAGTGTGAGTGTGAGTAAGAGTTAAATTAACGTCGCATTAGAAAGCTGTACAAAGGCTATTGGCGAAGGAATCTCATAATTTTGAACCATGGTACATCTGAGCTGTCCCCCCTTTCTTCCTGACTTCTATTCCAGGGGTGACGAAATCGCGGCCCGTAACGAACATTTTTTCGGCAAGATGAACATATCAACACACAATTATGTATAATAAAACAAAAAAAAAAAAAAAAAAAAGATTATCCCGAAATAGGAAAGATAGTAACAGAGAAGAAATGTTAAGCGTCAGGAAGTAGACCATTACATTTTTTTACTACGTGTAACATCTTTCCTCTCACTAGCTGGATATTTGTTGGAGTGATTTCTTTAAAAGGGACGGATGTGTGTAACAGGAAGTGACCTAAGTGTGCGCTATTTGATTTGACCAATGAGAGCGCGTGGTGGTGTACAGCGCATCGGGGGTGCAGCTCTAGTAGCCATCAAGCACTCGAGCGCTTGACTCTAAATTCACAATCGGTCTGTAAAATATACCCCTAAATTGCAATAATCCCTATATTAGAGCAGAAAAAATAGATTACTTATCTTCACAGTAATCCTAAGACCAGTATTAACCAGTATACCGAGCCAATCTGGGCGCATGCAGCTAAAATTCATATTAATCAAATTGAAGTTTTTCAAAGCATCATTCTCCGACAAATATTATAAGCTCGATAGTTCATAAGGAATAAGGACCTCAGATTCATGAGCAAAATGATGTCTATCACACAATTTATCAAAAAATTAGCAACTAACTTCTTCAAAAAAATTGATACTCTAATAATCCTTCGACATTGGATATTAAAAAATTTATCCCTGATCCTAATTTTAACAGACCCAATAATATATTTTTCGGATCCTCTCTTCAATTAAAATTCTTAATTAAATTCATTTCACTCTTTTCACCCTATTTAAAAGCTTACTTTAACTCCCTCCCGAGCCTGCGTAGCCTAATGGTTATAGTGACTGACTTGAAGTAATTCGTCCTAGGTTCCATTCCCAGGATCTCGTTAGTTTCAAACTTACTTTAAATCACTTTAATTTTTCCTGGAAAATTATTTATCCAGTTCAAATTTAAATGAACGCGTTCTTTTCTATTTTTTCAAAACATATTTTATTTTTTATTAGCTTTTAAAAAAGCTGTTTTTCTGATTTCGAATCATTCTCAATCTTTCTCTCATTTCTACAACGACTGAGTTATAAGCTACATTCCCATTGTTCAGGCCTCACCTCACCCACCAACTGATCGAAATTTGTTTTCATTCTCAGTGCTTTCACCGTTTTTGAAGATATTTTTCTAGCACTCAATGCATTTTAGTAGTTTTAAATTTTAATTTTTTACTCTCATATAAGTATATTTTACTTTTTAAGTATTTTTTTATTAACAAAGGGCAAGAGTGAATTCGTCACAGTCACTCAAAATCCTAAAGATAAGAGGTTATAGCTCGGAAGAACTAGATACTCGGGTCATCCACCCAATGATACTCTAAATCCACTTCGCACATACCAGCAAGTCTTAGAATTCACCCAGGATAAACTTGCGATCCTTACACCCCATTGACAAAGGGCTCACCAAACAGATTTCGACGACGTTATTTCATAAAAATGGTCGTTACTCACGTTGACAGAGACGTGGTTAGATAATGACCTTTCGATACCTAACTTCGATTGCTACGTACAGTTTAAACGACCTGGCAGCAGAGCAGCTGCTGTTGCGATCTATCGCAAACAGAAAATCTCGCATGTTTTGTGACTCTTCATATGAACATTACTTATATCGTCAAACAAATGGACTGAGTATTGTTAGTAACAATATTGGGGGACATATGTGCGGCGGAATGCTTACTTGAAAACGGACAATCAGTGATTTCGGTAGTCGCATACATTTCTTGAAATCAAACGGTACAAAAAATTAAAGAATTCCTGCATTTTGTACTTTTACCATATACCGAAGGTGGTTCTGCTCTTTTAAAGAAAACTATCACTCCCTTATCACATGATTTTGAGAGATGATTTTAATTTCAGTATGCCAAAATCTGAGCCACTCATAGCTTTTTTGAATGATGAATTCAGATTCAGCTTTTCAGAATGATAAATTTAGAATCAGTTTTTTAGAATGATGAACACAAATCCAATAGTTTCGACAACTAACAGTGGTAATGCTATCGACGCTGTTTTTCAACGGTTTTTAAGTACTTTGAAATCACAAGTATATGTGTCATGTTTTAGTTAGCATAAGTCTACTGTCTCCGCTCTTCCCCAAATTGATCAAGAATAATTATTTTTGATAAAAAAATGCATTTCTCTTTGTGTTAACTAAATAAAATTTTCATTAAAGATATAATTATTCGATAGAAAATTATTTCCAATCATACCCAATTCATTTTTTCAGGATGTAAGTTACTATTCCGTATTTACTAAGAAAACATGTCAGATGTTACACATCATATACGACTACTGTAAGGCTCGTTTCTTTTATGTATGTTTATTATAAAGAATTATTTGAAATAAACCTACGTTTCTATGAATATTGATTTTTTTGCGATCCACTTAAAGTTAAATCTTGTTTGCTTGACCCAAGTTAGCCTTGTTCTACACTGTATTAAAGAAAGGATGTTTGAGCCTCGACAGTTTTAACGTACAACGGGACCTTTTACACGGTGTTCAGCGTCACTTGGCTCGAGTTCGGGAAATGCCAGCCAGGAGCCCATAACTTGGACCACTAGGCTCTTGTGGCCCCTCCATACCATGTAATAAATTAAAATATTTGAAAAATGTGGAATGTTAGTTTATCAACTTTTTCCTCCCATTAAGGTGTATTATTATCATATATAAAGGGTGTTTTTTTAGAGGTATAGAACTTTAAATTGCAATAAAACAACGATGTATTATTCGATTGACATGAATTTTTTTTATTCGAAACATAATCTTGTGGCATTACATTTTAAATATGATCAAGAAAGGCGTACATTCGTCGAATGGGCACAAAACGAGATTGCCGTTCTTCCCGATTTTCATAAGCGAATTTTGTTTAGCGATGAAAGCGCACTTCTGCTTGAATGGCTACGTCAACAAACAAAACTGCCGCATTTGGAGTGAAGCTAATCCCCAAGTGTATGTCGAAACACCGTTGCATCCAGAAAAACTGACTGTTTCGTGCGCTTTATGGGCTGGTGGAATCCTTCTTCAAAAACGATGAATGCCACAACGTTACAGTCAATGGTGATCGGTATAGAGCCATGTTTCATTCCTGAATTGAACAATCATGATGTCCAGGAGCTGTGGTTCCAACAAGACGGCGCAACATGTCACACAGCTCGTACCTCAATCGATTTATTGAAAGACACGTTTGGTGACCGCCTATTTTCACGTTTTGGACCTGTAAATTGGCCTCCAAGATCTTGGGATTTAACACCGCTAGACTATTTTCTGTGGGGCTATGTAAAGTCATTGGTCTATGCGGATAAGCCACAAACGCTTGACCATTTGGAAGACAACATTCGCCGTGTTATTGCCGATATACGGCCACAAATGTTGGAAAAAGTCATCGAAAATTGGACGTCCAGATTGGACTACATCCGAGCCAGCCGTGGCAGTCATATACCAGAAATCATATTTAAAATGTAATGCCACAAGATTATCTTTCGAATAAAAAAAATCCCTGTCAATCGAATAATACATTGTTGTTTTATTGCAATTTAAAGTTCTATACCTCTAAAAAAAACCCCTTTATTTGGCTCTCCTCAAATAAATTTCAAAATGAAAAAACTTTAAAAGCCTGATATTTAAAATTTTTTAAAAAGAATTGTGTGGTGGGCCGCAACTTACGTATGGACGTGCAGAGTGTTGGATACACCTGATTTAACCAAAAACGTATCGACTATGGTCATTCTCAAAATTATATTAGTAAGAGATTGCAAAAATTTTGTAATCATATGGGGATAACTAAATGTATGTCTTTTCCAGTTTTGAAAAAACTGGAATCTTAATAGTCTTAATGTCAAGACATAACGTTGAGATGATTTACGAAAAGATGCCAAGATTTTTTTCAGAAAGCAAAACGGTGATGGATCTGTAATAGCGTAGAGGATTTTTGGTTTTAACAGCCAAGTAGGTTTAACCTTTTCAGATGTTCGAGAGAACTTCTCAACATGTAAAACCTTTAAAAAAGCACCTTATAACATTTATATATAATACAGGGGGACGAAACATTCATCCATACCACTAATACTACAAAAACTTATTTACATTCGCAAACTGTTACTGTTCTTCGGAGACTATCGATGAGCTCTAATTTAACCCAATGTATAATGTGTATGGTATTGTGGGAAAAGAGGTATATCAGAATGGGAGGGCAATATTATTCAATGAATGTCTTGAGGAAAGCTTTTGAAAATACATGATACTATTTGAAACACAGGTATTATAAACCTTAATTGAGTCGAAGGAAAAACATATGAATGATTTCATATTGAAAATTGGGAAGATTTTTTAAGCTATTCGCAATATTCTATTGTGCATTTTTTGTTAAGATGTCATACGTTTCAAATGCTTTTGGGAATAAAATACTTCCTTATTTTATATGTAACTAAAAAATATAAATCTTTATTTTTTCGAAATATTACGCTTAAGGTATCCGACTACGTTCGGAACAGTGATTTTGCAAAGCGTATAAATAGATACTAGTTATGATATTTAGTGTCACTTAGATTAGAATACATGCATAAAATTGTTTTAAGAATATTATTACAATAAAAAAATTATTTAAGTACAATATTTTGACAAAGAATGTACATAGAATGACTTATTTACAAAATATTCTCCTTTTGTGAAAAATGCTTCTATTTTAATAATATTTTGCCTGTATATAGCTCAGACCTCTGTACAGAGGTTCAACTAGAGTTTTTGAAATATATAACTTAGAAGTGGGTTTATATCCATGTTTTACGACAACAGAGGGGAGAAATTCTAAGAAAAAAACGCCGATAATTATTTCAATTGGTTGTAACTCTGAAAAAAATGTGAATTTTTCAAAAATCATAGTTGACCTTCTGTACAGAGGTCTGAGCTATATACAGCCAAAGTACTGTTATAACAGAAGCATTTTTCACAAAAGGAGAGCATTTTGAAAAAAGGTTAATTTTTTGCCGAAATATTAAATTTAAATAATTTTTTGTCAAAATGTCCTTAAAACATATTTATACACGTATTCTAATCTAAGAGACAATATATATCATGAAAATTTCCATTTATGTGCTTCTTTAAAATCACGGTTCGGAACGTAGTCGGATACCTTAATGCTAGCTGCATATGCCTTCAATAAACATATTTGTTATTGATGTTTGTATGCTTTTGCTTTGCTAAATTTTATATTTTACGAATGTCTATAAATTCTTGAAGTCGAGGGTACTTAAAATGTATTTCGAAAGTTAGTATAAAGTTCTTCAAATAAATTTCTAAGTATTACTGTTGTTAACAACGTACTCGTATATCTCTCTCTCTCTCTCTCTTTGTTCCATTCAATTTGGTTACAGTTTTCAGTCGAATTCGGAAACTAATAATAATTATTATATAAAATTAATATGTTTGCTTCTCCAAATTTTTTTCATATTAATTATTTTCAAGTAAGGTTTAATAAAAAAATATGTTCATCATCAGAAAAGCATTTCTGAGCATAAGAACATTTCTGAAAAGGTGCATTAAATATACGATACCATTTAGGAAGTTTGTTTCTCAATATTAATCATAACAAAACAGGAGAGTCACAAATCTGCTTAAAAAATAACGACATTCATTTTTTCATAAAATTTTACAACTGATTTTCGTTTTATTTTCAGGCTTGTTTCATGCCATTAATGGCAAGATGTATAGAATTCGGAAATCAATGCGGTTAAAATCAGATTGGATGAAAAGGATTAATTCCTGAAGCTCTCTCTTATATTTTATGCAAAATATGTTTTAATGTGTTTAAGATGAAGAAAAATATAAGATCTGAACTCTTTTAAACTAAATTTTACTTTAACAAAGATAATTTAAGATTTTTTAGAACTTTGAGGCGATTTGTACTAAAAATAATTGTTAAATATTTGTATTTCTGATTATTCATTTGCTGTTGTATTATATAACAATTATAGCTTTAAGTGAATAAATGCTATTGTAATAGTAATTAAATAAAAGAATGTAATAAAGGTTGTCTTCATTTATTTTAATTTGTTATATATTTTAGAAATTATTAATTAATTTCAAAATTCTCCAAATATACTTTACTGGGGGCACATTTCTTTTGAATTAAAAAATTAAGAATAAAATTGTAGTAAAATATAAATTACTTTTTACAAATGAGGATATATGATCTCATTACATTGAAATATTATATATAACTACGATTCAACTTTTCTTTAAGAAGCAGCTTTAAAAACCATTGAAAACACATTAATTTACTTTTTTTTTTTACCATACTCTAAAATGTTTCAGGCTAAACCCATTCCCCATTATCTTTCTTCCATATAAAATTTCACAATGGAATTAGAGACTTACTTCTTAAATGTAAAAATGCAGTCCTTAATTTAAGTGAGTATATTTCTTTGATGTCTTTTGAGATGGGTTTAAAAGCAATTAGTACATTAATTTCACACAGAAGAAGGGTTTCAGACAACATGAAAATAGATCATTGCTTGAGCATTCTGTGTTTCCAGCATCTTCTCACAGTAAAATCGGGGACCTAGATGGCTAGCTGCCTACCGGATTGACCACTTGGTTTCCATCATCTCTTGGATTCTTTCCCTCTCCCGATTCGACAAACGCTCATATTTTCTCCGATAACCACTTAAGGCTACACACAATGTCCTACAAATTTCAAATATACCGATTTTTTTTGCATTTCCTTGTGGCCCATATCATTGAGAAGCTTGCCACCAAATTTCAGATCAGATAACGAATTAGTTTTAAGATATTTGAAGTTTTATAAGTTTAGGTTTTAGTTTCGCTTTCATTTTAAAGAATTTTTCATTCTTAAATTGAATTAATTAAAATATTTTTAAATACAATCAACTTTTTCCCTATGAAATGGTTATTAATTTCAATTTTTATTACTAAAATAATTTCTGCTTGATTATGACTCGAGTTCTCATAGTTACTTAATTAAAATTAAATTCAAGGTCAATTTATGTTTTTAAAAAAGAGTTTATATACATTAGAACATTTTCGTTAATTTTTTCCTGCTGAGAAAATGCCATGGCTTAAATGTTCCCATGTTGTTATAAGAAACAATATTTGGAAGAGATGGAATACTAATGAAAATTATACATTGAAAAATAAGTCCTTCACTAATACTGCAGTAAAATTTCCGAATACCAGTATTCCCATTATAATTATTGCAGATAAAAGTAAATATTTCCCTGATGTGCCAAACTGCATTATAGTAAACATATTGTAGTACTATTTTATGGTATTTGAGTTCTTGCTGGGCTTTCTAAAACTTAAAACTTACTAAACATCCCCTTTAAAACTAAAAAAAACTAAATTTTATGTACAAACCTGCTGATTTTTAGCTTAAGTTAGTATCAGTATTATGTTGTAAATAAATGCTTTATGTTTCAAAACGTTTGTGAAAATATTGTGTTAAGATTAAGCTGAATAATTGGTTGTCGTAATAAATGTTATCAATATTATGCAAAAATAAATTTCGAATTAAATTTTTTTATTCGTAATTAAAGCAAAGTTTTGATATAGAACATAAGTTGGAAGATAACATAGTAAAAGAGTAGAGCTTTACACGCATTATAGGTTTTTGTTTTATGCCTTTACAAACTTTAAATGCGTTTTTCTCAGATTTCTAATTTTGAAGTTGTAGGTATTTTTTAATCCCTAAGCATTTTTCACTGTTCAAGATACAGTCTTGAATTTTTTTGCAAATACTTCCAAGTGCACCTTCTATACAAGTTAGTATGGATTTAGGTTATTTTTTTTAAAAAAAACATGCTAAAATTAATGTTTAAAAAATTTCCGTTTTTTTTTCTAGGTTTAGCTAGTAAAATAATTATAAAAAATCAACAATGGAACAGATTTTTAAATCCAGGCTAACTTTTGTTCGAAATAATCTATGAAACATTAATAGCTTAAAACGACTAACAAATTTTAAAAATTAGGCATTTTACAAGTGTGAAAAACTTCAAAACTTGTTAACTTTTTAAAATTGTAAAATAATGGCTGCTCAAACTGATTTTTTGCTTTTAGAACCGAATTAATATTTTAATTTGAATAAAAAAAAAAAGTTATTTTACTGTTATTCTCTCCAAATATTTTTTTGAAAAAGGGTACTGAGTAGACTTAATGTTTTTCTTGTGAAAAAGCGTCCCGATGGGAACAAATTAAATACACGCGAACAAGCTCTGGTGACCCATTTTATAACGCTAGGAAAACGAAGATCAGATCCTTCTAGCGGACTTACGCAATGCCCAATCACGCTGCATTTCTTATAGTTTACATATCTGCCTGACACGTACCTTCATGCCAAAAGTTTCTTAATAATCCCACTATTGCCTCTTGATGCGCAAATGCTTATGGTATTTTTTAATATTATCACATTCAAGTATAGCAGTTGAATCAAAAAATGTATACATATTTTGGGACTTTTCTTATACGAAAAATCATTTAAAAATTCTGAACAGATCACAATTTTTTGATAAAGAAAGACAAACAGACCACAAATTTTATTTTTCCACTTATTTATTATGCATATTAAAATGTGTGTCAGACATAGAACATAGTTCCAGGAATTACTTCTTTGTAACCACTTTTATTTTAGCCGCATTGATTTCCGAATTCTACACACCTTGCCATTAATGGCATTGCACAGATCTGCAAATGAAATGAAAATATCTTGTAACACATTAGGAAAAAGTCCAAGTTGATTACTGTTGTTACTGCAATTCAACAACTTTTACGTTATGCTAAGAAAAATATTGAAGAGCTATCTGATCGATTTGACGGTAATTTTTTTATATGGACTTTTACGAATATTATGTTAAGGTATTCGACTACGTTCAGAACCGTGTTTTTTTAAAAAAAGCGCATACATGGATAATCTTCGTGATATTTAGTGTCACTTAGATTAGAATACATGCGTAAAATTGTTTTAAGAACATTTTGACAAAAAATATTTGTTGAAATATAATATATTGGCAAAAAATTAACTTAGAATAATCTTTTTTCCAAATGTTCTCCTTTTGTAAAATTCACATTATTTTCAGATTTACCTCCAATTGAAATAATTATTCCGATTTTTTTTCTTAAAATTGCTCCCCTCTGTTGTCGTAAAATATGAATAAACCCACTTCTATGTTAAATATTTCAAAAATTCTAGTTGAGCCTCTGAAGAGAGGTCTGAGCTAAATACAGACAAAATATTATTCTAATGGATGCGTTTTTCACAAAAGGAGAACATTTGGAAAAAAGATTATTCTAAGTTAATTTTTTGCAAAATATTGTATTTAAATAATTTTTTGTCAAAATGTCCTTAAAACAATTTATGCATATATTCTAATCTAAGTGACACTAAATAATATAAAAATTATGCATTTATGCGCTTTTGAAAATCAGGGTTCTGAACCTAGACGGTTACCTTAAATCTAAAAAAAATGAAAGAAAAATGTAAAAATATGTGTGTTTAAAACATTCTTGTTTTCAATAATCAATGTTTTTTTACAATTGAGACAGATTACACAAAAAAAAATTGAATAGCCTACTCAAAAATATTATTTTATACACAAATACTTCGAAAGTTCATTTAAAAATGTTTGCGTTAACTTTCAAATAATAAAATGCAGTAAAGCGTTTTTGTTTTTCATTTAGCGGCACAAAAATTGCGATATTGTCTTAGCATGAGAGAAATGATAATCCAAAGATGTGTCATAGAATACTAATTATTTTAACATTCTTATATCTATACAAATCAAGGTACATAATTTATATATAAGCTAAATTATACGTTATTATAATGAAAAGTATATGTATACATACATACACATGCAAGCATATACATATATATAATCAAATAAAAAGTTCCTACAAATCCAAAAAAGCAAAACAATACATAGAAATTTAACAAGACAGTACAGATAAAAATTAAGAATAATCATTAAGGCAATAGTAAATTCTTGACTTAAGTAACTAAGATTGTTGGGTTAAATATAGTTATAAAGTCAGTCAATCTTTCCCTATATTTTCCTTTACTCCAGATAAAAAAAAATAAGATTCCATCAATACTAAAGATATCAAGGCATCGACTACTTGCGACTTATTTTGAAATTATAGAGCTATTGGGGTTTTTTTTACGATTTTTTTATTTATTTAGTATATTTGAAGAAAAAATTCCTAAAATTGAGAACATAAAAATAGTTATTAATATCAAAATGGGGAAAAACTGGTCAAAATGTACAAAAAATAACATAAACGGGGCCCGCTCTGTACAAAAATTTTATGAACAAATTCTTAATTTTTCAATTTTGATGAGTTATTTTGTTATTCATGTTTAAAATGACCTTTCTGGATAAGAGATATTTTAATTTTTACCAAAACTAGAGCACTTAATCTTAGTGATTATATCAAATTGGTTAAAAAAACAGTGATTATATTCACATAAAGGACTGTAAATTTTGTAATAAAACTATATTTAATAATTCTGATGGTCAAAACACTTCCACTGTTATACAGTAGATACGCAAAAAATTTCATTCGCTTGTTTTCGAAACTTTTTGAGCAATCGCCGTCCGCGTTTGAGCTTTTCGACAAAAAACACATTTCGAGTAAAATGTATTTTAAAGTTTGACATCTTGTGTAAAGTTATGGAATCTGCTTTTACTAAAACACTCGTAGTTTTTGTTCTAGGGAATGAAAAATAAAAAACATGGTATTTTTATTAAGATAATAAGATGGCCTATAAAATAAAATCATTAAAAAAACCTGTCATTTTTTGAATAAAACCATAATTTTAGGGTAGTCGGATACCTTGTGACGAATCTTTACGGCACCTTTCTACTAATACTCTTAGGCGTCTTTGGGGATTGTAAATTCGCGTATATTTCCAATCACCTCTAAAAGAAGAAAATGAGATATGCAAAGTAGATAAGGTATTTAAGGAGAGCGTTGTAAGTTATCGGAGAAGAAGGCTATTGAGCCAGCAGCAGATGTGACGAGATTTGAAGGATTCAATTGGATTACGATATTGGAGTATTGCTGTTATTATTCAGCGAAGGAGCCTTAGGAGGATTAATCTACCTGGAGAGATCATAAGTACAGCCAGGTGATATATTCTAGCTTAGTACCGCTTTCCACAAGCGTTAGTTTAATAAAATTAGTTCAATTTTAATGAAAGCTAATAATTCGAGTTGCGTGTAATTCTCAGACCTCCTATTCCGGTAAACCTTTCCGATAGTGAGCTTAGTGATTGATTAATTTCATTTTTCGTAATTTAATTTATTAGTAAAGGTAAATCCCTTTTTGACGTAGACATCTAGTTAAGTAATTGTCATTGGAAGTTTGATATTTGAACTAAATGAATAAATATAATTTATTATTACACAAATGGCGTCTGGTCACTTTTTGCCTCAAGTTAATCTTAGTGTTTAGGGTGGAATCCAGGGGGGTTCTCATAACCTTAATCAATAATACTAGACGGAAAATAATAAAAGTACTAAAATTAAGTTACAAATGCCACATATCGAATGTAAACCTACTGTTATGCTCTATTGAAATGGGCTGAAATGGAGATGCGTTGATTGTGTTGAGGACGATTTTAAAGTTTTAAGAGGGACTAAATGGAGAACTGTTGCTAAGCGTAGATCAGAATGGAAGAGGGTTCTTGGGAAGGCCTTGGCCAACTTTGGGCTTTGTCAATAGAGAAAGAAGAAATAGAGTGTTCTTAAAAATAACATACCAACAAATAAGTAGAACAACTTTGGTTTGTTTTAAATAGAAACACAAGCATTTTGATAATATAATCAAGAGACACATCCACACAAATAATTATAAACTATACACAAAATGAGCAAAAATAAGTCCCAAATAAGTACAACCATATACCAAACACCAAGCCGACCAAATCGTCAAAACATGTAAGCATGTAAATTTAAAACGATGCTTTACATTTCTTACATATTTCACCACTGAACATAGATTAGCTTACAGCAAAAACCTAATTGCCAACTAGGTTAAACCAAACCACACTAATATAGAATGGTATGTAGTGAGAAGCATCCGTAATATAGAAAAACAAAGTAATGAAAATGCATTAGCACAAAATAGACCAAAAAAAAAACACAACCACAAAATAAAAAGAATACAAAAATTTTGTTTTTCAAGGTAAATAGCTAAATATTTTAAGCAGAAAAGAGACTCACTCATTAACTTACTTACTCATCACAAGATTACCAAATTTACAAAACAAGCATACTTAAAACTTAGCAGGCACAATTCTTCCATTGAAAAGTGATCCGCTAAGTACGGGTTTGGCGGAAATCGATCCAGTGTGGGAGGTTACAGACAAAAATTCCTGCTTTTGAAGTATTTGACAGACTGATTTGAAATTTGGCAAACATGTTTCCTTTTTTTAGAAGAGATCTATTAAAAACAGGATTACGGAATCTGACCCCCAAAGGGACAAGGGGGATTATTGGTAAAAAAAAGCCCGGTTTTATAGAAAAATATTACTGTTGTACATGCAAACCAAATAAGATGTTGATTTCAATCAAGGTAATCTGCTGTTTCTAGTTTTAAAGGATTGAATTTGATGTGTAAAGAGTAATCGCAAATTAGTTCAATTTAGTAAAAAGTAATCAGCCTTCTTGTTTAAAATTATTAGGTCATCATTCTATCTGTATAAACAGAACGTATTAATTCATATATATTTTGCCTTTAAAAAGTAAATATATCTAGATTATATTATATAGTTAAATACTTGTTATTTTTCACTTTAGAATTGATAAGTAAAATGATTCCTGTTGTAAATTAAATGTAAAATGAATAGATGGCGCTGCAAGTCATCTGAGAGTTATACATTTTTTAGTTTGTAGAATCAGTCATGTAATGTGCTTTGTGCTGTTTATATGTCTTGTGTGTGTACCGTTTAATAAACCAAAATATCTAAAAAGATGGACTGAATCATTGCAATAACATACAAATATAATGCATATAATCGTCTAACTGACCAATGGAATCAAGGATTTAGGAATTATAACAATTACCTTGATGTATTTCTGTATTTTGATGCCCTGATTATACTGTGATACATTAATTATAATTTTTAAATTCTTAAGTTAGCTATTTTCAAACATAATTTACATTTAATATTCACAAGATGGATTTGTAGCTTTTTTTTCTAAGCGGAATTGATTGTTGTAGAATATAAAGTATGAATCAAACAAATATTACGCAGTATTATAAAATAGCTGTTTTACCTTTACTTCATGGCTTTGCAATTGTTCTTTTGTTCTAAATGGATTGGCTTGAATTTCTTTCTGCAGAAAAATGTAAATAGTGCAATATAATATGTTTCAAAATTTAGTTTAAATTAATGTACTAATAGACGCACTTAAGTATAAACTGACACCTGAACCACTTAACAAAAGTGGTTATTACTTTATTGAAATTGCCTTAAAAATAAGGTTTAAGAAACTGAAAGCTTGCTTGTGTGCAACAAAATAAGAAATTTTTAATATTATTTGCCTTAGGTATCCTGTTAGATTTTACAAAAAGGGATAACGGTCCACAAGACTTATTTTCTTCAGTCTTTATCGTTATTTTATTTATATTTGTTAAATTTATTCATGTATTAAAGTTATTTCTATTTTTACTATTTTTCTTCAATATTTTTTATTAAATTTTAAATATTATTTATTAAAAAGGACAATTTTTGAAAGCGTTTAAAGTCATCCAAAATGTCCTGAATGGAGATGAAGGCTCGGAAGAACTTCGATCTCCCACCCCACCCCGCCCCACCCCACAAAACTACAAACTACAATCCAGGATCTTATGTATGAAAAAAGTCCCAAAATATCTAGGATGTATTCTTCTCCCTGAATTAACAAATCACAAGCATATTGTTGTTGAAAGTAGGAAGTAACTCTGATAGAGTTTAGGGACGATATATATGAAACAACTTATTTATTATAAAATTATATTCATAAAAATATATACATAAATATAAAAAAGTTCATAGGTTCAAAAAATATCAAAAAAAAAGAAAGATTAATTTTAAAACTGAAATTAAAAAAACATTATTAAATTAAATAATGAAAGTTATACTCAAAATAAATTCAAATTTTTACCGCGTATCTTTTCATTTCTTTCTCCATTTTGAGGTAAACATCAAACATCTGGAATAATAGTTATTGTTTCAATTCCTAGTAATTGAAAGATATATTTAAATCTATATAAGAATTGGTGCCATATAATTATTATTGTGAACTTACGGATTCGTCATTTATTCTCTTGCATCTTTCGATCATATAAAGTCTCATACCTTGCTCTATGGGAAATTAATCAGGATACAAAGTCCTTGCTATTTCCTTTGCCTGTTAGGATAAATCATAGAAGAATCTGAGAATCATCTTAAATTGCATTTTCTTATTAGATAATTTTGTTTATAAGATATAATTGTGTGTGTTCACTAATTAATTCTTTAGTTTTCAGTTTAACAGATTTGAATTCTTAATTTTGTTTAAGAAATAAAACCCTTAATAAAGAATTTTTTTGTTTAATTAGATGGGATTTGCTAAATTAAAAAGGTTGTTTTCTTTTTATCATGACTGCTTAATTAGTTTTTATTTATGCTGCTTTAATTGCTTTATTTATTCTGCATTTAATCTTTTTATATTTAATGTTTTATAGATTGAAAATATTTTGAGTGATTTTTTTCTTCTTCTTTAATTCATGGCAAATATCATTTGTTGTTCATAATATTGCAGTTTACAGTAGAATCCCGAAAACTCGTTCGAATGGAGACCGAAAGGTGGTCGAGTTTGTGAAAATACCGGGTTATTGAGAATGGAGGATGGAAAAAGAATAAGCTTTATAAATAACTAAATTCTGGAACTTATTTTTCAAACACTACGTCTATTATGCGAAACGTAAGTATTTTGCCAAGTATAAATATTTGTGTGTAATAAAAAAATAACAACTATTTAAAAATTATATTAATTGGAATTGCTTTTTTCTTCTACTTTTTTTTGTTCTAAGGATCAATGTGTTTCTAATAGCACGAGCATAGTAATTTTTTGGATTGAAATTTTTTATAAAGTACAATTAGGTTTATATTTGTTACATGACAACCTAGACGCAAGATATATAGGTTTATAATTTGTAAACACAAAGAATATAAGTTAACTAGCAGCATGGTCCGGCGTTGCACGGGCTTCTTCAAGTGTTTAACGTTTTGCCAATGGAGACTTTCTGGACACTTCCTGGTGTGTATGCGAGTTTTATATCAATGTAAATAATGTTCCCTGTATCGAAATTTCTTCCACCTGTTTGTCTAGTCGGGCGGGTCGGTTTCCCTTCCACTTACCCTGCGTTGCTTAGGTTTTTCCTAGGATATAACTTTATACTTATGGACATTTTCTGTTTCCCTCTGCACACCAGCACTTCTGAGTACGTGTGTATGCACGATGTGTGAGGGACATCTACATTTATATCAATAAAATTCACTTGTTCGAAATTTCTTTCACTCCTTTTTTTTTGTCACACGTTTTTCTGTTACCTCCTTTTATCATGGTGTTGCACAGGCATTTTAGAGTATAAAAATGTTTTTCCCCAGGGATAATATCTTGTTTCAAATTTCTATTTTCGCTTAGTAATTTAAAAAGCAGTGATCTAGTTTTATTCACAAGAAAGCAAACAACGTGTGAATCTATAATTAAATAATTAATTCAGTAAGGAATAATAGAAATAAATACTGCTTTATTTTTTTAAATATCAATATCCATTTTTGTTAAATATTGCATCAAAAAATTCTTACAGTTAGCTATTGAAACTACTACTTATTTCTGGATGCTTGAATGTTTTTAAATTTGTAGATAAACAAGCGTATCTATCTATGTAAGTATCTTTCCACGAACCACTGAATACAGAAAAGAGCCGAAGTTATCTAAAGATTGAACGTGATCCTAGGAATCCATTTTGACCATTTAAATTCCGAATTTATAATTAGTTAAAAAAAGATCAATTTAAGGCGCTAAAAATTGCAAATAGTTTGCCTTGTTTTAACAATGCAGATCCTAATTTGCCAGTTTGGCGCAAAACTGATTTTCGACGCCAACATATGCCATTGTTATGACAATAACAATGTAGATTGTTAAATTGGTAGTCCCCATAAAACAGTTTTTCTACAATTTTATGAAAAATTGGCAAATGTGTTTTTATATCGTTTATGTATAGCTCAATACACATGTAATATTGACGTCTATCAGTAAGCATTTCCGTCAATTTGATTAGAACAATTTTAATACTCTTTAATTTAATAAAAACGTTGTTTTGATACTTGTGTATTAATGCAACCCATTGGTGATATTTTTTGAAACGAAGCATAAGGTTGCCAATTCAGAGCGTACGACGCATGGAAAATCTGGTTTTAAAACTTGGCCACTTATTGATAGAGTTGGCGATTATTGCGATAATACGTAAAGGACTAATTTTTTTATAATTAACAAATTTGGCAACAAAAAGAAATATTTCTCAAAATATAATGGTTTTGAATAACTAACTCCATCTGAAAGAAGCATCCAGCATTTGTTGTACTCATCACCTAGACCTGAGACAAACATAAAATTCTATTTAGAAATTTTTAATGAGCATCTTATATTTCATTCTCAATTGTTTGTGTCTGAAACATTAATTTCCGATCAATTATATAGTGGTAGTCAAAATTGTCGACACTTTTTAAAATTGTTATGCCTTTTAAGTTAGTATGCTTTTAGAAAAACTTAGTTGCACAAAAGGCAAAATATTTTTTAACATTTTAAAGAAAATTTAATACTAAATTCAATACAAGAATAAAATTCAAATATTTACAAGGCAAAACAAGGTTATGCTACGATAACTGTCGATATACATTAGAAACTGATGATAGCAGAGATTTATCAGAGCTTAATGGGGTTGTGTTTATTCTTTATTATAGCTTCACATCGATGTTTCATTGATCCGAAATAGTTTTAAACACTTCCTTTGTTATTACATTATGCGAGTGAACAATTATATCTTCAATTACTTCTTTTTTACTTTATGGGTATCTCATTCGGACAAGAGTTTTCAAACGATGCCACAAATATTCGATAGGATTGAGGTCAAGACTGTTTTTGAGCCACGATAACAATGGTATTTAGTCAAAAGACAATGACATCAAATAAAAAAGTAGATAGGACACATGTGTGACGAGAAAGTAGTATTTCCTAAGTTAAAAGTACATAACAGGGGGGAGGGTAGTTCAGTGACTACATCTGGAGACTGAAAGGTTTGTTTAGGATGTCAGGAGACAAATTTTAATAAAAAAATCAGGAAAATTCCAAAAAAGTTTCACCACATCTGTTGATGATAGAAAAAAAAATACCATGTTTCAGAAATAAAACAATTTCATGAACAGCCATCATAAAATCTGAATGATACTGGTGTTTCTGTCAGTTCAAAAACAACCAAGAGTAGATTAGAAAATGTAAGACTAAAAGGTAGAATTACACGATAAAAGTCGTATCTCAATTTACATCAGCGTTAAAAGAGACTACAATGGGCAATGAAACACATTAATTGGATAATTGATTATTGGTTACAAGTTATCTTGATCATGACAATGGAAAAAAATTATTAAATTATTGTATTGTAATAGGTCCTTGACAAGTGTGCAAAATTTCATATTATTCTTTCTTTTTAAAGCGGGTAAAAATCGAGTTCAAAGATTCCGTTACATACAGGTGAAGCTAATAAAAGCGTGTTAAAAAGATTTTTGAGTATATAGGCAAAAAATGTTGTAAACATTAGACAAAAAACCCAGCTCATTTAAAATTTGCTTATTTGCTCGTAATTTTAACATTGTTTCAAAAAAAAGGGGAACTGATTTTGAATAAAATAACTGTTTTGTATAGTCATCATGAAGATGATGACAGCAGAATTTTATAAAAGGAGTAATTTTTCCTAAATTCTATGTAAATTTTGACAAGCTAGTTAATTCAGAAATTAGAAAAAATTTTAAAAGGTGATTGTTGATTAATGTTTTCTATAGTATGAAATGTAATGATATGTGACATCTATGTAATCTCAAATTGAAGGAATAAAGACGAAAAAATACCGTTGAGAAATCCAGGCTCTTTATGCAGGAAATTAACTACTTTTGTTTTCATTGCATTAAATATCTCAATCATACTAGATTTCTGTGTAATAATGCTATTGCTATATGTTTTAAATTTAACAACTCTTATGCATAATATATGTATTTAACTTATTTCCATTTACAACTATAGATAGTGTTTATACGATAGTCAAGATATCAATTTTATTTGTACCTAAAATTGGGCATTGCATATATTTATATAAAAACTGGAACGTTTATATTTTGAATTAATCGAAAATTTTTTTTCTCCTCCAAATCTGGATTTGTCTCCCGTTTATAAGAATTAGAAATTCATATATAAATATAATTTCTACTTATTTCTTCGAATAACAAAATATTTTTACTTTCAAAGATTTTATTCTCCAAAGTTGTGTGGTTTGTTTGCATTGTAGGTTTTTGTTTCTTTTGTTAATTTGATTTAGTTATACAAATAATGATTCTTTCCAACAAGTATATAAAACAATTCACATATTTTCACTTAGATTTATATGATTTATTCATGCATGAAATTTGTTAAAACAATTTACATTTAAACATTTTAAATTATTTTTTACTATTTTAATTCAAACAAGTGAATTAAGTCAAATATTAATAAAAAATACGTTCATTATCTTTTGCAAAGGAATATGCAGTAGGTTTTAATGAAACAATACTTTTAAATATAAATAAGATTTGTAAGAATTATTGAAATAAAATTAATTTCCAGCATCCTTTTAAATTAAATCTAAAACGTTAATGAAAATTTTATATAATGAATATAATACAATATTTGTATTCTTACCGCACTCGCAAACGTGAACAGTAGCACAATCAAACATATCAAGCTTTGTGCCGCATTTAATTTCTTCAAAAATCAATGAACATTGGTATAACAACCAGAAAATTGTTTGAATTATTTTTAAATTTCTCATCCCGAACAGCAAGTTATTTTAGTGAAAACCGAATAAACTATTCAGAACCTTTCTGTAGCGTGTTTTTTACTTTATAGAAGCTATATATATTCTGATGGACACCTTCTCTTCGAAACTCAACAAGTAATATATTCTTATTATTTTGTTAAAAAATTGTACCTGTAAAATCATATCAGGTGAAAATTCTTACGAAATTATTTTATTAGTGTATTGTACTATTTGTTTGGTCTTCAAATAGATTGAAGCAAATTTGTGAAACCTTTGTAAATATTTTTCTCTGCGTTACATTATTTGTTTGTCGCAAAAAAGGAAATAATAATAATGGCAACAATAAGTTATTGGGATATGTTTAGCATGAAATATTTTTTAAGCACAATAGAGCATTGAAGGAAAACTGGGAGTTGTAATTTAAAATGAAATGAAGGAATGATTATAAAGTGGTTATACATGTACATGATGTTCAATAAATGAATTTCAATTGAAGAGAGAATCAACGGAACAAAAAAAAAAAAAAAGAACTACGATCACATTTAATAAAAATCCTTAATGAGCGAATTAATACATATGTAATCTCTATATAATTTTTGCATTGTGAAGTTCACGTTTTTTGTCATTAATTGTGTTTATTTGAAATTTTTGAACGTACAATTCATTTGAGATTGTACATTTTTGTTTGTGATGTGACTATCGATATATTGATATTACTTGTTTGATGACAGAAAGAAAAGGACTACCCTTTGACATAAACTCATGATTAACCCATTTTGTAAAATTTTTTTGAAAGTTAGTTTTAAATGACTCAACTAAGTAAATTAAGTCTGTATTTGGAGTCACATAACTCTGCCCCTCTGCAAAAAGCAATTTCAAGCATTGCTAAATTAAACTTCAGAAAATTCATATTTGTTTCTCAAGAATAACTGAAGCGTATGATAATTTTAAGATATGCAGGAAGTCCAATGTTCGTAAAATAAATATATACTTGAATTCAGCTTATTACATTTCAGCATAATGATGTATTATTGCTATTCATTTTGATTTCAGTTTCGTGATCATGATATCTTTATTATTCCAATTTTTATGGACAAGTAAATCTAATAGGGATTTTCTCCCAAAAATGCAAATTAAAGAGGAAAATACGCCTGAAAGTATGAAAATGAACACGAGGAAGAATTCCACGTTTTCTATAGTACAGTAAGTAAATTTATTGTTACTATTATTATTAAAGGTATAAAAAATACGCTTTTTTCTAAAAAAAAAATCCTTGCGTAAACTTTTATTATTCAATGCAAGAAAATATAATACATGTGTTTTCTTGAGCATTCATGTTGTTCTAAAACACATATCATGTATAATAGTTCTAGAGCTTAAATTTCTATTAATTATTAGTTTTCTCTTCGTAGATTGTATTGTCTTAAGTGTCTTGTTACATATTAAGAATGAAAACCTGGGTTTGGTCTTTCCTGCCTTATCCTGCATTTATCATATTGAAAAGACATATCTGTCTTCATTTTTGCTAGAATAAAAGTCATCATTGAAGCTATTCCCAAATTTTTATCTTTAAGGAAACTTGGAACCCTTGGAAGACTTTTCTTTATTTATGTATTTAAAAATTATATTTTAGCATTTCTCATATAATGTTTTTATTCAAGAAAGTGATACGAGGTAAAGTTTTTCTCTTTAATTGTTCACACAATTTTAAAAATTTAAATTTTTTGAAGAAACTTTTAAAATTTTACTACTTTTGTTATTATTTCTTTTTTGACCTCAAATTTTTTATAATACTGTTAAGGATGTTCTAAACGACTTTAAAGATCGATTTTTCAATAACTTAATTCATTTTCGAGGGGAAAAAAAGTTGATATGCATGTAAAAATTCAACGAAGAAAAGCTAGAATGTCTTACATTAATTTTTTTTTAAAAAAAAATTCAGTTTACAGATAAAGGGATTTTTAGTTTTGTTACATGTTTTATATATAACAAACAAAATAAAAAGGGAGGGATTGGTAAATAATTGTAAAAGGAGTAGCATTTTAAATGCACTAATGTATCAAAAAACAGAAACTGAGAAAAACCATTTAAATGTTTATAATTCTGAAAAAATAATTATAATAATCTTAAATAAACTTAAAATACAATTGTAAGACATTGTATATTTGTCATTAAAATAATAGAATTTTCATATCTTTTCAACCCATACATTTTTATTATTACTCAATTTTCAGAGAGTATTAATTGCACAAGAAAATTCAAGAAAAGTGTTAAAAAAACTTTTTTCTGTCATGAAGTTTTAACTTCTCGTAATATTGGAGTATTAGATTTGTATGAAAAACATATGAGGAATAAGAATTGAAATTATGAAATTATTAATATAAATTGCCTTAACTCAAAAATTTTACATGCTCACATTTCACAAAGAAAAAAAATACATTACTATAATGCCCATACATTATTGTACGGCTAGACAACTTATTCGGTACTATTTAAGGCTACACACTATCCTGCAAATTTCATAGCAACCGAATTATTTTTCGCATTTTTTTTTGGCTCGTATCATTGAGAAGCTTGCCATCAAACTTCAGTTCTGTAAGAAAGTTAATTTTTAAGACATTTGAAATTTTTTGAGCTATAGTTTTGGTTTCGATTTTATTTTAATGCATTTTCCCACTCTTAAACTGAATTAATGAAAAATATTTTTAAGCACAACCCACTCTTTCTTTCATTAAAATGTTTGTTAATTCCAATTTTTATTATTAAAATCATATCTGCTTCATTATATTTTGAGTTTTTTATAATTCTCATAATTATATATATATATATATATATATATATATATATATATATATATATATATATATATATATATATATATATATATATATATATATATATAATTAATTAAAATTTATTTCAAGGCCAATTTTTGCTTTAAAAATAGTTTATATAACTTGGAAGCATTATCATTAATTTTTCCTGTTGAGAAAATGCCACGGCCAAAACATTCTCAGGTTGCTGTGAGAAACAATATTTCAAAGAGATGAAATACTACTGGAAATGATGTATCTAAAAATTAGTCCTCACCTGATACTGCAATTAGACTTCTGAATACAAGTATTCTGAATTCAAATACTGCAGATAAGATTGAATAATTCTGTGATGCTCGAAACTACTTTATACTAAACATATTGTAGTATTATATTTTAGTAATTTAAAGTCGTACAATAAGAGATAAAACTTCCAAAACTGCCCAATTTAAAATTGAAAAAAATTAATTTTCTGGCTATTTTTAGCTTAAGTAATTATTTTTTGTGTGCATAAATTGTTTGTACTTCAAATTTTTATGAAAATATTACATTAAGATTAAGCTTAATAAACCGTCGAATGCTATCAGTATGATGCAAAAATATATTTTGAATTGAATAAATCATTTTCAGTCACATTTAATTAAAATAGTGTTTAAACGTAGAACATACATTGAAAAGTAACATATTAAACATTAAAGGTTTACGGGCATTATAAGTTTACGTTTGATGTCTTTAGAAACTTTCAATGCGTTTTTCTCAGACTTTTAATTATGAAGATGTATATGTAATCTAATTTCTAAGATTTTTTTTTTGCTCTAGATAGTCTCGAAATTTTAGCATATATTACCAAACGTATGTTCTGTAAAATTTAGAGGCCTGAGATCTCTAGTTATTTTTTAAGAAGTGCTAAAGTTAATATTTTCTAAAAAATCGTGTTTTTTCCAGGTTTAGCTAGAAAAATAATTATTAAAAATCAACAAGGGAACAGTTTTTTAAATTCATTCTATCTTCTGTTCACAATTTTCTAAGAAAAATAAATCTCTTAAAATGACAAAAAAGCTTTATAAGTTGAGCATTTACATAAGTTTGAATAAACTTCAAAAATTCATAATTTTTTAAAATTGTAAAAGTATGGCTGGGGGGGGTCAAACTGACTTTTTACTTACAGAATCAACTTAACAATATAATCTGAATATAAAACATAAAATAATTTTACTGTTACTGTCTCCAAAAATTCTTTTTTTAAAAAAGGGTCTTTGAAAAGGGTAGTCTTAAAATTATAATTTTAACTGAAATTGTTAGTTGTTTTCAAGCAATAAGTTATTGAGAAAAAATATTCATTACATTTAAAAATTATCAACTATATTCGGAACCTCTATTTTGAAAAATCTTAAAAATAAAGGAGTTTTTGACATTTAGTGCTAGTTTGATTAGAATATGCATAAAATATTGTTTTAAGAATAACAGAATTTTTTTTTAAAAAAAAAGAAAAAAACAAAGAATTAATGTAATTTTTTAGGCAAAAAAATTGAACAAAGAATGACAAAATTTCAAAAAGTTCTCCTTTTTTGAAAAATGCTACTATTATAATAATAGTTTGCTTTTATATATCTAGGAATTCTAAACCGGGATTGAACTAAAATTTTTGAAAAATTCATGTTATTTTCAAAGTTATGATCAATTGAAATAATAACGAGTGATTTTATTAAAATTTCCGTACTCTTAAATAATAAATGTGAACAAATCTACTTCTAAGTTTTATATTTCAAAAATTTTAATTAAGGCCTGAACAGATAAGTTCTAGCTGTATATAGGCAAAGTACTATTATTAATGAAGCCTTTTTAGTAAAGGGAGAATGTTTTTAAAATAAGTATTTCTTAATTTTTTTGCCAAAAAATTGTACTCAAATAATTTTTTGTTGTAATAATATTTGCAAAACTATTTTATA
Organism: Trichonephila clavipes; assembly: GCA_019973935.1. Lineage (NCBI taxonomy): Eukaryota > Metazoa > Arthropoda > Arachnida > Araneae > Nephilidae > Trichonephila > Trichonephila clavipes. Next base: position 43,484 of record BMAU01009159.1, on the reverse strand, counting down.
TATATATTGTAATTCAATTGACACATTAAAAGTGAAAAAAAAATATTCATTTGTACGCGTTTTCAAAATCATGGTTTCAATCTTGAAAAAAATCAGAACTTAAATAACCAATTTTAAAAATCCTATTGTATGGAGTGTTATTTTGCATAGTATTTTTATAGCTTGAAAATATCAAAAACTAAATACATATGAATCGAGCAAGAATGAAAAAACATGGAAAGTTTGTAATTAAATTAAAAACAAACTAACGTCAAAACATGCCTTAATAGTTTCATCGTTACAGTAAGATAAATGAATATTTATAAGTAAATCTTCACAAACAGTTAAATTTTACAGCTACCATATGTGATCCACATAAACCATCACCTTTTTATCATCTTTTCAAATAACTGCGTTGTTCTTCTCGACTCCAATCACTTTATAAAGACCTCGAAACTTAAATTGAAATTTATCGATAACCAGATTGTGTGCTGAACTTATTGAATGTGTCTCATTATTAATTTCAATACAAAAATACCTCAACTTACGCTGCGCCAGCTTATGCGAACCGAGAGTTACGGAATTTTGAAACTACGCGTCGATTTATCTTTTGTTTGAGAGCTACGTAACTTGGTTACTCACTCCTGGCTTCTAGTTTAACTAAAGTACATGTTCGCACGGATGTAAAGTAAAGTATCGCACGGATTCAACGAATTATTTATTTTGTGTGTTGCAGTTATACCCAGTGCACAGAACTACTGGATTCCCTCAATCAGGATTTGACACTTGATGAGTTTATGGAATTGCATACGTAAGAACAAGATTCTGTTCAATCAGATCGAATGAGTTTATTTCGATTTTAATTGAAAAAAGATTACAAATATTAGAAAATATAGTCTCCAACAAAGAACGTATCTAAAGGAATTATTAGCAGGCTACGAAGAAATTTTGAGGAAGGAAAAAATAAAGAGTATCCTTTGAACCGGCACACTACTTCGTTAAATTTTATGAAGCCTTCTACACCGAAATAACTTCGGTTTGAGATTTTTGTGTTTGCGTTATCTAGAATTTTAAAACACATTTTTTTCCTAAATTATTATTTTCTTCAGTCTCTGGTCCCAAATAAAAATAATTTATATGCGTATTTATATGCGAAATAACGAAACATGCCCCGACGTACGTGAATTCTATCTGTGCGGTTATCACTCAGTATGACCTGTCGCGTAAGTTCAGGGTGTTATTGCTTTCGTTTCTTCTTATTTTTGTTGTAATACTTCAGATGCTTGTTTTGCTCCATCTCTGTATATGTGCTATCTCGCCTCCTCCCAAAACGTTTCAACATTCCCATAAAACTTATCTTAACCCTGCGGCAATTAAACCAATCTTTGTCAGCTTGCTGTCACCAAATAAATCCTTTGGAGTTTTCCTGTCATTTCGTGAACTACAATACGCCTTCTAAATTTAAAATTATTTTGGGCTACTTTCTCATTAAGAAAATCCAAGCTTAAGCTGCCTGTACTCGTATATCCCTTTAAGACCCAACCCACATGATCGTGTGGGTTAGATATTCTTATATATTTTTGCTTCCGAAATAGTCAAATGTAATAAAATCATGAATCCTACAATTGAGCGAGTTTGCAGGATTTTTTTATATAATTTATAATTTTTCATGGAATACTGTGCTAACTTTTAACCAAACACATTTTCAGGTGTCTAAAAGGAGAAGAACTCTCACACAAGAAAAATTTTGAAATTTGATGAAACATTTGATGAATAATTTAGATTGAACTTAAATCAGAACTTAGTGATCTGTAGGATGATAACAATGCTGCAAATAAAACATATGAACGACGTATACTGGAAGGAGAATCAAGCTCAGATCACAGCAATGAAGAAAAACATAGAAATATTTGAAATGGAAAGACAATTTTGGATCATTCTTTACCATAAAAGTCTCCAGAGCCCATTCATTTAATTGTTTTAGCTATTGCAAATTCTTGGTTTTTGTGTAAACAAGATGCAATATAAATAAAATTTCTTCATTAATCAAATCGGATCGCTTAAAGAGGTCGGTTCAGAATTTCGGCCCCAAAACCCATTTTTATAAAATATCATCTTATACACTTCTAAGGGTGCAAAAATTATCATTGTTCGCAGTAAAAGTATTTTTAATAGCATTTTGAAAATGTTTTACCACCTGCCACGCCCACTTACATGTAAACAAACTTTTTCTGCATTGTAAGCCCCCAAAATTTTACTAATTTTTTCATTGTTTTTTAAAATACTTTCAACGGCAACGTCTCGAAGAAGAAATGAAGTGAAGCAAATACTTGTTTACTATTTGAAACGTGCTTTTTGCATCGAATTTTGAAAGTATTTAAAACTTGTTAGAGATAGTTGAAGCGCGTTAACAGCCTCTCCACCTACGAACAAAAATATTTTAACTGATGATGAAGATAATAGTGTTGTAATTCCACTCACAAGATGTCGAAGTGTTTTAATCCACCTTCTATACATGCCATGCTTTTTATTCTTGCCATTTCAGGATAAAACTCTTGACATGTATAGCCTTTTTTGATGTGTTGGTGATATTTAACAGGGCCTCGGAAGGACAGATTTGAAAACTACGAAAGCACTTTGGAAAAAAGTTATGAAAAATGCAATGTTTATTTATACTTGTCAAAAACAGATCTTGTTTTACAGGTTTTCACAGCGAATAAATGAGTTAATGATAGAATTAATTATACATCAATAATTTCCTTATTTGTAACAATTTTAATTGAATTTAAATTAATTCTTTTATCACAACTTAAAGCTAAAACGATACAATTCGTAAAATTTCATAGTTGACCTGTATCACAGATAAAGCCCAACCCACACGATCGTGCGGATACTGTCTACGTTCCCGGGGAGCGAGATTTTTTTAATTATTTTTCCCAGCGTCATTGGGGTTAATGTAGTATTAATAACCAGAAGAATTTAATATTTAAAGATAAAAATAATTCGCGTCTTAAAGGGATATTTAGGCAATTACACATGAGAATAATTTAGCAATCGATAAAATGTTATTTTTTACCAACTTTCTTCTTTTAATAACGACTTTTCAGTAAATGAAAATATTACTTATAGTATGGAATATGAAATAGTTCGCGTATATATATGAACTTTTTTATAATATATATATATGATGAATCTCCAACCCTTCAAGTTTTAGTTGGGGTAAATTTCCTACCAGGACAACTCAACCCACCTCCCGCAAAATAACTTGGACTTCTACTTTTACGGGACTAAATGAAGACACGTGTACTAAGGACACACTCGCTTCTGATCAACGCTGAAAGAGCTCTTACTTTGTCATGGCTTGCGGTGCAGACTGCTTTACTGAATATTGAAATAAAATATAATAGGATAAACTGCTGCCCGTTGCATTTCTCATGTCTATCCAAGAATTTCTCCAATACATGATATATATATATATATATATATATATATATATATATATATATATATATATATATATATATATATATATATATATATGTATATATATATAAGGTAGGGGTAAAAGAAATCCATTATTTTTTCGGTAGATGGCAGTAGTGTCGATATCTCGTGAAGTATCGATCAAACCATTTCAAATTTATGTTCGTTGTCAAGATGACATTTCACACTAAAAATTCTTTTGCTGTTTTTTGTTTGGTTCATTCAGCTGTGAGTTACAAAGTGTTAAACATGGAAGTCAACAAAGAAAAAAATGGTACATTTTACAGTTTTCTTTGATAAAGGCGCAAATGTAATCCAGGTGACTGAAATCGTGAATGGCGTTTATGGTGCCGATACTGTAACAGCTAATTACCTGCAATTTTGGTTTCGTCGATTCCGTTCAGGCATTTATGATGTTAAAGATGCGCCTTGCACAGGCAGCCCCGTCGTCGGAAATAACGATAAAATCACCGAAATAATAGAAGTTCACCGGCATTTTAGTAGTCATGGCATAGCCAAGGGGCTAAAGATCGACTAAAAAGCAGTTTTAAACCATTTGTGCAAAGTTGGATTCAAATAGAAGCTCGATGTTTGGGTGCTACATTATTTAACACCAAGAAAACATGATGGATCAAATTTTTATCTGCAAAGCCGTGCCCAAACAAAATATAATCGACCAATTTCTTAAGTGAATGGCTACTGGGGATGAGAAATGGGTGGCATACCACAATATTGTGTGAAAACGATCGTGGTCAAAGCGCGGTGAAGCAACTCAAATCAGGACTAATGGCCAGGAAGGTTAAACTGTGTATTTGGTGGGACTGGTAAGTAATCATTTATTATAAGTAGCTTTCATAAGGCCAAACACTAAATTCAGATATCTGCTGTCATTAACTGGATCATTTGAAGCTAGCGATTGACCAGAAACAGCCAGAATTAGCCACCAGAAAGGTGTTGTGTTCCCTTGAGGACACCGTCAGGCCACACACGTCTATAATGATTCACCAAAAACTCTGAGGGCTAGTTTGGGATGTTTTAATGCAGCCACCATATAGTCCGGACCTGGCACCAAGCGATTACTACCTTTTTCTTGCATTGCAAAACTTCCCAGTGAAGAGAAATACGGATCAAAAGAAGATTGTAAAAATCTATTACTGGAGTTTTTCGTGAATAAGGACCCAGACATCTATGAGAGAGTCATTTTGAAGCTACCTTTAAAATGGCAACACATTGTACTACAAAACGATGCATATTTTCCCCAAATCGGACATTCCGAAGCATGTTAAATAAAGTCTTAAGTTTCATGCAAAAATAATAGATTCCTTTTTCCCCACCCTAATATATATATATATATATATATATATATATATATATATATATATATATATATATATGTATGTATGTATAAAAGAAATATGTATTATTTATCAAAAACAAGAAATAATAGATAAAGAACATAACAAGAAATAGCATAATAAAAATATAAAAGCTGAACATGAAGAACAAAATTATAGAGAAATAAAAGAACTACAAAAAAGCAGAACCTAGCGAGTCAGAAAGCAATTTCGCACTTAGGACCGAATAAGTGGGGTTAAACTAGTTTAAAGGCGCCAACCTTCCCCCTTTGCAACTCGGTAGGAAAACCAAATAAAATAAAATAAACAAAACTTCAGAGTATGGATAACTCAGAGAGCATGATAAAACCAATCACTACTATTATGTAACAAACTCTCCCAAAACTCTTAATGCAGAAAAAATCACAAAATCACAAAATAATTATGTAAGAAAAGTAGAAAAATGCTAAAACAATTACATAAGAAAAGTATCATTCAAAAATTAATTTAACAAAATTTCTGTACTCACAAAGCTTTTACGAAAAGAAACAAGCGTCTTGCCATTAATGAAAGTCAATTATTCACTAAGTTAAAAAATTCGAAAATACATAACCATATCTTTTGAGCTGACTTTTATACCAGCAAAAAAGACAAGTATAAAATGACGACAATCAAATATGGTAAAATTTGAATTGGTTGATTGTCAAAAATGTAAATTTGCTAGGCTATAATTTGGTTGGTTGTCAACAATGTGTAAGATGTTCAAGATGTGTGTGGAAAAAATGTAAACTGTGATATGAGTGTTATGATATAATCTTCACAGCAAGACCACTAACATGCTGACTTTGAAAACCTATTGTTGTGTGGTGGATTTGGAATTCGAAGTAGCAAGCTGGTTAATGTATTTGTGATGAATATAAGATCTCAAGAAATTAAAAGGGTATTCATGATCTAAACAACATTGAAATTTTTTTTTTTATATTATTGTGTTTATCGATTTCGTGGGCAGTTAAGTTATCATTTCTAAATAAAAAATTCAAAATGATATTTCTGTAAATTGATATATGTAAATTACTGTTCCATACGGGAATTTTAATTATATGGAACTTAAACGAATCTCTTTTGTCAAAAATGTTACTGACTACAATATTGTTAATAAGATGCAAGTCTAAATCCAAGAATTCCACCCTATTAGAGTTGAAGTTAGTTTTAAGGAGCTTGAGATAATCAGGGTAGAATGTAATATTTGGTTTGTATTCACTATTTTTACCAAAAATTATTATATCATCTATATAACGATAAATTAAGTAAGAATCATTTACAACATGATCTATTTAAAAAAAAAAAAAAAAAATGTAAATATAGGTTCGCTAAACAATTACTACCTGGACCACCCTGAGGTAATCCTTTGATCTGTTTATAAAGATTCTGATCAAATGTAATGAAATTTTCTTTTAATACGAGGTTAACAAGAATATCAAATTTTTCTTTTTCATTGAAGTATATAATTCATATTTATCATAAATTAACTGTAGAACCTTTATCATATCGTCAATATCTATAGAATTAAAAAGGTCCTCCAAATCAAAACCATGCATAGAAAAAATCATCATATCCTTAGTAACTCTAGCAATCTCTAAGCTATTTTTAATAATTGCCGTGTTTTGTAAATTATCAATTAGATTTTGAAGAAGAGATTGTAAGATCTTCCCAGACTTCGTGATATATGTATTGTATCAATTAGTGATACTACGGAATTTTATAGGGCTTTTATGAAATTTTGGTGTTAAAAAAATACTTGGATATTTAATATTATTTAGATGAATATTCAGTCTTTTGTTAAAAGCTAAAAGACGATTATCATCTTCTCTATTATTGTGAATTGATTTTTGAAACGAATTATTATTTAAAATGTGGTTACTTAATATTTTACTGTAAAAATATTTACAAATTATGGCATAATTATATATATACATATATATATATATATATTTAAATATATAAAATCAATCAACAACAATCAATTACAATAATCAATTAAAAAATTGAAATATACGAATCTTATAATACCACATCCTATTTCAAAATATCATTGGCGAATATAAAAGATAAAATCCCATCGTTTTCAAACGAAATTAAAAAATTATAAAATAAATAATATATACATATATATTTTCTCGAAAAAACTGATTTTGGTGTCTGTAATATTTTTCTGTTCTTAAGTTACAATGATTCTTCTTCCATACACCAATAGGAATCCACAGCACTGTTTTTGATGCAGAAATTGCAGCTATTGTTCTATCTCAACTTCTTTGCCAGGCAGATTGTGTTTCAAATGTAGTTATTTTAAGTGATTCAAGTACGTCCTCCAAGCAATATTTTCCATCGGGGCTCCAATATCAGTGGATATTCTCACATGCCAACTTTTAATTTGCGATTTACTTCAAGGCCATTTAGATATTGCCGTGCAACAGATTCCATCGTACTCTAGCATTGCTGGGAATGAAAATGCCGATTACTTGGCAAAGAAGAGGACAAAATCTATTCAAACTTTGGCACTATAAAAATAGCCTTTTTATAGTGCCAAAAGAAGCATAAAAAGTACTACAGAGAACACTTCTGGTAGAAATTCAACAAATAAATAAATAAATAAACAAACAAAATTTTGGCTTAGCAAATTTCTTGACATTACAGAATGGCCACGAGATAGATATATGGGTGATTGCCGAATTGCCACTGGCCATGACTGCCTATCCATGCAATTAAATATAATAGGCACTACCCAGATTCACCTGTGTAAACTGTGCGACTCCAATGAAGAATTGGACACTATTCATCTGGCACGCTCACTTACCCTCAGCTCTGGATTCACGTGGAGCAGATATTGGGAGGCTAGACATAAAATGTGCGATTTATAAATTATAATAATGTGGACTTGTGTTTCTTTTTTTGTTTATTGTTATTTGTCAAGCTTCTCTGTTACTTATTTTATTTTTTTTGCAGTTGTCTTGTAATCCGCCATTGGAAATAAAAAGATATCTAATTTACAGCGATTTTTTTTATCATTACCATTCGATTCAAGTTGATTAAAAAAAATCCTAAGCAATCTTATCTATTTCTTGTTTGAAGAATGCCTTACTCGATAACAAAGCGTCATTTTAAAGTAATAAGTATGCTTTTTAATTGCTGCGTATTGCATTGAATTAATCTAATACACAAATTTTAAAGAAATGTTAAAAATCAGTTCTATTGTGAGGATATTGTAGAAATTTTAGAAAAACATGATTCATTGTTTATTTTCGCTTTTGAGCTAGCAACACAATATTTGTTTTTGATTAACCTCTACCAAGTGATAAAAAGGACACTTAGTGACGAAAGATGTTTCTGAGATAGTGTTGGATCAAAACTCAACCCCAGACAGGGCAACAATTTTGATACATATTTTAATAGACGAATAAATAAAATAATAATTCTACACGATAAACAATTACTCTGAACAAATCTTAGGGAAAAATATATTACACTCATGTCCATAAACCAATATCAATTTCAGCTCCGTCAAAGGAAGATTCAGAAACAAAACAAACGTGTCTTATTCACAAAGCCCATTTATTAAACAAAAGATTAAGAAGAAAACAGGTGGTGTATGCTTGATACTATCCATAAAAACTACATTTTTTAGCTACCTGGAACAATTATAAAAAATAACCCCTTTATAAAAACTTAATATTACATGATTAATAGGATGGTTGGTACATAGTATATTTAACATGCGATAGAATACAGTCCGAAGAACGCATTGGCTTGCTTATCAAATTATCGAGCTGATCTTGAGGAAGATAACTACCCTCAGGAAGCGAAATTCCGGTACACATGTAGTAGGAGGTGGCTGACAGCTGCAACTCATCGGCTAAGTATGTCCCAAACATGCTCTATCGGTGAGAATGCTAAACATTTCATACAGATGTTATCGTTAGATTGAAAGCATTCACTTACAATGTTTGATCGAATGCAACAAACGTTGTCATCCCTAAACACAAATTCTGCGCTCGTGGTACCTCTAAACAAACTTACATGTTGTTTTAGAATGATTTTCCGATATATATGACCAGTCATGGTTCTGATTTGAGCATGCAGATCTGTTCTGTAGACCAGTAAACTTTCCACCAAATGAGTAATCCTACACCCCCGTAACGGTGCCATTAAATGATGTTGACTTGGCGGTAACAGGTACTTGGGGTTCTCAAAATGAAAGTCCGACGTAAATAGGCTACAAGAAAAACTTGGATAAGCTAAACCGAGCATGTAAACTAATATGTCCCGAATGTCCGTACGCGATTTGTCTTGAAACTGTCGTACCTGGGGCAGCAGGTTGCTGGCGAGACAGGCCAGATGCTGTGCTCCGGCTGCATCTTTCGGCAGTTACTGCAAAAAATGGATCTTCATTTAGAATTGAAACTCAAAGGCTACCTATTCTACTCGCAATTTCGTCATCGTAGGTGAGTGTTTGGGAGATTTTTTGGCTCAAGAACCAATTTTGGCTATACTGCGCCAATTATTCGTTTTAACATTCATAAAATTTTAAAAACACAATCAAAAATTTAAAATGCCATATGAGTCAGGAGCCATAAGAGGAGGAGGAATAACCAAAGGAACCGAGCTCACCCGAAGAGGGTTTAGAGCTACAAACTGATCCCTCGGAAAACAACCACTCCTACGTCCTGACTTTATTATTAAAAAAATCAAAGTTTACATTTTATAAGCATTAGAAGACAGCAAAATTACAAAATTCAAATTTAAAGTTAACTGCATTATATACATATAGGTGCGTGAACGTAATACAAATTATTTAATTGGGGGAGAGAAATTATTGAATTTTATTAAAGATATCATTTCTGCTTAAGGAGAAAAAAACAAGAAATTAACCTTAAATATACTCAGCATGTTGACTAAGCGTTAAACCAGGAAGCTGCAATATATTATGTGAGAAAAAAGTGAAAAGGTTTAAAGACTGAGAAGAAAAGAAAATCCATTCCCACCTAAGGAAATTGATCCGCGCGGGATTGAATAGGCAATTTTAATACTTGATTTTAGTTTAGAGTGGATGGAAAGATTTGTAAAGATTGATTGGAATCAGGCTTTTTTAGCATTTTGAGATGGAGAAACCAAATGGAAATCCTTAATCAGAGGACATGCGAACACATAATTGTCAGAGTCCCCAACAGAACCACAAAGACAGTTGACGGTAGTTTTTAATTTGAAGCGATACATATAAGCAGCAAATGAGCTATGGTTTGTGAAAAATTGTGTAACGTAACTGGAATGGGGATTGATATATAAACTGGGTTTGGGAAAAAAGGGTTTGACTCTTAAGCCAGTAATAGAGTTTGACCACCAATTCTCCCAGACCTCAATTAATTTATTTTGAAATGTTTTGATGACATAAAATTATGAAAATCGTACTAAAGTGAGTGAGTAATTGTGTACCTCAATGGCAAAAGAACCAACTCCAGCCAAACCGCACCACTTATGGCAGCCGGTTCCGTCACCTTGGAACCATTGCCAAAGTCTAGAGATGATACTTTAGGCAATTCCAAGATCCTCGGATACTTCTGTCTGATTGGGCCCACATTCCAGGCAGCCGATAATTTTAGCGCACAAAAAATCTTCCACATGCGTCCTTTGTGACATAAGTATTTGGTTATGGTACTGAGTGACTTATGGAACGCTTGTGGATATTTTTACTTCATTTTTACCATTTCTTTTATAACCCTCGATAACACTATTGCCATTAGAACACGTACTATCGGCCTCATCTAGTTGTTTCCTGTAATTTGCATATTATTCTTGAAGCTGTGTGCGATAATTCTACGAATGAAATTTTTACTCGTGAGCAGTGCTTCTCAAACTTTCAATACTGGCGCCCCCTGTTCAATACTCTCCCCCCTTATACTTGAATAATGTACTGAATGCAATAATAATGCACTTTCATGCTAAAGCAACAATCTTTATTATAAACCGTACAAATTCATGGCATAAGTATTAAATTTTGTATATGTTACTTTTAAGCAAAAAAAATTAAGTAATAGGATAATTATTATGTTACTTTTCCTTTCTCTATTTTTTAAATTGGAACATATTGAAAAATGCGGTGGTTGCTTAGAAGACAAAATATAGATATCAGCTAAATGTAGAAAAAGAGCTCAGAGGGTCAATTTCTAATCATAAGCATACCTTTGAAAAACTTTGCTCTGTAAGACAAGCCCGTGGAAGTCGTTAAAACTTATTAAACTTAATCTTAATTTAGTATTATTTAATTAGTTATAAAATACTCTGTGCAGCACTGATACATTAAAAGTATACCGGCTGAAGTACCTGCTCTTTGCACAAGTTCATTTATAAGAAAATAAAACATTATTGATATAATCGCTTAATTGTAAGGAGAGTAAAGCCAAGTGTGCGCTAATGTTTACAAAAATGTAAAATGATTTTTTTTAATGATTGCTCAAATTATAATTAGTTTTAAGCGAACTGTAATTTTAAGCCTCAAAGAATTAGCATTTAGAATTGATGTTGAATAATGAACAATAAAAAAATTCTGATGAATAATTGTATTATTTTTATATTTAAAGCAAAAAGACTTCAACATGTTTTAACCCTGGAGCAGGCGTGCACTCTACACTAATGCTCGAGCGGGGTTACTGAGTCACTCCACTCCTTTTTTTATAATTATTTTTATAGTACACAATAAAAATCGTAATTCCAGTTAATAATTTAATTAAGAGAAAATATACTCACCTACTTTCAAGGACACAGAAAATATTTCGGAAAAAAAAGTTATCACACCGGGAACTCAGACAAAACAAGTACCTTAAGATCGTAAAAAAAACGTCTGTCACTCCCAAAAAAGAGGGTGATATGTGACAAATATATTTTATTTCACGTTAAGATTGTCAAAGAGGAGGATAGTGTCAGGGCCATTGGTAACAATTAAACAGTTTTGCCAGAGTTACCGATTTTGTGCACTGTGTGCTCGGCGTGACCGCTCCCGGATTAAAAGTGCATTTATTACAATATGCATGTTCTAAGAAAATGATGTTAAACGTTTTTCATTATGCTTGGCTTAGTAATCCTTCAAACTTCCTTAAATGAAAAAACAAATACATAAGAGCAGGGACGTAACTAACCGTACAAGTAAGCTCGAAGGTCAAACCGCAGAATACATTCTGCTGCCTACATCTGATGGCAATAATATATAACAGTGATGGATTTTTTATCTTCCTAATTTTTTTTTTGATTATGTGTGGGTCTGGGTTTTGTTTTTCCTCGGAAAAGAAAACGTAATAAAAAAATCTTTCATCATGGGATTACAGCAAACCGAATAAAACCTTTTTTATTTGGTTATAGTATCAAAGATATCAAAGAGGTTTTTAAGTAGAAGATTTTATTTTTGATGATGTTAAATCGCAGATAATATATATATATATATATATATATATATATATATATATATATATATATATATATATATATATATATATTATTTCCGTGTAAATGTGTATATTTTTTATTATGTTAGAAAGTATTTTGTTTTACTTCATTCTAGTAAATAAATTTTTTTTAAATATTTTATTTTCGATATGCTCGCGCCCCCCAGGGGGCGCGCCCCACAGTTTAAAAAACACTGCTCTAGAGTTCAATTTCCGTGTGATTCTGAATTATCCTTAATTTATGAACGTGAGTGTACAATCAAAATGTAACATGTAACTTGTCTTTAAATGAAGTTTCGACTTAGCCAAACGTGAATAATTCACAAATTTTTTCCATTCCATTCCACTTTCAACCTTCTACTGAACCAATTTCAGACTTCTTTTAGTTTCTTTAATTCTTATTGTTTTAGAAACTTTAATTAACATTATGCTAACATCCACTGATGACACCACACACATTAAAAACTTCATTCCTTTTGCTATGTGCACTTCTATTTATAAGGTGTTAAAATTTCGAGAGTAGGATGCCACCTCTTTAAATTAATGTGTAAAAAATTAATGTTTTCTGAAATAAAATCAATGTCAAATTCCATTAAGTTTTGGGGAATAATTTTGAGATAATTTAACTCATAATATCTTTTCATTCCTTATATCCATTAAACAGATATTCAGTTATAATTCAAAGTCAAAAACAAAGTTTTCATTACTTCAAAAAAAAAAAAAAAAAAAAAACGAAAAAATTGTATATTTTTATTGATAATCAGTTGAAAAGGAAAAAAAAAAGGAATTTGAAGAATTTTTCTTTAGTTCTTTCAAATAGGCCGCATTTTAACAAATTCTCGCATTTGAAGACATGACAAGTCACCATGTGTGGGAGCCATTTCATTAATGGCACCATTGAGAGGCGACTTTCGCTAACAAAACTTTAATGCTTTAATTCATTTTATTCAAACTCTCCTCCAATGCTTAATATTACCGGGATTTACTTTTGTCGAGAATAGAAGAGCCAAATTAATACTCAATATATCTTTTACAAGCCATATTATTTTATGACACGCGTACCTACGATTTTCACCTCCAAGAAATCTATTGACTCCAGGCGGGATAGAACATACAATTTTAGGCTCATAAAGCGGGCACGCTACCTTTGAGCCACCAAGCCGACTGAGTTGAAAGAATTTAAATTCTTGCAATCAAAGCAAAATAAATGTTTAACGCTAATCCTACAGCAAAATTTAAGCTAAAATAATACAAAAATTAATAAATCAATATAATAAAATCACATACTTTCATTCATATTTCCACAATTTTACTCCCTGTTTTAAATTAAAATATTTTTTCATCTTTTTTCCATTAATGTAATATTTAAAGAATCCGCAAATTGATTAAAAGAATATCAAATTTCAAATAAATAATAACTATGAAATTAATCTGTTTTACATTTTAAAAATATTTATGAAAATTGAATTCATGTATTTAATTCTTAGCCCGTTATGAACACACTCAGTTTCTCCCTTAATATCACTGACACCCACTTCGCGGTCATCTGGATTTTGTATTGTTTCAAACGCTACAAGCGCGCGTTTCATGTTCTAATATAACTAATAGATGGCAGCACTGGACTGAATAATAGAGAATCGAATTTTAAAATTTCACAAGAATTAGTGCTATATTTTTAAATATGAATTGGCGTCTGATTCAGGCATGCGAATCTTACAGGAAAGTAAAATTCCAAAAGATTTCGAAAGTAATTTTTCTGATATTTTTGATGATAGAAGTGGTGATAGAGACTATGAATCCTTTTCTTCTGATTTTAGAGAGTAAAGATGAGTCAGATAATTTGGATGATGCACGGAAATGGATAAATTATTTATGATTTATTACTTTGATTATATACTTAATAAATGTCAAATAACAGCAAATCAAGGGGGGAGGGGACCTACTTCTTCTAATAACCGTTTATTAAAAAAGCGTACCTTGGAGGTTGCAAAGCAACCCAACGTTGTGATAATATCTGAAAGGCGAAAACTCAACGGTGGAAGGGATTAATGCAGTGTTTCTTAATTTGGCAGGCGCGTCCCCCTTGGAGGGCGTGATAACTCTATGACGGGGGTGGGTGCAAGCCTTTTGAAAAGTTGAAAACAAAAGATAATTTAAAAAATTATAAATTGACTGAAAGTAAATGAACAAAATACATTCTGATATAATAAAGTATAAAACACACATTTACGCTGATATAATACACTTATAAATGTATCAGTACTTTGCAATGTATTTCATTATTAAAATAACAATATTAAATTAGAACAAGTTTGATAATTATCAGTGACCCCATGAGCTTATCTTGATAATTTTTACGGTTTATAATTAATTCTTTAACTGCTGATTTAATCCCACTCCCCAATGCCACCCATTTCCACGTAGGCGCACCTATTTTGATGTTTTTTTTTTGGTGGGAGGGAAGGGAGAAGAAAAGGTATAAATAAGCAAATCCTCTGAAATGAGTAAATCCTTTGCAAACACTGTCAACGTCCTTTTATTGCATTCCAAAGCCTTCGGAATAATTTTATGAATACCAGTGCACAGGAACAAGCGTACTTAGGAAAGATGTATATATATGTCCAGAAATGCTTTGGCAAAGCGAGAGGTTTATATAAGTTTGTAGAATATAAGAGGGTAAAGTTGTAATGTAGCTTTAGTGTCAAAGTATAGTATTATTGAATTCAATGCATTGTGTGTGTGTGGGTTATTGTATGGAGGGGGATGCGATGAAAATGATGATTGAATATTGGGTCGCGAATATTGAAAATTTGAGAAGCACTGGATTAATGCACTGCTTCTTAAACTTTCAATATTTGCGACCCAATATTCAATCATCATTTTCCTCGCCCCCTCCTTCATACAATAACAATGTATTAAATTTGATAATGCCATAATTTGAAACTAAAGCTTCAATACGACTTTAATCTCTCAAGTGCTACTGAAGTATATAAACGTCTTGTGTTCAACTAAAACGTGAATTGATCTAGACGTATATATACGTCTTTCTAAAGTACGATCTTTTCTGAGCACACAAATATCTATAAAATTATTCCGAAGGCTTTGGAATGCAATAAAAGGACCTTGGAAGTGCTCGTGGTGTACTTATTTCAGAGGAATTTTGCTTATTTATTCTTTTTCTCTCCCTCTCCTCCCCCAATACATCACATATACACACCTACGTGGAAAACGGTGGCATTAGGAAGCGAATTGCGCAACCTTTAATCAGCAGCTAAAGAATTAATTATGAAGAGTACAAATTATTAAGATATGCGTTAATTTTTGTATATAATTTTATACAGGACAAGCCCATGCGATCACTGGTAGTTATTTAACTTGTTCTTAAATTATTTTTGTTAAATTGATTATAAATTACATCGTGCAGTACTGATACATTTATAAGTGTATTACATCAGTGTAAATGTGTATTTTATTTTTTATTATGTCAGAATGTTTACTTCCAGTAAATTAATAATTTTTTAAATAATATTTTCTTTTCAACGTTTCAATATGCTCCCCCTTTGTACTGTTATCACGCCCCACAGTTTAATGAACGCAAGATTAATATTATAATTGCTAGAATAATAATATTCAATTGTATCAACTGAATACGTAAATGAATACGTATTTTATTATCTTTCGCATCATAAGACACTTAAGGTATCCGACTACGTTCAGAACCGTGATTTTAAAAAAGTGCATAAGCATGATAATTAGTGAAACTTAAATTAGAATATATGCATAGAATTGTTTTAAGGACATTTTGACAAAAACAATTTATTTACATATAATATATTTTTGGCAAAAAATTAACTTAAAATAATCTATTTTCCAACTGTTCTCTTTTTGTGAAAAATGTTTCTATTATAATAATATTTTGCCTGTATTTAACTCAGACCTCTCTACAAGGGCTGAACTAGAATTTTAAAAAATTCACATTATTTTCAGTGTTATCACCAATTGAAAAAATTATTGGCGTTTTTCTCTTAAAATTGCTCCCCTCTGTTGTCGTAAAATATGAATAAACCCACTTCTAAGTAATATATTTCAAAAATTCTAGTTGAGCCTCTGAACAGAGGACTGAGCTATATACAGGCAAAATGTTATTCTAATAGAACCATTTTTCACAAAAGGAGAACATTTGTAAAAAAGATTATCCTAAGTCAATGTTTTGCCAAAATATTGTATTTAAATAATTTTTTTTGTCAAAATGTGTTTAAAACAATTATTTTATGCCTATATTCTAATCTAAGAGTCACTAAATATCATAAAAATTATCCATTTATGCGCTTTTGAAAATCACGGTTCCGAACAGAGTCGGATACCTTAATAATTCTAAAAAAGGACCTCAATCAATTTTTTTTTGAATAAGTAAAATCAAACAAACCACAGGTTTAATTTTCACTTTTCTTTATTGTGCACTTTTAAATGAGAATCTTTTGGTAAAAATAAAACCAAATTAAACTGACAATCTTAATTTTACTTTATTTCTTCTTTATTAAATATACAAAAGTAGAACTTATAAAGTTTCAGGAACAAAACATAGAACATGTTTGCAAAAACTACTCTACGTTATCTATTCTTATTCTAACTGCATTGGTTTCCAAATTCTATGCATTTTGCCATGATTGGCATTGCACAATCCTGTAAAGAAATAAAAAGGTAAAGTGAAATATTAATTCAGTACCCTCTTTATACAATATAGTAGCGCGGTTTTAATTTTGTGCGATCTTTTTCAAGCGGTATATGAATTTTAACGGCTCTGGGGTCTGTAACGTTTTTTATCAATATACAGCTTCAAGCCGCTCTATTAATGTGTTATTCATTGCCTCTCGGTAATGTACGTTCAGTTGCTTTCTCTCAACGTGCTAGCAGCATGCTTTCGATTGAAGACAAATTTTCAATGGCAGTTATGTTATCAATAGTTTAATATATTCTGAAGATGACAAGAGAAAAACTAGATTCATCGAGAGCGGATAATATATATTCAGAGATCCAGCTTTCCAACAAATTCGAAAAGCATTTTCTTAAAATATATGCCAGTCCCGAAAGGAGTTTGAAATTTCCAAACAGAGCTTTTATCATGCATATAGGGTCATCGTAACGTTTACAAGAAACTAACCAACCAATCATCGTTACAAAAACTTATCACGTACTTTACGGTGCTAAAAAATAAATTAATTGAAATTGTATTTTCAAGTGACCAAAGCGATTTTGAACTAATTCATCACAAGAAGATTTACTCTTTGGATTACGATGAGTTTCGGTAAATTATAAATGCGCATTTTGAAGACTTCTCCAAGTTTACAATAAGAAATGGACCGTGGGTAACCTAGTGGTTAGAGCATCGGCCTGGGTTCGATGCCCGATGCCACCAAATACCCTCCGAGTACACACGGAGTAAATGCGCGTTAAATCAGTGGGTCCGAAAGTCTTGTGGACAGTCGTAGCTTAAAACACAAGTACCGGGGGCAGGAGAACATTTCCCTCCCCTCAAGTTGCATGCCAAAATTGTGGAGGTGGAGATTGGTGGTGTCGCCATCTATCGTAAAGAAGTCCAACCTGTCTCACAGGCTCTGGCAACATTCATTCTTTCCCCTCGGAAATTTCATCGAGCTAAATCGTACTGTCACCTATATGGTGCTCAAGTCTAAGGCCAACGACGGACGTACATCTAGACACTTGCCATGATGAATTTTGTGGTTCTCTATCTGACTACTTCAGACATGTGGCATTAGCAATAACACAATACGAAATTAAATATATATATATATGTTGCTTTATTTTGTACTGTGAAAAATTTTAAATAATATAGATCCAGCTTATATGTCATAATTTACTTCGATCTCGTATGAAATATACAAGGTCCACCGTTTAACCCTGTTTCTCCCGGTTGTACTTACAAGTGCCACTTAAATTATATAGAATAATAATTTTTTACCGATATTCTGACGATATTTAGTAGTAACACTTTTTATTACACTCTTCCAGGGAACATAGCAGCTTAGGGTCTAGAAAGGGGAATAGTTTTAAAACTGAAGGTCCGTTTCCAGCTGATATTCTGATCATTTTAATAAAATTGCGAAGATTGCCATTTTCGTTCCGAAAAAGTTTTTAATATCAAAAGGTAGTGCCTTATTCTTTTGTATGTTAGTTATGATCTTAGAAAACGATTTGACTATTTATTATAGGTGAACAATGTATATAATTAATTATACAGTTAAATAACTTTTAGGTACTTATAAGTAACGACAGCCCATTGGGTGTTAGAGCACATTTTTTTTTTGGTTCGTGTAGCTTGTTGTTGCTTTCTTTTGTTGTGTTGTAACGGCATCACTATAATGCAATAGAGTTATGCGTTTTTTTAGCATTTCTTTTGCTTAAATTATTTATTTTGCTTTTTTGTTCTTTTATTTGAAAGTTTTCAAAAACTTTTGAACGTTGAATCTGAGTTTGTTTTTCTACCCCACAATTAAATTAAATATTTATAATTTATTCAAAAATTAGCAGCATTTCCATTTCCTTAATTGTAACTCAGATTTTATATTAATTTAGAGAGGTTTCAAAGGGCTGTTTATATTATTAGTTTTCTTTTCTTAGAGAGTCTCAAATAAATATTTTTTTAAAAAAACTAAAAAACACGCTTTTATAGTGAATCGAACAAAAAAGTGAAAAAATAATTTTTAATATAAGAATAAAATGATTAACGAGAAAATTAATGTCATTGGGCTTAAAAGCGTGAGATGCTCTATATTCATTGTTATAATTTCTTACTAGTTCTATTCCGAAATGCTGAGTTAGTGTAAAAATGTAGCACAAAGTACTCCACGCTTTTACCACAATGCCATTATTTTTCTCGTTAATCATTTTATTCTTATATTAAGAATTATTTTTCACTTTTTAATTCGATTAACTATGAAAGCGTGTTTTTTAGGTTTTTCTTAAACTATACTTTATTTTTCATTTTTTTAGTTCCATCTACAAAGACAACCTGTTTTTTAATTATTTAAAACTATCATTTATTCTTTGTTGAATTTTTACTTGAGTTTGATATTTGGAGCCAGAGTTATGTGGCTGCTGGAATTAGTCTTGCTCTTCAATGGATATTAATTAATGGGTCTGAAGGGTATTTATTCTCTTCGTTTACGGGCTTCAGATGAGTTCCATATCTTTATATTTCAAAGATTCCGTCTCTATACATACAGGTCTAAATAATAAAAGTGTATAAAGAAGAAATATTAAATGCCAATCGTATTATCACCTTTTAAACGTATTGCCCTAATGTTAATTCGATCATCATTTCTAGACGTATTGCTTTATAAAAAAATATTTAGTAGTTAGAACATAAAATATTTTTGTTCACATGCACGTGTTTTTTTTCCTTTTCTCACATAAATAATACTTTTTTGTTTGTTTTATTTGTATTAATAACAAGTGTTTTCATTTTTAGGGTTGCACCTTTTTAAGGGGTAGGGTCTTTTAGTCAACATATCGGGAATTAGTCAACAAATTTCGAAATGGTGCAGGGCATTAGTCGCCAAATTTGGAAATGGTGCATGGAATTAGTCGCCAAATTTGTAAATGGTATGTACAATTAGTCGCCAAATCTGGAAACGATATAGTGAATTAGTCGCTAAATCTAGAAATCCTTAAAATCGTTATTTTTGACGATCCTGATCATAATAATGGAACAAAATTTTGAAATTATTGTATTGTCATCGGTCCTTAACAAGTGTGCAAAATTTCGAATTAATCTGACCTTTTAAATTGCGTAAAAATCGAGTCCAAAGATTCCAATATATACAAGAAACTTTTTAAAGCATGTTAAAGAGAAGCCCAATCTTCAAGAGCCTTAGAATTTATTACAAAATTTACCATCGGAAAACATGAAAGCATTAACCGATAATTTTTCAGATGAAAACGTCCCAGCGAATTATCTACCAGAACTTTCAATAAATTTTTAAGATCGTCATGAAGAGACTGAACAAGACTCAAGGTGCAGTAGTTCATGTTCTAAAAATACAGTATTCTCTTCCCTCCAGAATGCAGTGCTTTCAAAAACATTCAATTAAAACCTCACTTGAAATGCACAATGCATAATGAATTTTTGTGTGTTAATGAAAAGAAAAACAAATGAAATTTACGTGTGAAACCTACTCTTATGTGTAAAAAAGTAAATAAATTTTTTAAATTTCATAATTTTTAATAATATATATTTTTTTCTGTAAAACTCTAGTATTCTCTGGTTATTTATACTTTTTAAGAGTTAAAAAACTCCGTTAAAAAAGCAATTCGGTCTTTTTGTACTAGGTAAACATTTCAGACCTTTGTGTACTGACGGTTCTTTAAAGTACCAATTTAAATAATTAGCTCTAACTGATTAAATTTACCAAAGTTGAGTGTTATATATATATATATATATATATATATTCCTTAAATTTTTACTGTAGCAATTCAAAAAAAAATAAAAATTACAATAAAAAATTGCTGTAAATGCCATAGATAAAGGGATAAACTCTTACAGATGTACTGCGATCTGTTTTAAAGTACATTATACATTATTGTTTAAGGGCACATGGTACCCCCAAAATCACAGACGTATAATTTTTTTTCCTTTAATCTTATTCTTTGCATTATTTTGTTTCGATTGATGTATCACTTGTGCATGTCGGAAAGTTAGAAGTTGAATAAAACTTCATTTGAAAACCAATTAGGCAATTCAGTCACGCCCCTTTTTGAGAAAAAAAGCTAAAAAAAGTGTTTTGATAAAAAAAAATCTAATTTATAACGAGAAATAATAACATTAAATAAAGTATCTGCAATATATAAAGCAGAATATTTCCGAGTCAATACATACAATAATTTTTTTTCTTTGTGAAATGTGTGCATGTAAAATTTTTAAATTAAGGCATTTTATATTAATAATTTTATATAATTTCAGTTCTTATTCCTGATATATTTTTCATACAAATGTAATACTTTAATATTATAAGAAGAAAACAGCTAAAATTTCTGTCATGACAGAAAAAATTTTTTTGAACGTTTTTCTTGAATTTTCTTGTGCAATTAGTACTCTCTAAATGTTGATCAATTATAAAAAATGCGTGGGTTGAAAAAATATGAAAATGCAATTATTTTCAAGACATATGTATAGCTAATATCTTAAAGTGGTATTTTAAGTTAAATTAAGCTTATAATAATTATTTTTCAGAATTATAAACTATAAAGTGTTTTTTCTCAGTTTGTGTTTTTGGAAACCTTAGTGCATTCAAAATGCTACTCCTTCGACAAATATTTACCAATCACTTCCAATTTTTTCTTGTGTGTTAAAAATAAAACATGTAATAAAATTAGGGATCCGTTTTGCTGTGAACTGAATACTTTTTTTTAAAAAAATAAAATGTAAGACATGTTGGCTTTTTCATTGATTTTTAGCCTGTATTTTAACATTTTTTTTTCTCGAAAACGAATAAAGTTATTCTAAAATCGATCCCTAAAGTTGTATAAAACATCAATCAGAATATTATAAAAAAATTTCTGGTCAAAAAATTAATTTTTACAAAAGGAGTAGAATTTTAAAATTTTCCCAATTTTCTTCAAAAAATTTAAATTTTTAAAATTGTGTTAATAATATATGAAAATTTTCATCTGGTATATCATTTTCTTGAATAGAAACATTGTAAAAAACCCTAAAATTTAATTTTTAAATACGTAAATAAAGAAATTTGCTCAAAGGGTACCAAGTCCTCTTAATAATGTATAATTCATTTGTTCTTCATGTTCGCGCAATTCAGTGATTTGTCATTATATCTCAAAATTATTACGATTTTTTTTTCAATAAAAATTTTTAATTTTGAAGGATAGTCATGGTTTCTGAATTACCGCATTTATTCGAATCGAAGCCATCCATTTTTTCTCAGTGTTAAAACTTTTGAAAATCGAGTATGGCTTAGAATGTGTTGGATGATAGAAATTGAACATGGAATTGAGGGGTTAGAGTAATTACTGGTTCATGTATGTAGTAAAGAATTTTTAACACTGGTCAAATAAATTAATTAATCTCTTCTTATTAGTTTGCATTAATTTTTATGTTTTAATTTCCTATATTTTTGACTCGTGTATGTACTTTTCTTTCATATGTGTATATTGATATCCACTCCTAAATAATTCTGTAAAACGGTTAGTTTTTATGTATTTCTTACTATTTTGATGAAAAATTCTGATGGTATACTTCTTCTATTTTACATTATTATTATTAAAATTCTTATTAAATTTTATTTCGAAATATGGAATTTCAGGGGTTTTTTTTGTTTTCCAATTGTTCAATTGAATTATATATGTTAATAAAGGGTGTTTTTTTAGAGGTATCGAACTTTAAATTGCAAGAAAACAACGATGTATTATTCGATTGACATGAATTTTTTCCCCCGAAAGATAAACTTGTGGCATTGCATTCTAAATATGATTTCTGGCATATGACTGCCACGGTTGGCTCGGAGGTAGTCTAATCTGGACGTCCAATTTTCGATGACTTTTTCCAACATTTGTGGCCGTATATCGGTAATAACACGGCGAATGTTGTCATCCAAATGGTCAAGTGTTTGTGACTTATACGCATAGACCAATGACTTTACATATCCCCACAGAAAATAGTCTAGCGGTGTTAAATCACAAGATCTTGGAGGCCAATTCACAGGTCCAAAACGTGAAATTAGGCGGTCACCAAACGTGTCTTTCAATAAATCGATTGTGGCACGAGCTGTGTGACATGTTGCGTCGTCTTGTTGGAACCACAGCTCCTGGACATCATGATTGTTCAATTCAGGAATGAAAAAGTTAGTAATCATGGCTCTATACCGACCACCATTGACTGTAACGTTGTGGCCTTCATCGTTTTTGAAGAAGTACAGACCAATGATTCCACCAGCCCGTAAAGCGCACAAAACAGTCAGTTTTTCTGGATCTAACGGTGTTTCGACATACACTTGTGGATTAGCTTCACTCCACATGCGGCAGTTTTGTTTGTTGACGTAGCCATTTAACCAGAAGTGCGCTTCATCGCTAAACAAAATTCGCTTATGAAAATCGGGAACAACGGCCATCTCGTTTTGGGCCCATTCGACGAATCTATGCCTTGCTTGATGATCGTTTTGATGAATTTTTAAACCAATCTGAGAATAAATCATTTCACAGCTGTTAAATCGGTCGCCAAATTGGAAAGTAATGCCAACTTAAACTTCTATACCTGGAAAAAAAAAAACACTCTTTACATTAAAAGAAGAGCCTATTTTACTTTATCTGTAATATTTTAGCAGATTTAAAATGCGCATATACAACAGGGTTTAACTAATAAAAAATCAAAAAAATCACGCAATACTAAAATACAAATACTTAAAAGAGCATCGAACCCTAAAATTTAAAATTAAGAAAATTTGAATACTGACAGCTGTAAATTCTGAAAAATGCCAGCACGCAAATAAATTGAAATAATTATATAACATCGATCCAAAATGCCAAAAATTCACCCTAGAGCTTTTGAGTAAGATCTGAATAGAAAAATGGTAGAAAAAAATCAAGTCTAATAAAAGCACTAATAAATGTCTATGTATATCGAAAAGATCTAAATCATTAAACGATCATGTCATAATGAATTCAAACCCTAATAGTAACTAGATTGCGTATAATTTGATAGACAATGGAAAATGTTATAATCTACTCAGGTGTTCAAAATTAAGAAAATTTTTAGATTAATTCGATTACCTTTAGCACTACCGGACAGATATTAATTAAATTTTGTATGTGTATAGGGGGTCAACATAATGTAAACAAATTACAGTAAAACAGTTATAATACACTCATGACTGTGCATAACACTCATCAGAGTTGGAAGGTATGAAGCAGCAGTTACAAAATAGAACAAAAAATTGGTTATGGTTTTTTTTCTGTAAAATATATGTTCCCCTCTTACAGATAAATAGGCCTCTCACCGTGATTTAACACCGAAAAAAAGGGAATACGTGTGCTCCTGTGGTAATTAACCAGTTTAGAACAGTGTTTCTCAAACTGTGGGGCGTGCTCCCAAAAGGGGGCGAGGCAACCCAATGAGGGGGGCGCGAGCATATCGAAAATGAAAGGTTAAAAAAAATTTACTGGAATTAAGCATATATTTAACAAAATACTCTCTGACATAATAAAAAAATACAGATTTACACTGATATGATTTATATATCAACTGGCAAAATTACGTCAACAAAAATAAAAGATTCTACTTCAAACGCTCATTAGCTATCTTTCATCATATAACCAAATTAAAAAAAATATTTTGTTTGCTTTGCTGTAATCCCACGATGAGAGATTTTTTATTAAGTTTCTTTTAACCTAAAATATTACTTTAGCTGACCTTCGAACTTACTGGTATGGTTATCTCCGTCCCTTTTTTCTAGAGAAGTTGTATATATATGTAATAAATTTCTGTTTCACCTTTTTCCATGTGAAAGAGTTCTATGATATATGGATAAGCATATTGAGCCCTTTGAAGACTTATTTGGTCAAGATTTATTTTTATGAGTTTTCTGAAACATATAATGCATAATGAAAAACGTTGAACACAATTCTTTTTCAGAACTGATATACGTATTTTTATATGGAATACACTGAATTTAATGTTATCGAAAAGTGTCTGCGATTTGTGTCCTTTATTACAGTCACGCACATTTGAAGTAACTTAGTTCAGTTTTATTGGATTTCGTCTCAAATTTTCGAAAACAAATTGAAAGGTTCTTGAGGTAGGTAAGTATATTTTCTCTTAGTTAAGTTATTCACTGAAATTGTGATTTTTATTGTATATAGTAGAAATAGTTATAAAAAGAAGGATTGGGGGGAGAGTCACTCCGCGGGGACATTAACGTTTGTATCGAGTGCACACACACATTTGATCCCGGGCTAAAACATTTTGAAGTATTCTCGCTTTAAATATTTAAAATAACACAATTATTCTGTATTGGAATTTTACATTATTTTTCAATATTCCGCATTAATTCTAAATGCTAATTCTGTGAGGCTTAAAATTACAGTTCGTTCAAAACTATTTATAATATGAGCATTCAATTCAAAAAATCATTTTACTTTTTTGTATACATTGTCATGCACTTGGTTTTTCTCTTCTTACAATTAAGCTAATATATCCAGAATAATGTATTTTTTTAAAAAAAATAAACTCATGTGAAGAGTGGGTACTTTAGCCAGTTTTTTGAACAAATTAAATAATTTTTTTGACTTCCTTGGGCTTGTCATGCAAAGCAAAGTTTTTCAAAGGAAGGCTAAAAATTAGAAATTTACACTCTGAGTTCTTTTTCTATATTTAGCTGAGATCTATATTTTGTCTTCAAAACAGTCACAGCAGAAAATCCAGTTTCACAAAGGTAGGATGTTGAAAATGTTAATAGTATACGAAATGTTTTTGTTTTTAGTGCAGAAAATTCACGATCCACCTCTGCCCAAAATTCAAAGAGCTATTTATTTCAAAATTGCCTTTTAACTATGCCACAGGATGTGAAATCTATGAAGATTTCTTCTTAGGCAGTTGAGAGCCTTTCTGAAGTATTGTGAAATGAATCCCTAACCCACTTGTAACTTGTTATCAAGTTGTCTTCAGCAAGAAAATACTTTTTAAAATTCCATGCCAGCATGAGTAAATAATTTTCTATGGTTTTAAAAACAACTACCGCATGTTGTTCTTGAGATTTGTAAGTTTTAACACATAGTAAGTACACATGTAAGTTTTACCCAGGGTTTTTCAGTAATAGTAATAGTAAATCCAAAATTTAAGTATTCTTTAGAATACATCCTTGATTTAATTTTCGGAACCATGCTCTTCTCTATACTTGTTGATATTTTATTATCATCGAATGTTCTCTACGACATAAAAATATATCTATGATTTTGTTTTAATCTACTGTCGTAAATACTTAATACCGTGATTTACAACTAACACGTAAATTATAAAATGTACATTCAAGACGGATTCGGTAGCTATAGAAGTATCGACTCGACCTAAACTGAATGGAATTGTACCAGGTACAGCGGTTTTACATGTTTTGCGCAGACGTCCGATAGATTGACCAGACTCATACAAACGTTCGCCAGAATTTTTGCCAGATATGATGAATATGATAGAGAGCAACATAGACTAGACTAATTTTCTAATGATATTTGTTGCTTTAGAAATGGATGATGAAGGGAATAAATCTTTAATTAAATATCATTTTGCAATCTGCCCTAATTTAAAAATTAGAGGAAGAAAAATAGCATAATAATTATCATATTACTTAAAATATATATTACTTAAAAGTAACATATACAAAATTTAACACTTACCTTGTGAAGATATACGGTTTATAATTAAGATCATATTGTAGTTTAGAGTCAAAGTGCATTAGTATTGCATTCAATACAATATTATTGTAGAAGTGGGGGGCGAGTTAAAAATTATGATTACTGAAAGTTACAGAAGCACTGGCTTAGAAACTAAATTTTCAGGCATTGTATGGTTTTTGGAGAGGGAATGCGAGTTTCAATTTTCCTTTCCAAAGTGTCACAGGCATGCTTTATAGAGGAGAGTTTTTGAGATCTGACTGGCCAATCTGTTCGAGAAATATCCTCACTTCTAGGAAATTCATTGACCAGGTGAGATCTATGTGGCTTCACGTTGTAATACATTAAAAAAATCAGGACCAACTATATTCGTGAAAAGTCGAAAATAGGGCTCCAAAATTTAATCTCTATGCCTCTGAGCATTCACAGAGCTTATTTTAAATTTAAAGAGTAGTGTGAGGCCATCCAACGTGATGCCTGAACAGACCATAAAGCCTACGTTGCCGTAGTGGTTGATTTCTAGCACATTGAAACGTTTCCTGGGTGCGTTTCATATGATAATAAGGTGTGGTGGTTAGAACCAGCTACTGTCGGGTTCGTAGTCTAGTAACCTATCAACTAGACAAAAGTGATCATCTCTGAACGGAGGCTGTTACTGGCTTATTTAGATACCCCGCAACATTATTCTCTCACCAGGGAGTCGGAGGAGATGTGAACGATTCTTTTTGTTACGGAGAGCGTGTCTCTCTTTTTTATATTTATTATTTCTTCTTATTTATTTTTAATATTAACTTATTTTATTTTTCTTGCTTGTGGTAGATGGCGCCACGACAGTTCAGAAAGTTACGTTTTCTTAATTCATTCAAGGTTACCAATGTGGGGTTTAGAACCCGCAACCTTCAGGTTCGTAGTCTAGTAACATATTCACAAGAAAGATGGGATCACCTCTGTCCGGAGGCTGTTACTGCAGTGTTTCTCAAACTTTCAATACTGGCGACCCAATTTTCAATCATAATTTTTGTCGCCCCCCCTGTACAACAATAATGTATTTACTGCAATAAAAATGCCCTTTGAGAGAGAGACGCTAAAGGTACAATACGATCTTAATTATAAACCGTACAAATTAATACGATAAGTATATAAAATTTTGTACATATAACTTTAAGTAATATATATATTTTAAGAAATTACTTAAAATATATATTACTTAATTATTATTATGTTAATTTTTCTTTCTCTAATTTTTAAATTGGAACAGTTGGCAAAATGATACATTTAATTAAAGATTTATTTCTCCTTCAGCATTCGTTTCTCAAAGTACAAATTTCATTAGAAAAATAATCTAGTCTATGTAGCTCTCTATCATATTCATCACATTTGGCATTATAGGGTACGTTTGCGTTAGTCTGGGCAACCTATCGGGCATCTCGCAAAACATGTAAAACCTCGTACAATTCCAGTCAGTTTTGGTCGACTCGATACTTCTTTAGTTACCAAATCTAGCTTGTGAATGTAAATTTTTTAAATTTACACGTTAATTGTAATTCACGGTAATTAAGTATCTATGGCAGTAGATTAAAACAAAATCATACATACATTTTTAAGTCGTAAGCAAACATTCGACGATAATGTAGGATCAACAAGTACACAGACGAGAATGGTTCCGAAAATTAAATCAAGGCAATAAATATTCTCAAAAATACTTAAATTTTGGATTTACCACCACTAAACTAAATAATGGGGGGAAAAAGCCCCAGGTCATTTTGTGTCAAAACTTACAAATCTGAAGAACAACATGTAAAAGTTGTTTCTAAAACCATGTAAAATCATTTAGCTATGTTGGCAAAGAATTTTAAAAAGTATTTTCTGGATGAGGGCAACTTGGTAGCAAGTTACGAGTGGATTAGGGATCTATTTCAAGATACTCCAGGAGGACTCTCAACTTCCGAAGAAGAAATCTTCATACATTTCACATACAGTGAAAACTTAAAAGGCAATTTTGTAATAAATCGCTCTTTAAATTTTGGGTAGAGGTGGATGATGAATTCTCTGTACTGAAAACAAAAGCACTTCGTATACTATTATCATTTTCAACATTCTACCTTTGTGAAACCGAAATTTTCTGCGGTGGCTGCTTTGAAGACCAAATATAAATCTCAGCTAAATATAGAAAAATAACTCAGACTGTCAATTTCTGATATTAAACCTTCCTTTGAAAAACTTTGCTCTACAAGACAAGCCCATGAAAGTCCCTAATAATTATCAAACTTGTTCTTAATTTAGTATTAAGAAATTATTTATAAAATATCTTCTTCAGTACTAATACATTAAACGTATACGGGTTGAAACACCAGCTTTTCACACGAGTTCATTTTTTAAAAAAATAAAACATTATTATTGTTATAATAGCTGAACTGTAAAGAGAGTAAAACTGCGTGCACGACATTGTATACAAAAATGTAAAATGATTTTTTTTAGATAAATGCTATAATTGTAAATAACTGTTTAAAAGAACTGTAACTTTAAATCTTGCAGAATTAGCATTTAGAATTAATGTTAAATAATGAAAAAGAATATAAAATTCCGATGAAGAATAATTGTGTTACTTTTTAATATTTAAAGCGAGAAGACTTCAAAATGTTTTAATCCAGGAGCAGACGCGCACTCGATACTAACGCTAATGGTACTGCGGGGGGACTCAGTCACCCCAATCATTTGTTTGTAATTATTTTTACTGTACACGAGATACAAATCGGAAAAAAATTCCAGTGAATAATTTAATTAAGAGAAACTATACTTACCGGCTTTCAAGGACTATTCAATTTTCTTTGAGGATTTGAGAAAAAAAATCCAATAAAACACTGAACTTATAATGATTCAAAAGTGCAAGACCTTAATAAAGGGCGCAAATCAGAGACACTTTTTATTAATATTACATAAATGTTATTTGCTGGCAAAGCTGTCATATTTTGTTCCAATTTATTGTAGTTTTAATGAGCTTTCATGATCGAGTGAGTGAATATTAACGTCGCACTATTCAACTACACGAGGGCTTTTGGAGACTACCTCGTATATAATTTTGAACCATGGTTAAGTGACTAGGACGATACTTGAGCTGGCCTCTTTTAACTACCACACCACTCCTACAAGAGGACGTTTGAGCTCTTGACAGATTTAACGTGCATCTCTCCCCTACACGGAGGATCTTTAGTGGTACTGGGCTCGAACTCGTGACTCCTTTGGTAATCAACAAATAGCAAGTTGAACGTTTTCTTTCTTGTGTCTTTTTGACAAGGTGAACTGAACCTTGTGGTACACTTATGGCTTCATATATTAGGTTGATGGAGTTCTTTAGGAAGCATTGGAAAATTTTCCTTTCGTTTCATATTCATGGCGTTTCTCAATCATGAATAATATGTATTCTTTCAGCAGGTTTTCTTTTGCTTGATCAGTTTCAATTTCCCTCAATTAAGATCACATATGTCCCGCGCCACCACTCCCGGTTTAAAAGTGTATTTAGAAAATATACGGATGATCTAAAAAACCACACCAGTAAGTTTGAAGGTCAATCAAATGATTAACAAATGTATTATGCAGCCTGGCTGAAAAGTGAATCATATCTTCCTTTTCTTTTTCTACAAATAATGTACAGTATTTCAATTATAATTACAGTGATTAATTGTTTATCTTAGAATTTTTTTAGGGTCTGGGTTTCGTTTTTCTTTTAACGAGTAATATTTTATGTTAAAACTTAATAAAAAAAATCTCTCATCGAAGAAATACAGCAAATTAAACAAAATGTTTTTTTCTTCTTTAATTTGGTTTTGGGATCAAAGATAGCTATTTGATGACGGAAAATCGCCAGATGGTAAACATAAATTATATCAGTGTTGTGTATTTTTTTCATTATGGAAGAAAGTATTTTGTTTTACTGCTTTTTCCAGTTAGTTTTTTAAATCTTGAAATTTTCAATATGCTCGCTCCCACTTGTAGGGTCATCGCGCCCCCCCCCGGGGGCGCGCCCCACACTTTGAGAAACACTGTGTTACTGGCTTATTTAGATACCGCTACAAAGTCAAGAATCACTGGTTAAGTTGAACTGGGACTCATCAATGAGCAGAAAGGTTGCCCGTTGATCCGTCCTCCAATCTATATGATCTCTGCATCATTTTAAGTGGAATCTCCTTTTCTCAAAACTGAGAGGGACACAAACAACTGGTCTCTTTATAAAAAAAAAAACCTTCTTTCATGAAGTCTTCGGAAAACAGTCATTTCTAAAATTTGGGCTGCTCCTCTGGCCACATGCAACTCACGACAGAGCTGAAAAGCTGCAGCATTCCTTCTACATCTTCTCAGTAGCAGCTTAAAGGGCATTATAGGAGCCCCTGTTAAATTACGTAAGTTTATGTACCTTTTTCTTAGAAACTTCTTGCTAGTAATAAATGAAATTTTCACAGTAGATTATATGTACTATCAATAAGACTTTAATGGAGGATTTTGTCTTTTTGTTAAAATTTTTTAAAAATATGAATTTTTTAAAAAATGCCAAATTTTTTTCTTTAAAATTTAGTTTAAAAATAAATTAACTAAATCAGTTCGCTAGATATATATTATTCCCTCCATTAAAATGTGTAATTATGTTGAAAGTATGCTCGTTGAAAATGTGAGGATCTTACATTAATTAGTTTTTCAGAAAAATGCACGTAAAAGGAAAAATATTGCATTTTGAGAAAAAAGGCTTTAAAGTAAGAATTTGTAATTTGTCAATGAGTGTGGCTTCCTTTTAAAAAATAAATAAAAATACTTCTAATTATTGAATTTCTATATATCATATATCATTTTAAGCAGAAATGTTTGAACTTTTAAATAAATGTAAAAAACTCAAAATCGATATTTTTTCAAAAATTCATGTGCCGGACTCATCTTAATGGAGAAATGACGGTTTTCTATGGACAGCTCTTGGATGGTCCTGAAGAGGCATTCTTTTGACGGAGTCAGTATCCTGAAACTGTTTCCATAAGTTGAACACAACGCTGGGCGTTAAATCGAATTCTCTACCAATCTGGATTTGAGACTGTTCTGCTTCTAGCCTATCCGCAATTCTTCACTTCATTCCATCATTTAAAAATAGTTGGTTACTCACTTTCAGTATTTAAATTTTAACTGAAACACACACACACACAAACACCCCAAGAAATTGGGTGAGGTGTGCTGACGAATGAAATGTGGTTTTGGGCACGCACGGTTATAAATCATTTTATTCGTGTAGCTCTGATGCCCCACAAATATACATTTGCTCATTCGACACACAAGATTTGCATTTTTGTTTTGAAGCAGCACTTTTACATTTCGTTCAAATATTTTATTGAAATCTTTTCATTCTCTTAATTTTGAACACCATTGTATGTGTGTATAATATGGTTCATTTAGAAAAGCATAATTTGTGTGTAAGTTAAACATACAGTCGACTCTCGATAATTTGAAGTTGGAGGGACTTATGAAAAACTCCGAAATATCAAGAGGGCAGGGAAAAACTCCTAAAATACACGAAGAGAAATTTTTTCTAACTAATTTAAATAAATTTGAAACTTTTAATTTAAAATTTAGAATCTAAAACCAACACAAGGCGTATTCACAAATTCTCATTCAGCTACGGGATATACTTAATAGTAACGATGTTGGGTAGGCTCTTCTTGTCTAATCAGTCTACCAAAGAAGTTGACAAGTTTTTTTTATCGCTCTCTTCTTCCTTACTCTCCTTTCCCTTTACACTCAATCTTTCTTAACCTCTCGAATAGGACTCCTTTATGACCCTCTAGACCTCTTCCTTTTCTCAATGGAAATAAATGAATTCGCACCCGGTGCCCTCAGACTTTGCTCCCAACATCATTGGTTCTTTAAAGCATGGTTCAGTAGTCCAGCCCAAGCTCTATTTGGTGCCACGTGCTATAAGTCACGCTGATGAGCGATAAATCGTCATGTCACTCCGTCGCAAAGTACACAATCCTACGCATCTGTTATTCACACTAGCGGAAATTCTTTCTGAATATATTTCTAGCAAGGCCACATGTTAAACGAAAGATATGGATGGCTGACAGCAAGTGTGGCTGGTCTATTGTTCACTCCAAGTAAGTAAGCAATAAAAGTGTCGTTTCCCCTAAGGAACCGCAAAACACAAAGAAGGGGTTGCAGATAGATGGTCCTCAAAGAAGTTACGTTACAGGGAATACATGCAGAGAACAAACAACACAAACACAACCAGCAGACACAAAAAACACCAATAAAACCTTCACAGACAAAAAAAAAAACCTAAACGCATTCCCTCAGACACTGCTCCCAACGTCATTGGTTCTTCAAAGCATGGTTCAGTCCAGCCCATGCTCTATTTGATGCCACGTGCTATAAGTCATGCTGATGAGCCATAAATCGTCATGTCACTTCGTCACAAAGTACACAATCCTACGCATCTGTTATTCACCCTAGCGGACAATCCTTTCTGAATATATTTCTAGCAAGGCCACATGTTAAACGAAAGATATGGATGGCTGACAGCAAGTGTGGCTGGTCTATTGTTCACTCCAAGTAAGTAAGCAATAAAAGTGTCGTTTCCCCTAAGGAACCGCAAAACACAAAGAAGGGGTTGCAGATAGATGGTCATCAAAGAGTTACGTTACAGGGAATACATGCAGAGAACATACAACACAAACGCAACCAGCAGAGACAAAAAACAACAATAAAACCTCCGGAGACAAAAAAAACAACCCTAAACGCATTCTTCAGCGACAAAAAAACATTAACGCTTCATCCTGTTTGTTCCAAGACTATGCATGATAGGCAGTGTTCGAGAGTTTTATAAGGTAGTTTCGAACAATTGCGTGTTGTAGTCTGTCTATCCACAGTACTTCGAAATATTGAGTGTACCGAAACGTATTGTTTTAGTTCAAAATATCAAGAGGTTTTGTAGGGAGTGAGTATATACTTCGAATTAATGAGAGGTTTGTATTATTAAAGGTTTGAATTAGAGAAAATCGACTGTATTTATCATAGTTAAACCAATACAAAACTGTCTTTGAGAAACTGTTGTGTGGCGTATGTAATTGGAAAATTTATGAACAGATTAAATGTGTATCATGTCTGTAGTTAATTAAAACAATTAACAAACAGGTAATCATAATTTCTTTTTTTTAAAAAAAATTAGTATTATTATAGAATTTATATATTTATTTTTATCGTTATTATAATATTCAATTTTAACAAGAAAATCTTCAAATTTATACATATTTTGCAGTACAATAAATCATTAAAAATTTTAAAAAGCTCTGCATTCCTTACTCATCAAAATAAAAATGAAAATAAAACAAACCACACATTTCACATATGCTCACTTCTTTATTACATGTAATAAAATATGTGTCTTACAAAGAACATGAATCCAGAAATTACTTCATGTAATAAAATATGAATAAAATATGTGTCTTACAAAGAACATGAATCCAGAAAGTACTTCATTGCATCCATTTTAGTTTTAACCACATTTACTTCCAAACTCTACACACTTTGCCATTAAAGGATTTGTACAAATCTGAAAATAAAATAAAAATACATTGTAAAAATTAAACAAATAGTTTTTTTTTTCTAATGGACAGCGGTTGATTGATTGATTGATTGAAATTTAACGTCGCACTGTTCAGCTACACGAGGGCTTTTGGCGACGGACCACGTAATTTTGAACCATGGTCAATTGACGTGGACGACACCTGAGCTGGCACCCCCTCTCCTAACTACCACACCACACCAACGGGAGGACGCTAATGGACAGCGGATTGGTGTTTTTATATTGCAAGCTTGGTACATTCCCCGGAAGCTGGTATTTCTTTTTAGTGCGGCATCATACAGGCGAATACTAATCATCGCAGTTAATTTGGATGTCGAGTTTCCTCCCTAAGGGGAGGCCCTTGAACTTTGACGATTTAACAAAAAGTAAGAGTCAAGAAATGTTTAGGCAATTTTACGACTCTTGCGTTATATTAAGATAAATATTGAAGAACTAACTACTTGATGGAAAAAAAAATTATAAAGACTGTTTCAAGTAATATGTTAAAGCTAAAAAAATATTAAAGAACAATAAAAAAATATAAATACATTTCTCGGAAACCTATTTCCGCGTTTAAAATATGCTTGTTTTCATCAACCAATTTCTTTTTTGAATTGAGAAGTATTCAAACTGGATGTAATAGCAATCACGAGTACATATTTTTTCAACAGTAATACCTTGAAAGTAGATTTAGACTTTTACATGTACACGTCCAAATAATAAAATATAATAAAGGTACCCTTTTTCATATGTGGGTACAAACGATGCGATAGTGTCTCACTGTCAGATAAATGATAATTACAAAGATGTGATAGATTACTATTTACTTTTAACAACCATATATGTATATGTATGCACAAATACAAGTATAATTCATTTATAAGCTAAGTTATAAATTTAACAAGTAAAAAATGTTAGGTATATACATGCATACCTCCATACGCACACGTGTATGTACACTGACGTGCCACTGAATTAAAGATAGTAAGGACTATGAAAATTGTGCAGCTCTGCGCATCATTTATGCGCAAGAGAAAGTGCTGTGGTTAATGCATATATAACGCATACTGTGGGTGTTCTGAATTAGTTGTTGGAATCTACAGTATGGGTAAACTGCCAGATTTAGACGTCCTCGATCGCGGACAAATCGTAGGTGTGTGAAGCATGTGCCATTCAATTTCCCAAATCGTGAGGCAGTTAGTATTTTCAATGTCGACAGTGGTAAGAGTATACCAAGATTACATGGATGGTGGACAAAAAAACTAGTGATTGGGCAAATTGTAAAGAACAATTAGCCTTGACTGTGAGTTGTAGTGGTGAGAGACAGTTCCGGAGTTTTGTACGTAAACAGCAAAGCCAAACATCAGGTCAAATTACCACCCAGTTGAATGATGATGCCAGTCGTATAGTCAGTAAACGTACTGTGCAACACTTGCTTCACCGTATGGGTTTCGCGAACCGTAGAACTACGAGAGTACCATTACGCGATGCTTGGCATTGGGTTGCACGTCCTGCGTGGACAAGAGAGCAGAGAAACTGGAGTGTAGAGGATTGGAAACGAGTAGCATGAAGTGATGAGTCTCGATTCCGACTATTTAACACCGACGGCAGCCTGAGAATATAGCATAAAGCTCATGAAGCCATGGATTCCGCGTGCTAAGTTGAAACTGTACAAAGGCATGTCGGCTCAATCATGGTCTGAGGTGCTTTTGTAGCCCTGTTTGAGGTTTTGGCGATTATACTAACATCGCTCAATGCATTTCGCTATGTAGAGTTTCTGGGTGATCACCTCCATAGTTTATGCTGTTCTGTTATGCGCATGGTAATGGAGTGTTTTAGCAAGACAACTGTACCTCTCACAAGTCCCGGTTCGCTACTGGCTGGTTGGTTGAGTATTCCTCTGATTTTTCTGTCATAAATTGGTCGTATAGAAGCCCAGACTTAAGTCCTATTGAGCATTTTTGGTACGTTTTGGAGCAAGGGTTGAAAGACCATCATGCAGCCCCAACGAACCTTAGTGAGCTATGAACAGCTTTAGCCAATATTTGGAAAGTCATTCTCGTTGAACGTTTTCAGAAACTTGTTGAATCTACGCCTCGTCGCGTTGTAGCCGTTATCAAGGCCAGAGGAGGCCCAACTCATTACTAGGTAGGCATCCCTAATTCATTGGCACTTCAATGTATACATAGTACCGGATCATATCACAAGTTGCTATAAATCCAAAAAAGCAAAGCAATGAATAGAAATATAAGATATCATACAGGGTGTCCTAAACTCTGTTTAGCTAGATTCCTCGTTGGAGGTACATAAAAATGCAAACAGAACACTATCTCTATGATCCATCGATTACGAGAAAATAAAACATGTTCCATATGGGAAAAAAACACCGTACTGGACACATTAATAGCAATATTGTTCTTCATATATAAATATGCAGATATTCAAAGTGTCCGCCTTGAATTTCAAGGGAGGCTTGAGCGCGCTGAGGAATTGATGAGTGCACACGTTTTATAAGCATGTTGTTGACCAAAGTACAAGCAGCATGCAGATGAGCTACTAGTCCAGGGAACTCAACCTTTTTTCATTGTGGGCCACATATATGGCAGGTATTTCACGCGAGCCGCATATATATGTCAAATATTTCACGTTAACCGCATACATGTGACAAATATTTCATGCGGGCCACATACAAATGACAAATATTTCATGCGGGCCACATACATATGACAAATATTTCATGCTTGCCGCAATTTGAGTATAACGGAGGGAAACACTATAAGACTACAGCAGCATTGGATAAAACAAAATTTAACAAAATGACGAAAGTCTGATCTTCGGTTTTTATTTAAATACTTTACTAACCCATCTATCAAACACACATAAAAAATATTTACTTTTATACTTTTTTTTACTGAGTTATGGGGTAGCTTCGATTTCCTTTCATTTATGACTAAACCTCTTATTCACATTCTAGTATCTCTATCTCTTCCTTATGACAGTCAGTCTAACATTTGTCTGTTCCAACCTGGCAGTGGGCACTTAAAAATTCTCACCTTTTCTAGAGACAATAAAAGCCCTTCATGCCATATAAAGGAGATTTGTCCTGAATGTCTACTGGAATATGCATCAGCACATCTTACTGTCTTGAACTGGACTGGGAACATATCCATGATAGTCCGCTTCTAGTATCGGACTTCGTTTAAATTGAAAGGTTTCACTGATTTGGTCTGCTCTGACTTCGTCTGACCAGACGGGAGATGAGTGTATATATAAATATAAGAACACATTGATCTATCAAAAAAAGAAAATTGATAGAAAAATTGAAAGATTCGATTTCTTCAGTGATAGAATTTCCCTCTAAAATTTTAGTACATTGTTCTTAACTAATTGAATTTTTTAGTGCAATGGGTCATAATCGAACCACTCAGAAAAGATCAACGGGCCGTAGTATCACTGAATTAGTCGGTTTGTTAGCTCAATACACCAACTCCTTCAGATTGCCCCAATGGAAAGAAATCCAATGGTGGGAGACCTGGCAAAAGTAGCGGTTATAGAACAGGACCCTACCCACGTCCATTCCAGGACGCGGAGTATGCCATATTCAGCCAATAAGGTACAGAAGAACAGAAATGCGACGGAGCCTAATCACGATCCATAATGCATCACCATTCATACATCATCATTTTCTACTTCTAGTAAAATATGGATCATACAGGAACACTTCTTAAGGCACTTTTAAATGCACCCAATATGGAATATAGCTGTGCAGAGTTTGATCACTGTTTTTGGACACCCTGTATATAGATTAAATATAAAACAGTCTTATAAGTACAATTGTAAATTCTTAGCTTTAAGAACCAAGATTGTTGAGTTAAACATTGTTTAAAGATAAAAAAAACTTCCTTTATGAATGCAAGAACAATAAAACAAAATAAGAATACGGTTTTATTCATACCAAATGTACTAATCATAACTCTGGAGAAATATTACTAAAAGTACTAAAACTAAGCAAACCAAATCGAAACACGGAGAAAAATTAAAAAAGCTTACATAAGACGGATAAATAAGGGTTTAAATAAAATAGCACTTTTAAGGTGACAAAATACAGCACAACAACACGTCATGATCTCAAATTGATAAATTAATAAAATCGATAAAAATTACATCTTTAAATCCCTGAAAACTAAAAAAAATCAATAATAAATTTTTGGTTGGTAAGGATTGAGGAAAAGTCCAAAGCAATGCTAAGAGAAATTAAAATGTATTTAAAACGGTTAAACAGTGGAGCTATATCTTGTGAAATTATGCAGAAAAAACAAATGCCAATAATGGTAAAGCATTATATCCCACTGAAAAAATAAACGTTTGAAAAAATATGAAAAAAAACCCCATGAAGTTAAGTGAAGTATTTTTTCTACAAAAAACATGTCGTAAATATTGAAATTATTAAAAATGTAATTATATGTAAAAGAATAGACTTTATTAAAACAATAACTAAATACAATTGAATATTAAATATTAAATTTTTTTATCATTTATCAACTTATTGCTACGATATAAATGATTAAGGCAACATTTTTATAAATAGAAATTGAAATGTTTGACTTCCAGAAAGGTACTTTGTTAAAAATAAAGACATATCTTTGATCAAAAATATTACCGCCTTATTCGTTGTCCATATAATATAAAGTTATTTTAAGGTAATTTTTTCTAAGAGGACTGAAATGTTTGCACAATAGATACAAGGGTAAATATTTATATGTTATATCGTTCTCAATTAATATCTTTTACCTTACTCATTATTTGCATATATTAGTGAGCTGAAAAAAGGTACAACTGATACATCATATATATATATACAAGGTGTCCAGCCTTGAAGTGACCCAATAGCTAATTTCCGAACCGTTTGGCTTAGACTTCCAATTTGAAAAATGTTTTAAAAAAGGTAAAGAATGTTTTTAAGTGCTTTTCGAACCAAAAAACCCATTTACAAAAAAAATACAAAAATTACATTTTTATACGGTCCCCAGGCCCTATCAATTATACTTAGCAAAAGATGCAGTACACAAAAAGAAAGCAAACACACAAAATGTTTTATTTTATTACGCGATGAAAACTTATCGAGTTTTGCCTACATAAGGATGAAGAATCTGAATTGCTCAGAAATGGGGGTCGTATACAAATTGAGTTTAGAGAACAGTAATTCACTATCTACAGAAAGATTAAAAGAAAAACATCATAGATTAATGATTTGTATTGCTGTATGGCAAACAATAAAAGTTAAATCAAGGAAATACAACTTGTACGGAAAAG
Organism: Trichonephila clavipes; assembly: GCA_019973935.1. NCBI lineage: Eukaryota > Metazoa > Arthropoda > Arachnida > Araneae > Nephilidae > Trichonephila > Trichonephila clavipes. The sequence goes on along the minus strand of BMAU01009159.1, from coordinate 3,879 downwards.
ATTTAAACAGCTTAATTAAACAAATAGCAGCAAAAGAATACATGATTTGCCGTTCAAATTACAGCATATTGTGGAATGATGCTCCAATCATGAATCAGGGGCTTTATTATATCAGAATGACCAAATTAAAATAATGGTCAAATAATTGCCTTCCGCAGAAATGCTGTACCAAATCCAAACCCACGACAAAAACTCCGCCTGTAGCTTCTGCAACCTCTTGTCCTCCGTAGTCGATTATTCGAGTGTCAAATGTCTGCGCCAAAAATGTACATGGTTGAGCAGATTTGTGTGCGGGCATCATCATTCTGGTACCACATGCGTGACTAATCCCGTAAGGAAACTTCATCTAAAAAATCGGCTAACAGTCCAGATAAAATTTCCGTGTGTGATTTTGATGTTAAAGGTCCATCGAAATATAGTGGGCCAATTAAGGTGCTCTTCCATATTCCGCACCACACATTCACCGACCAACGCACTTGGTGGCGATTCCGTCGAATTAGATGTGGGTTTTTGAGGGACCAATAATTCTTATTCTGTGTATTAACAGTGCCTTGGCTCGAGAACTGGCATTCATCCGACCACAAAACTTCATTTAAAAAATCTGGATTTTCATCCAGTGTGTTTAACATGAAATTGCAAAAATCAAAACGACGCTCCTGGTCTCCGGGCATTAGTCCTGCGCCAGGACTGGACGATAAGGATATGCACCGTACTTATGTAATATGTTCCACACCGTTGATTTTGAGTAGGAACAAGCCTTGCTAATATCCCGGACACTACTTTCAGGATGAGCCAGGACATATCCTAGAACATTCTCAGCGGGTATCCGCTGAAGGTGTGGTACGAGATAAGGATATACGTCTATGACAACTCCCAGTTTTATACAAGCGTTGAACAACACTGGCAATTGTACAATAAGATGGATATCTTCGACTGGGAAATTTAATGCCATAAAGTCTTGTCACCTCTCTCTCTTATTGCGATTACACTGCCCATACAACAGGACCATTTCGCAGTATTCTTCATTTACATACATCTCGTTCTCCCGCACTAGAACTGGTAATGTTAGAATACGACTGTATGTAATTGCAAACGACTACATAACATATTTTTAATGTTCGCCTTGATTAGTACCACAGCAAATCAGTCGGAAGCCACAGAAAATAAACCTATTTTTTTGGAACTGCTTTTGAAATATTTTCTTGCTTTAAAATATTTTATTTTGTCTATGTTTTACATGTACACATAATAAATTTTATTTCGCAAGTACTCAATTATTGTAATATTAACTTTAAATTTAAAAACGATTTACATAAGAGTGACGTGTAAAAGCGAAAGTTTTCTGGCAAAGTTCCAATTAATTTCGATTTGGAGACGGCCCCTTACTAGCTTATTGAAAATGGCCCAGAAAAAGCATTAAATGTATGATTTTCAAAGTTCCATTACTCGGCTCGTTTTTATCGTAATAAAATGACACATTTGTGTTTACTTAGTTATTGTATACTGCATCTTTTCCTAAATATAAGTTTAATTTTTGTAACTTTTTCTAAATGGGGTTTTTGGTTCAAAAAGCACGTAAGAACATTTTTTACCTTTTTAAAAAAAAATTTCAAATTGGAAGTGCATGTCTAAACTGAAGGGTTCGGGAATTACCTATTGGGTCACTTTAACTCTGGACACCCTGTATATTAAATTCACAAATCAATTTTTAAAAAAAATATATTAGTTATAAAAATATAAATTAAATTTTGGAATAGCTAAACTAGCATTATTTTTCAAAAAGATCGATAGGTATTGTTTTCTTAACAGAATGATTAGTTTTAGCATATGAGACAACAATTTAAAGAAAAAAAAGATAAAAATTATTTTTAATAACTCTTTTACCCCTGCTTGATGGACTTGAAATACCTCCTTTGATCTGAATGGATCAGCCAGCGCACTCTTCTATTAAAAAATAAAATTTGCTCAGTTTATATACACAATTTTTATAATTAAAATAATAACATAGATTAAAATAATACAAAAATATAAATAGACACATATGTCTAAAATAGCATCTGAACCACTTTATGAAGGAGATCGTAGCTTTCTTTAAATTAGCTTTAAATATTTATAGGAACTAAAAGCATATTTATATGCAAAAAAATATGAAATTTTAACTTTTGCTTGTTTCTAATTACAATGTCAAATTTTTTAAAAAATGGAGAAAATGGTACGAGTCTTCTTTCGTCTGTAAACAGAGTGAGTGAGTGAAGATTAACGTCGCACTGATCAGCTGCACGAGGGCTTTTGGCGACGGACCACGTAATTTTAAACCATGGTCAAGTGACGTGGACGACACCTGAGCTGGCACCCCCCTCTCCTAACTACCACACCACACCAACGGGAGGATGTTCAGCTCTCGACAGATTTAGCGTGCATCGCTGCCCTACACGGCGGGTCTTTAGTGGTACTGGGCTCGAACTCGTGACAAAGCCAGCCACGATCCGATGCCTATACCACTCGGCTACCGCGGCCACGTCTGTAAACAGAACTGCTTTTTGAAATAATTATATTAACAAAAACTGACGAAAGCGGAAATATTATATAACCCGCAGATTCTACAAATAAACACCTGTAAATAACTACTAGAAAAATCTGATGCCAGAATATCATGATTAATGGTAATTTGTTAATCACAACCATATTATTTTGAAAAGTTGGAAACGCTTCAGCATTCTTAAATACATCACTATCAGGGATTGGGATCCCAATGTTGTTATTTTGGACTACTTTTATTTTTCTCATTTGGCCCATTCTTGTGCAGAGTTTTTGGAATTTTTTGATTTGCTTCTAAGCTGGATACATTAGAGCAATTGTGGGCAACTTATATTGGCCAGCATGTCCCATTGTGAGAGTAGAGGATACCAAAAGGTAGCACCTTTTTAAAAATGATTGCATTCACTATAAAAAAATATTAAGTATAAGTTAAATAAAATACTGACAGTTTTTTTATTCAATTTATTTACTGTGCTAATTTCATATTATCTGAACTACAAATGAGACAAATGTACTTGCCACACTTTTATCCTACTTTTTTTAAAATCAAGAGTGTGATTGCTTGCTGAAATCCTCAGGACATTCTGCAAGTCTATTTTAGGCCAACTTGCATCTATATTTACTCATACTGATCTTCATGCAAGAAAATATTGCTTCCTAGCAAGTTTCTTCATATATGGAATTTTTTTCAGCAGATTTGTAAAAAGTCAACTAATGTCATATCATATAAAACATTTACTTTACACTGAGATCTTATTATAAGTTAATATGTTCCAGCTGTAGCACTTTAGGAGCTGTATGAATATCAGAAGCTTTGGAATAAAAGAGAAAATTGTGAATATAGACTTGTGACGAATCTGAACGGCACCTCTCCACTAATATTCTTAGGCGTTTTTGGGGATTGTAAATTCGCGTATATTTCCGATTAACTCTAAAAGGAAAAAACGGGATATTCAAAGTAGATACGGTATTTAAGGAGAGCGTTGTGAGTTGGCGAGGATGAAGGCAAATGAGCCAGCAGCAGTAGTGACCACTTTTATAGGATTCAATTGGACTACGATAGTGAAGCATTGCTGTTAATACTCAACGAAGGAACCTTAGGCAGTTCATATACCTGAAGAGATGATAAGTACTACCAGGTGATATATTCTAGTTTAATACCGCTTACCAAAAGCGTTAGTTTAATAAAATTAGTTTCAGCTAATAAAAGCTACTAATTCAAGTTGCGTGTATTTCTCAGACCTCCCATTCCGGTAAACCTTATTAATATTGCGCGTAGTTATTAGTTAATTTCATATTTCGGAATTTAATTTAATACTAAAGGTAAATCCCTTTCGTTTG